>CM046440.1:25088019-25527401 GCA_025506505.1 Flaveria sonorensis | reverse complement strand
TCAAAATCATGCACTTATGGCACATATCAAATGATGGACCAAGCCCAATGCCATCTGAGGTAAAATCCAATCTAGTTTTTGAAAAATGTGTTCTAGAAGTACAGGGGTACAGGGAACACAATCACAATTGGCTAATAAAATAAGAGAAGAAAAGGGAAATCAGAGATGTTAAAACAAGAAATGAGAATTATGAAGTTAAAATCAAATCTCTGTTGTCTGACATGGAAACACTCCATGGTGAAAACTACACTCTTGTGGCTGAAAATGAGAGGTTAACTGAATTGTTGACCAAATCAAAAGCTGAGCAATCAGCTACTGAAATGAAACTTGAAAAGTTTCAGCTCTCATCTGTCAAGCTGCAAGAGTTACTTGTGTCTCAAAAGGGGGCTAAAGATATGACTGGGATAGGCTACAAAACCTTCCTCCTCCATATAATGATAACTACACTATTATGCCTGAGTCACTTACTCAATCAGATACAAAAGAATCTAAAATTATTGAAACCAAATCAATGATTTCTCAAACAACAAATCCTTAAAACAAACCAGGTGTTTACATTGAAACTGATGAGGATAAAATCAGATTGGGCCATCCTATCAAAATCAAAGAGTGCTCAGACAAACCTGTGGATTATCAAGAAACCAAAGAGCCCAGTCAAATCAATTGTGCCTTTTTAAAATTTGTTCCTCAAAATCTTAAAGTGAACACTGCTGAATGCTCAGTGAAACCATCTAGTGAAAGCAGATCTGATTATAAGATCATATATCCTAAAAATTCAAGCAAATCAGACAGGGTTTCATTAACTTCAAGGATAAAACCAAAGTTCCGTAGTACCAAAGGAAAAACCACTTTTGTTCAAAAACTAAAGTGAAATCTGATTCACCATCTTCATCAAATATCAAACAAGGAAGTGGGTTTGATATCTTAACAAAGAACAGGTAGAACAATTCAATAGGGAAATAAGGAAATAGAAAGAAGCATCATCAGTCCATAAAAACAAAGCAAGTCAGAATTGTGAAACAATCTGTTGGCACTCCAAAGACTATATGACTTCTGTTTCAAAATTAAAGGACAATCAAATGTATTATGAATCTGTGATATGACCAATCACAAAACGATGAGTGCTACTTCACTGAGTACTGCTCTATCTGTGACATGAACAATCCTTAATGAAAAAACTGTCATTTTTACAAATATTGTTCATTGTGTGATATGACCAATCATAATACAATTGAATGTTACTTAATAAAAAGGATTGAAAAGTTCAGAAAACAAGCCCTTTCATCGGTTCCAACTGACAAGGTCAGACACAAAAGTCCAAAAACTTGAACAAATCACTGAAGTCTCATCAAAATATAAAAATTAAAGTGATTTCTGACAACAAAAATTGTTCATCCTTTACACAAAAATCAAAAGGAAAGATGTGTATATCTTGACACTTCAGATGAAATTGATGAAATCAAACTTCAAAGAAGTAATTGAAAAGGGCTGAAATCATCCTCCTCTAAAACACACACAAAAGGAAAGTATCAAGAAGTAACAGTGATCGATGCCAAGGACAACCCAAGACCATTATGGCTTGGTTTCCTCATTCTAACTAGTTCTTTTTTTGCTTGTAGGGTCATTCATATAGGTCCAATAGCTTATGGTAGTGGACAGTGGATGCTCAAGACACATGACAGGAGACAATTCCCTCCTTCATGACTTCAAGCACATTCAAGGAACTACTATGGCATTCAGCAGAGATTCACAGGGCGGTAGAATTACTGGAGAAGGTTCAGTGATGAATGGATTCTGAGCTTTGACAAAGTCAATTACTGCGAGCAGCTGAACTTCAATCTGCTCAGTGTATCCTAGATTTATGACAAGAAATATTCACTCATTTCACCGACACTCATTGCTACATCTTGAAACCAGGATTTCATATTCCTGAAGAATGGGTTGTCTTGAAGACACCAAGGAAGAATAATACATATGTCTTGAACCTTAATTCTACTTGTCCATCAGAAGAGACATGTCTATTGTCTAAAGCATCATTTGATGAATCACAACTTTGGCATAGACGCTTAGGACACACGAATTTTAAAAATATGAATAGATTGGTCAAAGGGAACCATGTAATTGGTCTTCCTCAAAAGGAATTTCATTTTGTTGACCACTGTACCGTGCGTCTCAAAGGAAACAACATAAATCATCTCATAAGCCAAACTTGTGAACACTAACAATTCTCCATTGAAGTTACTTCATATGGATCTTTGGGCGACTCACGTCATGAGTATTGGCAAGAAGCATATTGTTTAGTGATCATTGATGCATTACTCGATTCACAGGGTTTTCTTCTCCTACTTCATAAGAATGAGGGCCCAAATCATAATAGATTTTATAACCAAAATTGAAAGTCAACTTGATTTAAAAGTAAAATCTATTAGAAGTGACAATGGGACGGAATTTAAAAATGAAAGCATGAGTTCATTTTGCACATCAAAAGGTATTGTTCATCAGTTCAGTGTAGCTCATACTCCACAACAAAATGAAGTTGCTAAAAGATGGAATAGAACACTGATTGAAGCAGCAAGAACAATGCTGCTGATGCAAACTGCCAATTACGTTTTGGGCAGAAGCAGTTAACACTTCATGTTTTGTGCAAAATCGAACTCTGATAATCAAAGAACACAATAAAAATCCTTATTAACTTATTTTTTACAGAAAACCATTCATTGGATTTTGAAGTCATTTGGTTGTCCTGTCTCAATATTGAACACCAGAGACCATTTAGGAAAGTTTGCTCCTAAGTCTGACGAGGGATTCTTCATGGGATATTCCTCAGTGTCTAAGGCTTTAGGGTGTTTAATCCTAGATTAAACATCATTGATGAATCAACAAATATTCAATTCAATGAGCATTGTTTCCCAATCATCAAATGGTCCTGACTAGTTGTTGATATTGATTCATTTACAAGATCTTTTGATCAGTTCAATTTGTCAAATGCAGGAACATCAGGGTCAGTTGAAAGAAGAATAGACTTCCTAATGATTCCTCCTTCTACTGATCAAGACAATGAAGAAGTGCCATTACAAGCTGATCCTATCCGGCAAGTTACACAAAATGAAAGTATCTCAACAGATGCTGGTCCCAGTTCAATGCCATCTCCTTCAGCTGAACCTTCAACTAAAGTGAGACATTTAGAACCAACTCATGCACCAGCTGATACTAACAGAGATGGAAATGATGAGAGTATTCAGAGTGCTGCTGAAGCTGAAGATGCTATACCCTCTGATTCTGGTCATCACTCTCCCACACTACAACAACAATATGCCTCTCACCAAGTGATCTGAATGTCTCCAATCTTGATGTGTCCATTGCTGGTGATTTGATTCCAATTACCAGGACACACAAGAATCATCCAGTGTCCAACATTATTGGTGATTTAGACGAGCGGGTGACACAAGCAAGTCAAGTATTGCAAACATCTGTTTGTTTTCATGTTTTCTGTGTCAAACTGTATCTAAAAACATTAAAGAGGCTCTTCAAGACAATAGCTAGATTGAGGCAATTTATGGAAGAATTGCTACAATTCAAGAAACAGGAAGTATGGCAGCTTGTGGATCTTCCGAAGGTCAATACCCTATCGGTACCAGATGGCTGTACCAAAACAAGACTGATGCACAGAAACAAAGCAAGATTGGTACCACAGGGCTATACACAAGAAGATGGAATAGATTATGATGAGGTGTTTGCTCCTGTTGCTAGATTAAAAGCCATACGAATCTTTCTTGCATACTCTGCATCCATTAAATTCATAGTTTATTAAATGGATGTAAAGTGTGCATTTTTGTATGGAAAGATCTCTGAAGAAGTCTATGTGAGTCAACCTCTAGGCTTCGAGGATCCTGATTTACCTCACAGGGTATACAAGCTTGATAAAGCTTTGTATGGCTTACATCAAGCCCCTCGAAAATGGTATGAGACTCTGTCATCCTTTCTTCTTGACCATGGTTATGAAAGAGGGAAGATTGACCAGACTTTATTCAAAAAGAGAAAAGGGAATGAGATGCTGGTTGTCCAGATTTATGTGGATGATATCATATTTGGCTCCACCAACAAACACCTCTGCAAAGACTTTGAAGATCTTATGCATTCAAAATTTCAGATGAGTGCTATAGGAGAACTCACATTCTTCCTAGGTCTTCAAGTACAACAAACATCCAGTGGAATCTTCATCAACCAGTCAAAATATATGGAATCCATGTTAAAGAAGTTTCACTTTGCAGAATGTCAGTCCATTAGAACACCTGTTGATATAAAAGTGAAGATTGGCCCAGACACTGATGGCAAATCTGTGGATCAGACTCTTTATCGATCCATGATTGGTTCACTCATGTATTTAACAGCCAGTAGACCTGATATTATGTTTGGTGTTTGTGTTTGTGCCAGGTATCAGGCAGATCCCAAGGAATCTCATGTGAATGCAGTCAAGAGGATATTAGATATCTTAAGGGCAAACTTGCTCTTGGACTATGGTATCCAAAGGATGGAGACTTCAATCTCTATGCATACACCGACAGTGACTACGGGGGATGCATTTCAACAGAAAATCCACATCTGGCGGTTGTCAATTTCTTGGTCCCAGACTGGTGTTATGGCAGTGCAAGAAACAGACCAATGTTTCTGTATCAACAACTGAAGTTGAATATATTGTAGCATCAGCTTGCTGTTCTCAAGTTCTCTGGATTCAAAACAAGATGCTTGATTATGGTTATAATTTCTTGCAAACACCAATCCATATTGACAACACTGCTGCAGTCTTCATAACAAACAATCCAGCTCAGCACTCAAAAACAAAAACATATTGAAATTAGATATCACTTTTTGAGAGACTGTGCTGAAAAAGGTTTAATCAAGCTGATTCAAGTTAACACAGACAATCAGCTAGCTGATTTGTTTACTAAGACATTTGACCCAAGTCGGTTTGAATTCTTAGTCAAATCAATCGGCACGATTAACCTTGAGTAAAAAATCAAAAATTTACAAAAACATCAAAAAAATTCACAAAATTACAAAAAGAAATCAATTTTGTTAAAGTCCTTGATTTGTACTTCTTATGGGAAATGATATAATTACAGTCGTTATATCATTCACTGTGCTTAATTCAATATCTTGAAAGACTGACATGACTTACCTGATATGTGGGTAGGCTCAACTTGGAACAGAAGATAAATGTTGTGATAAACTAAAGATCACATTCAAATATGAATGCATCATCTCAAGAGCATGTAAGTATCTGACCTATCCAAGTGTATGTATATGTAGTAACCTAAACACACCAGGTCATGATACCTTATGAATCTCATTCATATCAGTTTCTCCTTTGTTTTGCTGAGCAAAGACCTGGGGAAACAAGCACATAGTGCTGATGTCTAGATCCAAAAAGATTCCCAATGAGGAACACATCCAATACGGGTGACAAATAAAACAGATATAACAAAAGAATCCCAAAGTGGATCACCTTCCAAAGTGAAGAGCAAAAAGAATCCTAATGAGAATCAAACAAAATAAGGATCAGGTAAAAGAATCCCAAAGTGGATCCCCATTACCAAAATGAATGAGGTTTCATAACTTAAATGACCAGGTATTGAAAGTTTTGAAAAAGTTCTACCATACAGTACATGAGGATAGATGATCTTGCTATGCTTATGAGTGTGAGGTTCATGTTGAATGTTTAATTAAATCAAAACATGATAAAAATCACATGCATTACAATATTGACCAAGCATGAGTTTAAGAGGACAAACATACCTTCAATCAATAAGTTCATGACAACTTGCACTTATGAAAGATAAGATTGTTATGATCCCAAAATTTCAAACAAAAGTGCAAAAATAATTAAACAGATCAGAAATATTGTCCTAAAATTTTATAAATTTTATTTAAAGTTTTTATCCCGCATGGATATAAACTTTAGGGGGAGTAATAAAATTTTAAAAGAAATATTTACAAAAACATGAAATTTGCAAACATTAAATTGACAACTTTATCAAATGATTGTGTCTGTATGGAAATTACTCCATAATCACTTCAGAAGATGCATATGCTCCAAAATCAGTCAAGTTGGGAATCCGTGTCACATCAAAGATACATGACAATCCAAGCAAGAATTGACAATCTCAGAATTGCAAAATCTTCATAAAACAACAAAAATGCAGACTCATCTTCATAAAATCAGAAGCAGCTGTACAAACCAATCAAATTCAGCCACTGCAAAAACATTAATTTTTGACAAGTACGAAATTTAATGCGGTAAGTGCATTGGTTAATGCGGGTGAAGGTAACCCTGTCATTTAACCAATGTGGGTAACTGTTTTTTGTACAAGTAAACTAATGCGGACAACAAATTGTTCATCCGCATTAGCTACAGTAAATGGGGACAGCCTGACTCGTCAACATTTTCAAGGGTGGTTAACTTTGGTTACCCGCATCTGTCTCAGTAAATGCGGACAAGTCATTTGTTCACCCGCATTTGCTGCATGAAATGCTGATAAGTTAACTTTGGTCACCCGCATTTGTCTCAGTAAATGCGGACAAGTCATTATTCTCCCGCATTTGCTATAGTGAATGCTGATAAGTTACTTTGTTCACCCGCATTTGTCACAGTAAATGCGGACAAGTAATCTGCTCGAATTATGCGGACAAGTAATCTGTTCTCTCGCATTCGCTACAGTAAATGCGGATGGGTAAAAATAGTTCTTCCGTATTCGTTAACAGTAAATGCTGACAAACTTAGTTTGTTCATCAGCATTTGCTACGGTGAATACGCCCATTGAAATTCTGTAACCGCATTTGTAACAGTAATATTTTCTGCACTTGTAAAATTTTTTAAAAAAGTATGAAATGTAGTATAAATACTCATTTAATGTGAGTTATTTATTACTTATCAAATTTTTTAGTGAACTTTTATAGTGCTTCGAAGGCCAGAAAACCGTTCTTCTTCTGAGTTCAAATCTACACTAATCAAGCTTCATTTTGTTCAAATCCAACATCAAAACAAGCAACCTTGTCTGTTAAATCGAAGTATTGTCAACTAAAAGGTGATTATCAGTTTCTTACATACTTCGACTATTGAACAATATTTCTTGAAATGGAACCCTAATCTTGTGAAATGCTTCAAATACACTCAAGAACACTGGATTTAGATAAATGACAGAGTTCATTAAAACCAATGATCGGTGTAAACATCAAAGATTTCATGTGGTTCTAAGAATACATAAAACATCGATGAACAGGAGATACTGGTTTATAACAATGTTGACATCAAAACAATCTGTTAAAACACAATCAAAATCAGTGTAACCCAACACAAAGAGACAAAATTTTGAACTGTTATTCATAAAAAAATCAAAATTAGGTCAAATAACCTAATGTAACAGTAACAAGCAGAATTCATTTTTGTCATAAAAAGTCAAAATTGAACAAATCACACACAATTCTCACTAATTCATCCTCTTTGTGTGCAGATTACATAATGGCTAACCTGACTTGGAGCAAGCTCCATAATGTTAGTGGTTTTCTCAATCCAGATGTCCCTGAAGCAGAAGGTCTCAGAGACATGATCAGATTTATTGCCACTACCAGAGTGACCTATGCCATTACAGTTAGACCAGTGATCTTTGAGAACTATATCAGATCATTTAGGGGTAATACAGAAGTAGTAGACAATGATGGAGAAAAAGTAATTTCAGGAAGAATAACTGCTGACCATACACTGATAATCTCTGAGCAAACAATAAGACAATGCTTGAGATTTGAAGATGAACCTGATTCACCAACTGAATTTGATGAAGAAGATATCATGTCATTCTTTGCTGACATTGGATATGAGGGTGGATTTGAGGCAAAACAGATAGTAAAAGGATTGGTAGATTTGCAGTGGAGTTTTCTCATTCATTATATCCAACACTGCTTATCTAAAAGAAAAACTGGGTGGAATGATATACCATTAACTATATCTTCACTGGTCTGTGCCCTCTACTCTAACAGACCCTACAACTTTTCAGCCTATGTCTTTAATGGAATGATGGCAAACATTCAAGAGGGGAGAAGGAACATGTTCCTAATGTATCCTAGATTCATTCAGTGTCTTATTAATGAAGCCTTTCCTGATCTGGTTTTAGAAGGCCCCATTCTTGAAATTCCTCATTATAATGCAAGATCTTTGAAGTACATCAAGAAGAGAGATCCAAGAAATTTCTATAGTGGTACTTTCTTTCCACTTTTACCTTGGATGCAACAACAAATAGATCCCCAAAATGATGTGCCAATGGATGAGGAGCAATTACAACTACAAGAACCTATTTTACATGATGATGTTCCTATTGAGGAACCTGCACAAGAAATGGCAGCTGATGTTCCTGATGAGGAACCAATTCATGAAGTGAATGTTCAAGAAGAAGATCCAGAAAAATCAGTGTAGCAGGATGCTGTTCATGATCAACTCCATGTTGATGAGCATGCAGAATCTGAAGAACTCATTAGACCAGTGTCACCTTTGATTGGTGATCCTTACTCTGGTGAAACAATACAAGAAGCTGCTGTTTTATCCCCTTTTAGGGTTGAACCCATTATCCCACAATCATGTTCTCATATTCATACTCATCAAGAATCATAAGAAAGCCCTACACATAAGCTGCTGCTATATTTGAAAGTTCTGGTGAATCTACCAGTTCCACAGACTCTTCTCAATCATCTGATGATAAGGAAGATAATCAACAGTTTGCACCTCTTCCACAGAGACAAATTGTCTCTGAAGATGCTCCTTCTGAGATCTTTGCTAAATCAGAAATAAACAGACCAGATGATAAAGATAAGATGATATCTAAACTGATGGCAAAAGTGTCTAGACTGGAGAATACATTAAACAGGAGGTCAAGGGTACTCAGTGATAGACTCTAAGAGTTAGATGAAAAAGAAAAAGGACTAAGGGAGTCAAAAGAAAAGTATGAAGCTGAGATGAGAATGAAGGATGATGAAAAAGTAAACTAAAATCATCTTTGGAAATGGCAAGAGAAGAAGTGCATGGGCTTGTTGAAACTGTTGCCATACAAACAGAAGCAATGGAGGAATAAGAAAACTTGATTGAGTCTCAAAATGAGTTAATTGATGAGCTCACAAAAAGAAATGATGACTTAACAAAAAGAGTTGATGAACTAGAACTCCTTGTGAAATTGAAAGATGAAATTATAAAAGAAAAGGATGAGAAATCTAGTGATGAAAATGAACAACAAGTAGCAGAACAACAACAAGAACAAGAAAAGGAAGAAGAAGTCAGGGATGAATCCAGTTGGGAAATAGTGGTTCATTCGAAAACTTCATCTGTGGATGCTACTATGATGAAAGAATTGATTGATGACTTGGACAGGTATTCTTCCAATGAATTAATCATAGATGAAGAGTTTTGGGACTACATCAAATACATAAGGTCCCCCTTTGATTCTATTGTAGTAATTCCTTCAAAACCTGTGCCAATTGAAGAAGAGTTAAGAATGCAGCCTGTGCCTGCAGTTTTGCTAACTGTTGAACAACAAAGACTAATTAAAAGACCTTGTGATGAGTTAAAAGAAAAAGAAACTACTAAATTGAACATACAAGATGTTGTTGAGGCTGAACAGCAAAGAATCACTCCTGAATTTAAGGCTGTTAAACAAGAACAACAGGCCAAAACTGATGAAGCTTCATCATCAGGATCAAAAGTGATAACATACACACGAAAAAGGAAGTATTTGTCAGAAAAGGCAAAAGGAAAACTTCCTATGGTTGAGGAAGAACAACCTAAAAAGAAAACCAAAGATGATCCCAGAAGTTTGGCAGCAATTGCTGAATTTTTGGATGAACATTAGAAGGCTGAAAAAGAGTTACAGCATACTTTGGAAGTGATAATGCTGGATGAAGAAGACTCTAAGAACAAACAACAAAAGACACATGATGATGTGACCAGCCCAGCTATTATTGAGCAATCTATTGAAAGCATGATTGAAAAGGCCAAAACTGATGATCTAATGATTCATGCTATGTATCTGATCAATCATGGCTATGAAGCTGATATGGTATTCAACATGACCTATGATGAGATTGTAGAAGAAGTAAAGAAGAAAGAAAAGCTGCTGGATCCATCATATGTAACAGAGTATGAGATGAGGAAAGATTCTGAAAAGAAAAAGGCTAAAAAGGCAACAACTTCCATCTTAAAACCAATAAAGAAAGATGCTGAACAGTCTATGTTTCTTGATCCCTATAGTATGTTTGATAGGGAAATGAAGGATTATCTTAACAAACAAGGGTTTACAAAAGGAAAACTTGGTAACATGAAGACCAATTCCCTAAGGGCTGCAATGTTAAAATTGATAAATGACATGAAAGACAGATTGAAGGCAATTGAAGAAGAAGTAATTGCCCAGAAGCCCAGAATAAGAACATCAGCACAAGATATGCAGCTGACAGTTAAAGATAAAGATGTTCTGGCCCCTATCTTAGACAAGAATTCATAGTGGTTTATAGAGCCTTCTTAGCTAGAACTCCAAGAAGGGCTAACCACTGCTGAATTAATTAGAGGGGTGTCTGCTCCAAGTGACAAGACTGATGTTAAAATCATTGCCTGGAAGTATGACAGCGACTGGAATATGTTCATGGTGAAAAGAATATCAGGATTGGTACAATTCTTCACTGAGTATACAGCTTTAGTCAATGCATTGAATGTTCATGATCTGAAAGAACTGGCTGAGCTTGATCTGGTGAATCTTGCTGGCATGTACAGAGGATATGAATTTGCTGATATTTTGAAGATGTTTAAAAAAACTAACAACTTCAAATCACCGAAAGCCATTTGCACAAGAAAACACAAGACCTTCAACAAGCCATTTGTCAAAAGAAGAACAAAAGAAGCTGAAGAAATAGTATTCCCTGAATTGTATGTAAAGGCAACTGAAAGTCTGAAAAGAAAGATGATTACAGGCACTCATAAGTCAAAGCCTATTTCTAATGTTTATTATGATGAAGAGACTTATGAGCTTGTGATTGAAAGAACATGGGGAGGAAAAGAAGCCCCTAAAATTAGAATTTTCAGTGGATATGAGGTCAGACTGCTAGATGAGTCTTACATACACTATAACTTCACAAGACACTTTAGAGCCCTCAAAAACAAAGCTGCTGAAGATGATCTAGATTTTATGTTGAAGTGTGTTAAGATCTTGAAGCTGGCATTTGACAGAATCAACAATAAAAGGGAACAAAGGAAGAAGAGAAAGGTGCCAATGCAGATGGACAATATTGTCAAGTTAGAGGTTGATGCTAATGGGGCATTGCTGATCCATAGAGATGGGTTATCTTCCATTTCAGTTTGGGAACCCATCTCTTTGAAACAAATGCCCCTTGCTGCTATCTACACCATGAGTGAGATGAAGATACATATGCTGAGCAGAGAAAAGATGAAAGAAGCAAAAGACTTTTCCAATATGATCAAGGCCATCCCCAAAAGTCCAACAGAAGACATCATAAGAAGACCAACCAGAATCTTCACAACCACCAACTCCATCATAATCTTGAGGAACCTAGGTTGTATAATCCTTAGGGGGAGTATTGTTAGACCCTGAAAGGATAATACTTGCCAACTCAAGAAGTGGTTAGAGGTTGTTTTGGTTGGAGAACATTAGTTACAGAAAACAACAGAAGACAACAGAAGACAAGAAAAGACAAGTATAAAGCACCTGCATTTGTTAATGCGGATGACTAGTGAACAAATGCGGACAAGTGTTTGTTCACCCGCATTAACAAATGCGGATCAAGACAACTAATGCTGAACAGAAGTTTTCATCCGCATTTGTCCATGCTGATGAACTGAAGAAACACTGACAAAGATTGTTCACCCGCATTAGTCCATGCGGATGAACAACAGTAAATGCTGACAAAGATTGTTCACCCGCATTAGTCCATGCGGATGAACAACATTAAATGCTGACAAGACTTATTCATCTGCATGAACTAATGCGGGTGAGCAAACACAAATGCTGACTACAAACAACAAATGCTAATGAAGACTTGTTCATCCGCATGAACTAATGCAGATGAACAACTTACACTTTTATATTTATTTTGTACTTAGACTAGATTCACTTGTATAGATCAGGGTTAGTTTAGTCTTTTGTACAGGCAATGTTTACGCCTATAAATAGGGTCACATACCCTAACTTTGTAAGTTTTTGACTTCAGCAGTAATATCCATGATATTTTACAACATTTACTACTGTTCTTGATTCTCTTACATTCAAGCATTTACTACAGCAATTAATGTTCTTTAATATAGTAATTCCGCTGCTATATTATTGAATCAGTCCACATATTCAATCCTAGGTTGAGTCACATCAACCGAGAATATCATTCTCAAACCTAGTCAAAACGGCAAAGTGAATACCACCCTATACTTGATCATCAATACTCCTTCTAGAGGGTATTCACCTGCCGGGTCTTCAGGATCAGCTCAACCCTTTGGTTGCTCCATCATTCTTACCAAATCTCTTACTTCTACTTCCAGATCCTCATGTTCCTGCATGCTCTTTTCGAGCTGCTTAATCTCCAATCTCACACCCCGAGCTTTGTTTGCTACCCTCTCAAAAAGCTAGCCTCAGTCTTAGTCTCTTCTCCTACCCTAACCTTAATTTGATTCTCACACAACACCTTCAGATCATCATCATTGAATGAGAATACCTCCATAGGATCAAACAACTTTATTTCATCTCCATCCTTCACCCTTAATACTGCTTCACCTGTCTGGTTATCATAAAACTACTTCTTGAACTTCTGCAGTCTAGAAGGTTGTTGATCTAGTATCCTTACCCTGTTGATGGTCTTAGCAGGCTTTAACTTTAGTAAAAACTTTCCTTTACCCACCACCCAGTCCAAATCCTTCTTTTGGCCTCCTCCTCTCAGGCTTTATGAATCTAAAAGCTGCAAAGTTGTCTTAAACGCCCTGACGGATCTCATGTTCTAACATAGTGGCATGTTCGCTCAAACCCAAATCTAGGAGGGGGATCTCTACCAGTCTTCTCAGATCCCACATAGGAGGGTTTTAAACACCTTACTTTTGTGCAAGTATGAGATCCCACCCCCACGCCTCTTGATCATGAACATTTTCAGCTTCGTGTTATACTTCCAGCTAATAATCTTCTTATCTGTCTCCTTCCTCCCTGGTTCTTGAATGTTTTGGAAGAGTGGGGTTACTTTCTCTGGCTCTTTCTCCTTAGTGAACCAGTCCTCTTTATCCATCTCAACTACATCACCTTCACCTAAACTCCTCTGAGTCACGCAAGTCATTGGCCTCTCCTGAACATCATAAAATTCTGGCTCAGAGTCATAGTCCACTAGCTACTCTTCCACCTCTTCCTCCTCATATACCAAGTTTATCTCAACATTCCCTTTTTCACCTCCTTGTCTCTCCTCCCTTATCAACTCATTCCCGGTAAGATCAGTGTCCAAATCAAACCCCATATCAATAAATCCAGCCTCAAACACCTGATCAACATTCTCTCTTTTAGCAACTCCTTCACCACTTCCTACACCATCCTTAAATCTAACACCACTACCACCAGCTTCACCTCCAACAGCTCAAATTCACCTATACCACTGCCACCAGCTCCTGATCCTCCAACACCACTACCGCCAGCTCCTGATGCCTTGTGAATGAATGGGAACTTAGATGTGTTAGTCATTTCCCTGATCTACTCAACATTTAATACATCTGCTACATCAGCATTCCTCCTTAACTAACTAACCTCTTCCAACAGACTCCTTATCAGGTCTTGTTGACTTAGAATCACTTTCTTCATGTCATCAATCTCCATATCCCTTAGCTTTTCTCTCTTTCCTCTATGTTTATCAGCTTAGTCTTTATCATGCTCAGCTCATTTGATAGGGTTGTGTTGACATTCCTTATCACATCCTCATCAAGCTTTGATCTTTTATCCCTCCTTGGCCTCTCAAATTCTCTTGCAGACCTAGCCTCAGGGATAACTAGCTCCTTGATGAAATCTGCTTAAACTCATGATGAACATGAATAAAAGGTTGATTCCCCCAAGGATCTTTTCAATATCTCTCAACTTCAACACACTAACATTATGGTTCGGAAACCCATAATGATAGAGTATGAAATCAGTGTGTGTGTGTTTGTGTGTGTATGGTGTGTGTGCAAGAACACAATGAAAATTAACTGTTTTTTGTATTGATTTTGTTCAAAAGCTTACAAAGGATTAGGGTAGCATGCTATTTATAGCCTATACACATAGCTATATATAATTACTGAACTACCCTTATGTAAATGAATATTACATAAAATAATCCTAAGTCTATATGTCATTCGCTGTGGAGATTAGTCATTCGCTATTGATGTTTGCTCATCCACTGTGGAGAAGATCTTGTCATCCGCTGTGCATGGTTGTATGTTATCCGCTGTGGGATGTTCATCCGCTATGGATGAACATCCGCTGTGGATGAACATCCGTTATGAATGTTCATCCGCTGTGGATGAACATCCGCTGTGGAATGTTGTCCGCTGTGAGTTCTTCATCCGCTATGGGATGGTTGTTCATCCGCTGCACATACTTGGAAACAAATCTTCATCCGCTGCTGATGATCTTCATCCGCTGTGAGACTTTCTTCATCCGTTGCGAACACTTGTCAAAATTTCCTTTTATGTATAAACTGAAAAAGAAATTTAAACAAATATTACTAATTGTTATGAATGTTGATGATGTTAATGTGTTAGTAAATGATTGTTTTGGATGTTAAAACACATTATGTTTGCTATGCTTGATGTGGCAAGCATCATACTTTTTATGCATTAATTCTTAATGCAATTGTTGAGTCCAACAATACTCCCCCTAAGTATGATGTTGCCAACATTTTAGGTTTGCTAGATTAATGTTTTGTTTGTTAGTAATGTGTGTTTGTGTGTTATGTTATGAATAATTGTTTTGTTTGTTTGTTTACTTTGAATGTTATGCATGTTTTGATTGTATGTTATGTATGATTGATTGTTTGATTATTTACTTGTATGATTGATTGTTATTGTGTATATTTGATTGATTACATGTGTAACACATGTTTGTTTTGTGTATGATTACATGTGTTTATACAAAATACATGTTTGAAATGATTGTTTGATTGAATGATTTCAAATGTTAGCATAATAAAACAAATATGAATGATTGTATGAATCCATGTGTTTATTAACACATATATGTATGTTTGCATGAATCTCATATGTTTGTATCAACAACACATGTATGTATTATTGTATGATACCATGTATATAAAACCACATGTATGAATGATTGTACGATATCATGTGCATAAGGGCACATGTATGTATGAATGTATGAATGCATAATAATAAAGAAGGATATGTTTGTTTGTTTGTTTCCTTAGCTGTGTGTTTAGAAACCTTAGGAATGAGATGGTCCTGCTTCATTAGTCTTCTTCTGGGCTTCTTCCATAGCCTTAAGGGTATCTTCAATGTCTTGCTCTATGGCATGGTCAGCTTCAGCTTCTTTCACCTGATCTTTGAGAGCTGTGATCTTAAAGGCATTCCTACAGTTGACTATATGTTTAGTGAAGTAGTCAACTGCACTCCCTTGATCTTCATACTTTCTTTCTATTGTTAGGTGAACCAGCTACTCTAGAGTGGACTGATCAAGACTCAGAACATCAATGTTGCTCACCAAAGTGGTGACAACATGCTTTCCCTTGCATATCTCTAAGTTATTGTTGTTAGAGATTCTCATTCCTGTAATTCCTTCAATGTGGGTGAGTTGCTGCTATTTAGTCTCTAGCCTCTGCTTCAAGGCTGCATTGACATAGACTGTGCCAAGAATCCTCAGCAAATGAATGAAGTAACAGCAGTCTCCTTTGCACAATACATCTTCTATGGCTGGAAATGTTTTTGTTTTCAGAAATGATACATAAGATGGGTGTAACAATTTAATCTCTACCGGATCAAATAATCTTATGTCTTCAGCCTCTTTTCCTTCCAACTTTCTTTCCAATACCACTTCAAAATGATGTTCATCATAATACCATTTGGTGATTGGATGGTTGAACTGATTGCCTTCAATCTTTTTCATGATTAACTTTAAATCTGAAGGTCTTAGTGGATATCCCACTCTCTCAAGCAATTCACTATCAATTTGCTCTGTCTGTTCAGCTTGAGGTTGTTTGCCTTTGCCTGCTGCTTTTTGCACACTTCTGAGATTTTCAATGTGCAATTTTTCTTCTTTGTTTGCTTTTGCTCTCATCTCATTGTGATGTTTATGAATGTATGATCTCAATATATGATAGAAGTCTGCTCCCCTTGGGTTGTTGGTGTGATTGACCATTCTGAGTTGCAGAAGGTCTAATCTATCTTCATAGCTTAAGGATCCAAGCTGAGAGATGCATGATAGGTACTGAACAAGTCCAGAAACTCTCTTAACAAGTATAGCATCCCAGACTTCATCATATTTCCATGCCACAATCTTGATTTCATTAGCCCTAGCAGTTAGAGATATTCTGTCATACAACTTGACAAATTTGTTTTTGCACTGATCATTTCTCTAACTTCATTGCCTTCAGGCCATAGTCTGTGTGGCATAAACTCTCTTTGTTCTTCAATAGGGTGTAGTTCTGGTGGTGCTTAGTGGTAAGTAGATAGAGAAGAAGCAGGATGTGGTCTAAAAATCTATGGCTTTAGAGCATTTGAGAGCATGTTTTTGTAGATCTCTCTAGCCATGTCTTTTATCTATGACAAAGATCTTCCTGCATATGACCTGTATGGGATTCTTGTGTGACTCAACCAGCTCTTGACCTCGGAGTAGGTCATCTTCTCTATTTGAGGATCTTTAGACAAATTATTTTGAAGTTCTTGCTGATCCTTTATCTCTTTGTATCTTCTGTATGTTTGCTCAGTTTCATTCTTTGTTACTTCCTGAAAGTCCTTGAGCAAATCTTTAACCTCTGAGAGGTTAAGTTGCATGAAAGCATCATAAGGGAATCCTCTTGAAACCAACTCAATTCCCATCAAAGTTTCTGGATCATCTGGGAAGAGTTCTTGAATGTTTTGAATGGTATCCTCAGCTTCTTTTTCTTCTGTTTCATCATCAGAATCAGTCAATATGATGATTGTCTGCATATCAGTGCTTTGGTCAATCTCTCCTTCTTCAAGAGGCCTTGATTGTTGAGTTGCTTCATCAACTGGTTCTAATTTGACTTTTAAAAGCTTTAGAGGAGGGAATTCAGGCTCATCAACATCTTCAATGGCTTCCTTCCCCTTGGATGAGGATCCCAAATACATTCTCTTTCTTTTCCTTTCATATGTTTTAATCTGGGGTTCAGATGATGAGGCTTGAAAATCTGATTGTTTAATCTGCATGGTAGCAGTCTCAGCAAACTGCCTAATTAGTTCCTTTTGTTTGTCTGTGAGAGGGTTATAAGGAACAATGCTTGTTTCTTGAGCTTGTGGATTAGGGGTGTGAAAGTGTTGCCTCAAGATTGGGGAATAGTGAATGTTTTCAAATGGGTTAACTTCACTAAACAACTGATCCATTGAGTAAGACTCTTCAGGGATAATCAGTGCCAGTTCTGTTTAAGATTTTTGTTGGTTTACTTCTTCTTCTTCATCCACTTTTTGATCATCACTCAGGTCTTGTTCTAGACCTTTTGAATATTCTTCCTCATTCACCTGAGTGTCTTTAAGCTCAAGCTCTCTATTCAACGTTTGAATTTCCTCATTTGAGCTTCAATTATTCTTTTAAGCTCATCAATCTCATCACTTCTTGCTTCTGTTTGTTTGGATAAGTAGGCAATATCAAATTTTACACTACTGAGCTCTTTATCTTTGGATTTCAGCTCACCTTTTGTTTGATCAAGCTGTTGTTCTAGAAACTACACAATCAACTTTTGGGCTTTTTGATCAGACTCAAGCTTCTCAATTTCTTTATCTTTTCCTTTAAGCTTGTCTTTCAGCTTCTTGGCCCTTGTGTTTGATCTTTCAATAAGTTTATTATACTCAGTGAATAAGAAGACCTTTGAGTATTCAATATCTTCCTCTATGGGAATCTCACTACTTGATTCTTCAACATTTTTAGTAGCAGTTGGTTGTTCCTGTTCAGGCTCATGGTGTGTAGAAGTGCTCAATTCTTCTTGTTCATTAGATTGTTCTTCCAAGGCTGTATCAATATCTCTTAACAGAGATGATAGGATCAAAATGGATCGATCAGTGATGATATTCTGATACAATTCAATCAAACAAACACATGCAATCAATTAAATGCAAACAAATCAGAAAAATTCATAGTTTTTCATTGATAGAATGCATAGAAAGTACAAGTGTAAAGAGAAATAGTTACAGTTCGTTCTAACTGATTTTTCTCTATCAGTCTCTTAGTCTCGTCACCTACACAATACATTAACTATGCTATTTATACTATCAAGAAAACAAAAGGAACATATTTACAAAAGTAGTCCCTATACTATGACAAAAACTATAAAAGACATGTAAAGACTAAATGGTAATCTTTAAGAAGCATCTACAATACTCCCCATAAGATTGACATTATCTTCGGTCTTCAAAATCAATCTTCAGTCTTCAGATCTTTGCTTCAATCTTCTTATTTTCTGTCTTTGTCTTCTCTTTTATCTTCAGTCTCCATGCTTTATCTACAGTCTTCAGTCTTCATAAATCAAAGAAGTCTTTAGGCTCTTCTTTAATCTTGAATACTGGCTTCTCTCTATAAAGTTCTTGTTCTCTCAGAGCTTTAGCAATAGCTGACTTGAACTTACTAGCTAAAATTCCTTTCTCCTGTTTAGCTTCATTCGTCTTTATCTCCATGCTATTCATCACTTCCAAAGTTTGCTTTGAGAGACCTGCAATATCCACGTTAGCATAACACTCTATAGGGTTTGGATTATCTTTATAGTTAATCTCTAAAACTCTTTTGCTCGATATTCTCATGAACTTAATATCTTTAATATCTTTCTTCACAATGTTAGCATATGCCAATGCTTTACTCAAAGATATCCTTTCCATTGCCGCATTCATCACTTTAATGATTGACAGAAAATACTTCTTATCATTCTCAGCCGTTTCTGGAACAACTTTTTCAAACTTCTGTATAAACAATAATGAAATGTAACTGGGATGCAAAAGTTTCAACTCAAAAACACCAAATAAAGAAATCATATCGTGATCCCAATTATTCAAATCTCGTACTAACTTTAGCTCAAATGTATCCGAATTGTAAAACCACCTCAAGATTGGCTTCGATTGCTATGTTCCATCAATGACTTTGAGTCCTGGATTTGTTAATTTTTCAAAATATTGATCACTGAATGCGTCTAAGAACTTTTCTTCTCCTACGTCTTTCTTAACAACTTTTCTCTTTTTCTTTATTGTTTGAAAATATTCCTTATCTTCCTGATCACACCTCGTTTGTAAAAATGAACTCATTCGAGTTATTCCTCTATTCAACAATTGCACAAAGTTTTCTCCACGCTTAGCTTTAGATGGATTAATTAATGGCAATTTATTTAACTCTTTGAGATCTTGAACAGGAAGTTTTATGATACTTGAGAAAAAATGATAAACGTCACACATTGCATTAACTCTTTTGATCAAAAATGCATCGAAAATCTCATCATATTTCCATGCGACGATCTTCACTTCTTTTGTAGTATCAAGAACAATCATAGCATTGAGTAGTTCAGAAATAGATTGCCCTTTCTGCAATACATTGCCATCTAGGTCTCCTGCTGAACGTGCCTTGTTCCACAGTTGCTTTTGTTCCATAGAGACTTGATAACCTTGCCTTTCAGTCTCTGGAAACATTCTCATAAGCTCCTTTCTTTGTTCGTACACTGTGCTCTTCATAGCCATAGACTGAATTTCCTGAGGTTTCAGAATCCTCAATCTTTTCGTGATTTCAAGATACTGAGGATTATCAGTATCAAGTACAATCATTCTATTAGTCTGTTTTTCTATTTCTTGAAAGCTCCTTACCAAATTTCTTAATGATTCGGCTTGTAACCTCTTGAGATTTTTCCATGGATAGTTTCTTGATTGTAACCATGTTCTTAATGCAGTAACATTCATATCATTTGATCTGGATGATGCAACTCAGATTTAGATAGTTCTTCAATATTAATGCTCTCCTACAATGGATTCCACTCCCCGTGTTCCACGACAATCTCATCTGGATCAATTGGTGCACTTGATTCAGTAGCTATGCACTTCTCAAACTCTTCATTAATTTAAGACATAGTTAAACCATCTAGAAACACTCTGTTATACTTCATCTTAATCAGATAATTATACCTTTCTTCCACATCCATAGGTATATCATCATAGCTTATATCAATCGGTGAATAATGCTCATCAACATTTGCTTCTACTAAATCTTCATCATCTAATACTTCATTATACCAGTCATTATCAAATTCAGCTTCTATATCATCTAAAGCTTCAATGGTTTCTTGTATATCCAAATCTTCTTCATCTATACCTGCATGTTCATCAATCACTTTTTGAACTTTGGATGATGATTCAGGTAATACTGAAACATCAATATCATCAATTTTCCTCTTTCCTTTATCTAAAACAGGAACTTTCTCAGCATCTATCGGATTACTCTCTGAAATAATCATCAAATCTGGAGACGAAGACTTTTGTGTTTCTTTCATCCTTTCTAATTCTTCTCTAATAACTTCATTTTCATCATTCGATTTCTTAAAACTTCCAGTGACATATTAAATCTCCGATTAGTTACAAGTGCTACGATAGGAGATGCTATGTCTACTGGGAAAGAGTTCCATCCAGCACTTCGTTTGGACATACAGTGTTGAAATATATAACATAAAAGCTTCCAATGATTATAAACTCTTGCTCAAAAAAATTGCTTCTTAGGAAAGTGATTAGGATGACCCATTGCCATAAATGTCTCTCTACATTCATTAAATGACAATTCAGCTAAATCCTCAGGATCATTTGGTCCGAATCTTAAAGCTTCTCTTATGGACTCTTCAGATACTTTAATCATTCTGAAGTTTGTAATGAATCCTCTTACTACTTTTCTACCATCATCATTAACTTCAACAGATGCAGTGTTCCAGAACTTCTTGATTAGTCTTGCATATATGATTGGCTGATAACACATGGCATAAACATACTTCGTTCTCAGTAAAAATCTGATTATTTCTTCATATCCCACAGCATCTCTTAATTCTTCATTCAGTAAAGCAGTAACATTGTGTTTAGGCTCGAATTTTAATTCAGCCATCTGCAAAATTAAAAACAAGAAATTTAGAAGCTTGAATATTAAACAATTAAAATCAATTGATGTTTGTTAAATTTTAAAGAATTAGTATGTTTTAAAACATTTTTGACTAACTTGCACTTAAAAATTCTAAGTGTTTGACATTCTGTTCAAGAACAAATCATCATTCAAGTTAGTTTGTTTATGATTTAAACACACTTTAATCCTTAAATTTATCTCACAAAACAGATTTGTAACATGAATTTTTTTTTGTTAATCAATTTATCATTTAAAAAAAATTCAAACATGACTGTTCATCTTCATCATACGACTGATGAAGAATCATCACAGATTGAAGTTCAATGAAAAACAGACTTAAATGCATTAACAAGGTCGCAATCATGTTTCTATTAACATTTAATCATCAATTTCAGTTCATTATACTTACTTCATTCACAAGTTTAACAGATTCAATCAACTAGGGTTCGTGCGCCCGAATAGGTTCAATACGCCCAAATCAAATCAACCTATTAAACTGAAATTCCTGTAATTTTGATCATAAACTTATGATTAGAATCTGATATAAAGACTATTGAATGCAAGACAAGATCAGAAATCAATTGAAATGAGTGAATCAGGGTTCATCGAGTGTCTGGGTTTATGAGTGTTCAGGGGTTTTGAGAATGAAATGTCTGAAATCACAAAGTTTTGCTCTTATACTAAGTGAAATTTTAAGGCGCATGAGCCCTAATTATGTGCATGAGGTCAGCCGCATGAACATTGTTTGTGCACATGATAATGAATTTTACATTAAGTATTTAGGCGCATGAGCACTGTTTGTGCGCATGGGCTTAGACGCATGAACACTGTTCAGACGTATCAACACTGTTTAGGAGCTTTTGCACTGTTCAGGCGCATGAGTCTTGCTGAAACTCCCACACTTGGTATTTTTCACTTGATACGCCCAATTCTTGAAAGTCTGGATATTGTTTAGGTGCATGAGAAATAGTAAAACGCCCAACACTTAGACCAATTTTCAGACTTATGACAACTGTTTAGGCGCATGAGGATGTCTAAAATGCCTAACACTTGTATAAATTCTGAAAAATCATCATGCTCCTAATCCTGGACTTATTAACACTATTTAGGCGCATGAGATGACTTTCATGTGTCTTAACACTTGTAATTTTTAGATCTTCCACCTGTACACTGTTTAGACATATTAGTACTGTTCAATATTAATATTTAAACAATTCTATCAAATTTTGACTTTAATTTGTCAAATTTTGACTCTCACCCAAAATTTACACAATAGACCCTCAATTTTGAATTTTTTTTTTTTTTACATTTCAAAATTTTTTTAATTTTTATTTTGATTTTTTTTTAATTTTTATATTTTGACCTTTTATTTTTGGTTTAAGTTTTCAAAAATAATTTCCCGTCACTTTAGTCTCTAATTTTAACAAATAATCTTATTTAAAATGTTGCAAGAAGCTTTTCACTTAAAATATTTTTCAGGTTCATTTTTACATTATGTCAAACACACACATGCTTGAACATTTTAGCTTCATCCTTTCCATCCAAAACATTAAATTTTGATTTTTCATATCTTGAAATTTGAAAATCAATTTTCTTAGGCACTTTTTCTTTTAACTCTTTTTACTCCCTCTAAACTTTTAAGTTTAACAAAACTTAGAAGTTTCTTGAATTTGTCACATGAAGATCACACTAATCATTGTTAATATGCCTGCACACAGAAAAACATGCAAAAAATCAAAATTAAAGCTGAATAAAAATCTAATATTTACAAATGAATCAATGTCTGCAGTGAGATCATATTAGTTAAGATCAGCACATTGAAATAATAAATTGATGGATAGTTATAGACAGTGAATAAATCCTAATCAAGTGTGTTCTAGGTCAGCATTTCTACAGCAAAGGAGACACGAGATCTAAGGACAGAAAATGAGTGCATTTAGCAAGATATTCAGGACACTTACTTTTTCAATTCTTGGATTGTTTAAGGTACAATTAGATATGACATTATGCAGTCACACTTAGACTTAGAGAGGTTAATTCTCATAAAGATATGCAAGAAGTCACTGTTCTCAACTTGTTAACCTGACATATACTATAACCTGATCTCATTTGGTGTTTGTGCACATTGGCATCTTGTTGCATCAGTAAGAATATCCAGGTCTGTAATCACTTACAACAAAGGATATCTCATCACTTCAGGTCTATGATGACTCATAACAGAGAAGTGTTAGATGCTTTAAATAATTAGAGCTCAATGGTTATTCATATCACCATTAGGTGTGAGATTATGTCTTAACAAGCAATCAATTTGAGAAATCAACACTACTTATTAGTGCTAAGATAGACATACATGAATGCATGAGTGATTTAGTTTAATCACAAGAATTTACTTTTTCAGTCTAATTGCATGAACTTAATTGCACATCATATCTGATCACGTCAGACTTTAGTCGAAAGCGAAGTATGCAACTGATCAAACTAATGTATCTATCATTTCTCACATATTGCAATGACAGATTCATTCTAAATAAAGAATTAACAAAGAAAAACTCTATTTTTATAGTTTTTGTTTTATATTTTTATCTTTTGATTTTTCAATTTTCTAATTTTGTATTTGGTTTTACTTTTTCTAATAAACATGCACACACAAAAATACAATCAGGCAATTAACTTTGACAGGTTCTCTGGCTGTGTCCTATTCATATAAGGAAGGGTTCTGATCATATTTATACTCAATTAACTGAAATACTCAAAAACCAGTTTTTAAATGTGGTTAATAAGACCAATTGACTTTATCAAATACTCAAACCGTCCTGGTAAGAAGGGTTTAGTTAAAAGGTCAGCCAACTGTTTTTCAGTAGCAATTGAATCAGAATGATTAAACCTTTTTCAGAGCTACCTCTGAGAAAATGATATCGAATCTCGATATGTTTTGTTTTTGAATGTTGGACAGGATTAGCTGTAATGAACATAACAGCAGTGTTATCAATGTAAATTGGAGTTTTAAGAAAGTTGAACCCGCAATCCAGCAATTGGTTTTGTAACCAAAGGATTTGAGAACATCCTGCTGAAGCAGCTATGTACTCACCTTCTGCGGTTGAAACAGAGATATTTTTTTTTACATTGCCATGAGACTAATCTGGGTCCTAAAAACTGACAACCACCCGTAGTTGATTTTCTATCTTGACAACATCCTCAATAATCACTATCAGTATACCCATAAAACTTGAAGTTTCCTTCATAAGGATACCATAACCCTAAGGCTGGTTTTCCTTTGAGATATCTGAATATGCGTTGACAGCATTTAAGTGAGATTCCTTCGGGTCTGATTGATACCTGACACAGACACAAATAGCATACATTATGTCAGGTCTAGATGCAATAAGATACATCAATGAACCAATCATAGATCTGTATAAAGTTTGGTCTATAGATTTTCCTTAAGGATCAGGTTCAATCTTTGAATTTACGTCAGCTAGAGTTCTTTTGGACTGACAATCTTGCAGTTTAAATTTCTTCAAGATTTTGTCAACGAACTTCTCTTGATTTATGAATATTCCATCTATAGATTGCTTGACTTGAAGTCCAAGAAAGAAATTTATTTCTCCCATAGAACTCATTTGAAATCGAGACTTCATGATTTCTTCGAATTCATTGCACAATTTTGGACTTATAGAACCAAATATGATATCATCGACTTACACTTGTACACATAAAAGATCATCAGCATCCTTCTTGATAAACAGAGTCGGATCGATTTTCCCTCGCGTGTATCCATGTTGGATTAAGTGTTGTGATAACATTTCATACCAGATTCTAGGGGCTTGATGGAGTCCATACAAAGCTTTGCTAAGCTTGTACACACGATGTGGAAATTCTGAATCTTCAAAACCCGGAGGTTGCTTTACAAATACATCATCGGTGATCGGTCCATACAAGAAAGCACCTTTCACGTCCATTTGATACACCTTGAATTTCATGAATGATGCATTAGCCAAGAAGACACAAATTGATTCAAGTTTTGCAACTGGAGCAAATACTTCATCATAATCTATTCCTTCCTCTTGGGTGTATCCTTGTGCAACGAGTCTCGCTTTATTTCTAATAACTACACCTCTATCATCAGTTTTGTTTCTGAACAACCATTTTGTGCCAACGGAATTTTCTCCTTCAGGTAAATCCACCAGATTCCACACTTCTTGTTTGCGGAACTGCAATAATTCTTCTTGCATAGCCTCAATCTAACTATTGTCCTTTAACGCTTCAGTAACGTTTTTAGGAACAATTTGAGAAAGAAAACATGAGTATAAGCAAAGATTTGCTTGTTCTGATTTACTTATTGTTGTTCTCTCATTCAATGGACCAATAATCGGAGACGTTGGATTGTGGTTGTTTGTTCATACGATTATCTTTGGCCGAGAGTTTGAAGCGATTTTGGATCGAAGTGATGTTGAATGTTGGTTGTTTAATGTTGTAATGATGCTAGTTAGGTGGTATGCATATTAGTTAACGTCGATTTTGCATGAAAGCTTCGATTTTGATTCATGGTTCATAGGTTACTAAGAATAGTAACTTTATTTTGCATGAATTGATGATTTGATGATGTATGAATGTTATGGATGTGTTTGTGATGATGATTAGATGCTAGGTTGATGATATGAACAATTGAAAAACAAGAAGATGTCTTATAGTTCATACATTGCTAAAAATAGTAACTTTTGGTGTTGGACGTTGATAAATCATGATGATTAGGTGTTGTTGATCATGTTTAGATGTTGTCATGGACTTGAATTGGTATGTAAATGATGAATCCATGAATGTCTTGGGTGTTTGATGAAATTGGGATGTACTTTCCCAAAAGGGAAACTTTAATTGTGCAATTCTTTAATTGGATGATTTGAGCATGTTTGGGATATTAGGATCATGCTAGTGTGTTCATGGATGGTTTCTAAGGTGATTAAATGTGTTGTTTAGGTTATAGGGATGTTGATTTGGTTTGTTACCTGTTTTGGCCTGTTGTGATTCGCATGACTTGTATGATATCTAGTTGTATGATGATCTAGGTAGTACATGTGGATAATGAAGTGCTATATGTAATCAAGTGGTATGTTGATCATGTATGATATTCTATTGTGTTAGTATTAACAAATTATCACCTATAATGTCACCAACGGGTCAACTGGGTCAAATGTGTCTTGTCTTTCTAAAACCTTGAGTCCCTTGGGTTGTAGTGCACTTAGGGTTTCATGTTGATTCTGTGTACACGTACTTATGTACTCTTGTGTTCTAGGTGACCTTTGAAGGTTGTCTTTCCCCTCTTTCTTTCAAGTTAAGCTCTAAGTTAATTCTTGCGCGCATCAGGTGAGTTCTTGCCCCACTCATTTTTCATAATCTCTTTTGGGGGAGATAGCATACTGTTCACAAACGCTTTTATATATGAGTGTGTATAATATTGATATAGTGTTGTTTACCATGGAAAGTCCTCACACTTTCGGATTGTTAATATTGACTAGCGGGGAAATTTTGGGTAGTACTACTGGGTCTGACGAGCCCCACCTGTGTGACTCGAGGTCATACGGGTGCAACTTTGTCCTAACATATATTCGTCACGACCTGGTAGGTCATGACGGGAGGCGACAAACGTAACACAGTCAGTTTCAATCGCGAAATCACTATGATTAATATTTTTATGTTAATAGACTAGCTATCTATTGCAGTACACTACTTATGATTTGAAAACTGTTTATCGGTTTACCTATTAACGCAAACTCTTGAACTCACCAACCATGTGTTGACTTGTTTAGTATGCTATTCTCAGGTTAAGGTTGCCAGTTGCCTAGGAGCACGCACGTCAGCATTGTTGAGTTGTCTACATTTGCCTTGTTTACAAATTTGGGATTATTTTCATATCAAACAATTGTGTTTGGGGCGCGTATGTTTTGCGCATTCTCTTTACATACTACTTGTTTTGGGGTTTCTGGTTTTAAAAACGCTTCCGCAGTATTTTAAACGTTAACTCTGGTTTTGTTTATTAATCATATAGAGTCGTTCTTGGTAACTAATGACTGAGATCCTGGTAGGTCACGCGCCTCGCGGTAAAACCCCGCACGCGGATTTTGAGGGTGTGACAGATTGGTATCAAAGCCATTGGTTATAGGGAACTAGGTTGCATACACACACTAGACTATAACCGCACAGTTGTTAGTTACTCATCGTTTACTCTTCTTACTGTATACTCATTGGCATACGCAACACGTACTTCGCAGCATGGCATCGTCGTCCAGAAATTTAGGCAAGAGACCTGCACGATCTGAGTCACCTCCTACTTCTCCCGTACCGGATAGGGGATTTAACTGGCCTCGACATCCTTATCCTCCTGACGAGATAGACTGGGATCAGCCTTTCATACCTCCTGAGCTCGATCCTCCACGGAACTAGGATTTCTACCCCACCTACATAAATCGTATGGCATATAGAGAGCGCGTACCACCAGTAGCACCTACACGACCTAGGACTAGGTCATCGACCGCCTCTACTTTGCCTACACTTCCTACCTTGAGCATCCCTCTGGAGCAGGCATTTGCAGCCCTAGTAGCCACACTGGACACAGAGCGACAGCGGATTAGAGGACTCACTGATGAGAACTCTGCATTACGATCTGAGATGCGTCAGCTGCGTTTCCAGGTAGAGACGCTTCAGGAGCGACTTTCGATGGCCATTGGTGGACATCATACGCTGGCAGGAAACGTGGTAGCACTTAGTGGGCGCATGGACGCACAGGATCACCATAATGTTATGATCGATGATAGGTTTGCTGATTTAGAGGCACAACTAGCAGCACTTCAGGTTGCTGAAGCCCTGCACCTTTAGTGGACCCTGATGAGGAAGACCCAGAAGAGGAACCCGAGGAAGCCCCAAAGAAGAACCAGCAGAGATGGATGAGGACAGTGACGGATCTGACGTACTGGACTGATCCTACTTTTAAATGACTTAGACTATGTAGTGTTCTTCTCTTTGAAACCTATGTGGGAAGGGTTGTTTCCCACCCAACTGACAAACATAAATTTTGACATTGATGGAATATTTTGTGACTCAATTACAATTTATTTATCTTTGATTATTATTTCTGTTATAAATGTTATGGTTGTGGTGAATACATTATTTCTTATTGTTTACTGTACCTTGATGAGATTAATGTGTTGGATGTTACTCATTATTGTAATTGTGAATTGTAAAGTGAAATATTGACGCACGTGGAAGAGGATGTGGGCGTGGTTGTGGACGTGGCGCCGGAGGCCGTGGAGCCGAGGCCATAAACATGACGCCTGCGGAATTGGCGGCATTAATTAACGAACATGTTTAGGCGGCAGTGGCTGCTGCCCAACCGGGACAACCAGCAGGTAAATGATAACAAGAGGTTAAACTAATTATCCTAGTTAATTGCCTAGGATATCTGACTAATGTTTGGAATTGTCAAAACAGGACCACCACCATGTACCTACAAGTCCTTCATGGACTGTAAACCCCATACCTACAACGGGACGGAAGGAGCTGTAGGGCTTGTAAGGTGGTTTGAGAAGACAGAGTCTGTCTTCGCGAAATGCAACTGCCCGCCTGTTGATCAGGTGAAGTATGCCACCGGGACATTGGAAGGCGCAGCACTTTCCTGGTGGAATGCCCAGGTGCAAATGCTGGGTCAAGCCATGGCCAATGAACTACCGTGGGATGAGTTCAAGGGGATTATGACCGAAGAATACTGCCCCCGAAATGAAGTGCATTGAAGCCTACATGACTCGTACTCATGAGTTAGCCACTTTATGCCCAGGGATGGTGAATGAAATGCACAAGAGGGTGGAGCATTATATACGGGGATTGGTGCCCAAAATTCAAAGTACGGTAACTGCCTCTAACCCCACTACCATACAACAAGCTATCCGAACAGCCCACAGGCTGACTGATCAAGCAGTCGAGCAAGGTCGATTACCTAAGCAGGGCGCGGTGGCAAGCGTGCCCGACCAGAAATGCAAGTGGGATGGTTCAAGCAACAAGGGATCGTCATCCAGCAGCCAATCTCAACCTCAACAACAGCAGCAAAGTCAGCAACAGCAACGGAAGTTCGATAACAACCGAAGCTTCAACCAGGCGACTCCCTCAAATCAAGGACCCGGTGGTTATGGTGGAAGACTGCCGAAGTGCAACCGGTGTAACTACCACCATGTGGGTCAATGTGATAACTTCAAGTGCCAACGTTGTGGGAAGATTGGTCATGCAGCCAAAGACTGTCGGGGTGAACTGATGCAGAAGTCTCAACAATCACAAGAAACTCCGAAAGGTTGTTTTGAGTGCGGAAAAGAAGGCCATTACAGACGCAACTGTCCCCAGCTTAAGAGGAATGGTAATGGCAACAACAACAATGGGAACAACAGCAATAATAACAATGGCAACAACAATAACAACAATAATGGTAATGGCAACAACAATGGAGGCAATAACAACAATGGAGCCAAAGGAAGAGCCTTCGTCATTGGCTCAGGTGAGGCTCTAAATGATCCTACAATAGTAACTGGTAAATTTTCGGTTAATGGTTGTTTTGCTACCGTATTATTCGATACCGTAGCAGATAGAAGTTTCGTGTCCACTAGGTTCTGTAGTCTTTTAAGTGATATGCCCTCAACCTTAGAATCTAAATACACCGTAGAGTTAGCTGACGGTACACAGATTCACGTAACGCATATTCTTAGAGACTGCAAGATAGAGCTTGCTGGTCATACATTCACCATAGATCTCATGCCTGTTACGTTAGGAAGTTTCGATGTGGTAGTAGGCATGGATTGGCTTTCCGATAAACAAGCGGAAGTCATATGCCATGAGAAGATCATACGGATTCCCATTGGTGAAGAAGTCCTTACGGTCAGAGGTGATAGGAGTGGTGTGGTGATAGGCATCATCTCGTTTATGAAGGCACAGAAGTTGTTACGAAAGGGTCGACTGGCCATATTAGCACTCGTCGCAGATAAACAGGTCGAGGAAAAGAAGATAGAGGATATCCCCTTAGTTCGTGAGTTTCCCGAGGTGTTTCCGGAAGACCTGCCTGGATTACCGCCTCATCGTCAAGTTGAATTTCAGATTGAGTTGACTCCAGGAGCCGCTCCTGTTACGAGAGCCCGTACCGGTTAGCTCCGAACGAACTGTAGGAATTATCTGCCCAACTACAAGATTTGTTGGATAAAGGGTTCATTCGACCGAGTTCGTCGCCCTGGGGAGCGCCAGTTCTATTTGTGAAGAAGAAGGATGGTACATTTCGAATGTGTATTGACTATAGGGAACTGAACAAGGTTATTATCAAGAATAGATATCCGTTACCTCGTATCGATGATTTGTTTGATCAACTGCAAGGATCAAGCTATTACTCTAAGATTGATTTGAGGTCTGGGTATTATCAGCTGAGAGTTCGAGAAGAGGACATCTCGAAGACTGCTTTCCGTACACGATATGGTCACTATGAATTTTTGGTCATGCCATTTGGGTTGACGAATGCACCAGTAGTATTCATGGACCTCATGAATCGCGTGTGCAAACCCTATCTTGATCAGTTTGTTATCGTCTTTATTGATGACATACTGATATACTCAAGGACCGAGGAAGAACATGGAGAGTACTTACTTTTGATTTTGGAATTACTTAGAGAGGAACAACTGTATGCAAAGTTTTCTAAGTGTGATTTCTGGATACGTGAGGTATAATTCTTGGGTCATATTGTCAACGAGAAGGGAATACATGTTGATCCTGCTAAGATTGAAGCGATAAAGAATTGGTCTGTTCCTAAGACACCGAGTGAGATACGACAATTCCTTAGATTAGCAGGATATTATCGACGATTCATTGAAGGATTCTCTAAGATTGCACAACCTCTCACAGCCTTGACTCACAAGGGAACAACATACAAATAGGGTGAGAATCAGGAAACTGCTTTTCAGTTGCTGAAGCATAAATTGTGTAGCGCACCAATATTAGCGTTACCGGATGGTAGTGATGACTTCGTAGTCTACTGCGATGCGTCTATTCAAGGACTTGGATGCATCTTGATGCAGCGGGAAAAGGTGATAGCTTAAGCCTCTAGACAGTTGAAGATTCATGAGAAGAACTATACCACCCATGACTTGGAACTGGGTGCGGTAGTTTTTGCCTTAAAGATCACGGTACCAAATGCACCATCTACACCAATCACAAGAGTCTTCAGCACATCTTTGAGCAAAAGGAATTGAACATGAGGCAAAGGCGCTGGGTAGAGTTATTGAATGACTATGATTGTGCTATCAAGTATTATCCGGGAAAAGCAAATGTAGTTGCTGACGCGCTGAGTAGAAAAGAGACCGCTAAACCTCGACGAGTGCGAGCTCTGCAACTAACGATTAGTACGCAGTTACCTAAACAAATCCGAGAGGCTCAGACGGAAGCTTTGAAAGCAGAAAACATTGGTCTGAATCGTTAAGGGGAATGGAAAAACATTTGGAAGTAAAAGCGGATGGAATTCGTTACTTTATGGATAGACAATGGGTACCTCTACACGGAGACCTGAGAGACTTCGTGATGAGTGAGGCTCACAAGTCCAAGTATTCTATACACCCTGGATCTGACAAGATGTACCACGATTTAAAGGCGCACTATTGGTGGCCTAACATGAAAGCAGATGTAGCTACTTATGTGAGCAAGTGTCTGACCTGCTCGAAGGTTAAAGTGGAGTATCAGAAACCATCTGGTCTACTACAACAACCCGAGATCCCTATGTGGAAGTGGGATCAGATATCAATGGATTTTATTACTAAGTTACCTCGTACTTCTACTGGTTGCGACACAATATGGGTTATCGTGGATCGATTGACAAAATCTGCTCATTTCCTAGCAATAAAGGAAACTGATAAGATGGAGAAGTTAACCCAACTTTATTTGAAGGAGATCATTTCGAGGCATGGAGTACCAATCTCGATCATTTCTGATCGCGATTCCCGTTTCACATCACACTTCTGGAAATCACTGCAGAAGTCTTTGGGTACGCGATTGGATATGAGTACTGCTTATCATCCACAGACTGATGGTCAAAGCGAGCGTACTATACAGACTTTGGAGGACATGCTACGTGCTTGTGTGATTGACTTCGGGAATAACTGGGAAGTTCACCTACCATTGGTGGAATTTTCTTACAACAACAGTTATCACACTAGCATAAAGGCGGCACTTTTTGAAGCTTTATATGGGAGAAAGTGTAGATCACCAGTTTGCTGGGCTGAAATTGGTGATAGTCAATTAACAGGTCTTGAGTTAGTACACGAGACAACTGAGAAGATTGTCCAAATAAGAAACCGCATAGCCGCAGCGCGAGACAGACAGAAAAGCTATGCTGACAAGCGACGGAAACCCTTAGAATTTCAAGTTGGTGACAAAGTCTTATTGAAAGTCTCACCATGGAAAGGCGTAGTTCGGTTTTGTAAGCGAGGAAAGCTAAATCCGAGATACGTTGGACCATTTGAGATAGTGGAAAGAATTGGTCCAGTAGCTTATCGACTAGCCTTACCTGATTCATTGAGTGGAATCCATGATGTATTCCATGTTTCAAATCTAAAGAAATGTTTAACGGATGAAACGATGGTTGTACCGCTGGAAGAAGTTCAAGTAGACGAACAGTTACACTTCATTGAGGAACCTATCGAAGTGATGGATCGTGAGGTGAAAACGCTTAAGCAAAGCAAGATACCCATCATCAAAGTTCGTTGGAACTCGAGACGTGGACCAGAATTCACGTGGGAACGTGAAGACCAAATGAAGCTTAAGTACCCTCAGCTATTCGAAAGGACGATGCCAGCCGGCGAAGGTACTGATTAAATTTCAGGACGAAATTTCTTTCAACATGGGGATGATGTGACAACTCATCCAAAACGCACACGATTTCGATTTCCTTGTGCCAATGCAGTAGACCAGTGATGGAACACTCACCATGTAACGCAATTTTCGGGACGAAAATTCTTTCAACATGGGGATAATATGACATCCGGTAATTTTCCGTTACCAAAACTCCGTTAGTTCCGTTAAGTCTTGCATACACGTGTCGGGAGCACACACTAGTTGTCGTTGAACGTTGGTGACTTAATAATAATTAATAATGTTAAACAATAATTTCTATGTTGATTATTAGTTGTGATTATGTGATTTAAATGTTAATTGTGAACGTTATCGCGTAAAGTGGAAACGTGTGTGTTTAATCCGTATGTTTTGTATCTAGTGAAGATAATGCATATGATTATTATTGTTAGTTTATATGCTTATTATTCTAGTTAAAAATGCTTTAAAAGAGTATTTAAAAGTCTAATTTTTATAAAATACAAAATGCAAGGGTTTAAAGGGTAATTATGCAAAATTAAATAGGATTAAAACACAAAACTCTAACCCTAATAGCCCATTGGCCGCGACCTGCACTCCCTCTCCCTCTCCTCTTCGAATTCGACCAAGAACAAGTGAGTAAGCCTCGGATTGGATCGATTTCAAGGGTTAGAAGACACTAGAAGCATCAAAGCTTGTTCCTTTTGCGATTTTAAGGTTAATTTCGTGTTTCTTTCATGTATTTTGTTCTAGCCGAAAGTTTTGTGCGATTTGGATGAATGGAGGCCGATGTTGCTTGTTTGTTGATGTTAATGTGTTTGTTAGATAGACTGCATGCTAATTAACGTCAAGTATGTAATAAAGTTTGGATTGTGGTTGTTTGTTCATATGATTATCTTTGGCCGAGAGTTTGAAGCAATTTTGGATCGAAGTGATGTTGAATGTTGGTTGTTTAATGTTGTAATGATGCTAGTTAGGTGGTATGCATATTAGTTAACGTCGATTTTGCATGAAAGCTTCGATTTTGATTCATGGTTCATAGGTTACTAAGAATAGTAACTTTATTTGCATGAATTGATGATTTGATGATGTATGAATGTTATGGATGTGTTTGTGATGATGATTAGATGCTAGGTTGATGATATGAACAATTGAAAAACAAGAAGATGTCTTATAGTTCATACATAGCTAAAAATAGTAACTTTTGGTGTTGGACGTTGATGAATCATGATGATTAGGTGTTGTTGATCATGTTTAGATGTTGTCATGGACTTGAATTGGTATGTAAATGATGAATCCATGAATGTCTTGGGTGTTTGATGAAATTGGGATGTACTTTCCCAAAAGGGAAACTTTAATTGTGCAAATTCTTTAATTGGATGATTTGAGCATGTTTGGGATATTAGGATCATGCTAGTGTGTTCATGGATGGTTTCTAAGGTGATTAAATGTGTTGTTTAGGTTATAGGGATGTTGATTTGGTTTGTTACCTGTTTTGGCCTGTTGTGATTCGCATGACTTGTATGATATCTAATTGTATGATGATCTAGGTAGTACATGTGGATAATGAAGTGCTATATGTAATCAAGTGGTATGTTGATCATGTATGATATGCTATTGTGTTAGTATTAACGAATTATCACCTATAATGTCACCAACGGGTCAACTGGGTCAAATGTGTCTTGTCTTTCTAAAACCTTGAGTCCCTTGGGTTGTAGAGCACTTAGGGTTTCATGTTGATTCTGTGTACACGTACTTATGTACTCTTGTGTTCTAGGTGACCTTTGAAGGTTGTCTTTCCCCTCTTTCTTTCAAGTTAAGCTCTAAGTTAATTCTTGCGCGCATCAGGTGAGTTCTTGCCCCACTCATTTTACATAATCTCTTTTGGGGGATAGCATACTGTTCACAAACGCTTTTATATATGAGTGTGTATAATATTGATATAATGTTGTTTACCATGGAAAGTCCTCACACTTTCGGATTGTTAATATTGACTAGCGGGGAAATTTTGGGTAGTACTGCTGGGTCTGACGAGCCCCACCTGTGTGACTCGAGGTCATACGGGTGCAATTTTGTCCTAACATATATTCGTCACGACCTGGTAAGTCGTGACAGGAGGCGACAAACATAACACAGTCAGCTTCAATCGCGAAATCACTATGATTAATATTTTTATGTTAATAGACTAGCTATCTATTGCAATACACTACTTATGATTTGAAAACTGTTTATCGGTTTACCTATTAACGCAAACTCTTGAACTCACCAACCATGTGTTGACTTGTTTAGTATGCTATTCTCAGGTTAAGGTTGCCAGTTGCCTAGGAGCACGCACATCAGCATTGTTGAGTTGTCTACATTTGCCTTGTTTACAAATTTGGGATTATTTTCATATTAAACAATTGTGTTTGGGGCGCGTATGTTTTGCGCATTCTCTTTACATACTACTTGTTTTGGGTTTTCTGGTTTTAAAAACGCTTCCGCAGTATTTTAAACGTTAACTCTGGTTTTGTTTATTAATCATATAGAGTCGTTCTTGGTAACTAATGACTGAGATCCTGGTAGGTCACGCGCCTCGCGGTAAAACCTCGCACGCGGATTTTGAGGGTGTGACATATCTGCTGTTGGTACAGTGTCTGTACGCTGTATGAACATTGACTTAAAATTAAATTTAGGTCATCCGCTGTGTGAACAGTGTTCATGCGCTGTGCATTTTACACTGTGCTATATGTTGTACTGTGCATACTGCGGATGAACAATTTGTTCATGCGCTGTGCACATAGTTTATACACTGCGTATGAGAACTGTAGTCACTGCGGATGAACAATTTTGTTCATACGCTGTAAACCCTTGGTCCATTGTATCGATTGTTCAGAGAGGATGAATATTTGTTCATGCACTGTGGATCCTTTGATCAAATGTTTGATATGTTCACAGCGGATGAACAAAATTCATGTGCTGTGGACACTTGAATGAATGGAATGCTTTGTTCACAGTGGATGGACAATGTTCATGCGCTGTGGAACACTTGAATAGAGATGTTCACAGCGGATGAACAATGTTAATACGCTGTGAAACACTTGTAATGTTTGTGTGTTACTGTACCTATAGCGGATGTAATATTTGTTCATCCGTTGTGTGAACAGTTGTCAAATTTTAAAAAAAAAATTAATCTTTCTTCCGAAGCAAATATTTAATGACTTTTCTTTCGAAAGAAAATTTTGTTTTCTTCCGAAGCAAATTTGTTTGTTTTTCTTCCAAAAGAAGATTTTGTTTGATAAATCTTGTATAAATCAAAATGTTTTTTTAAAATTTAATTTAAAATATATGTTAAAATATTGAAATTTAACATATTCAACGTATGAATGTTTTGATATCTCTCATAAACAATATTGTCCAATAAAATAAACAAATATATATGTGTCAACCTGCTGTTTGTTAGTGTTGGCTTGACTTGGCTTTGTTTATTTTTTTTTTTCAAAATTTGAAAATATCAAATTTTGAAATGTATGAAAATACACAACTCTGCTAGCTTTGATAATTCCATGTTCAATTTCTCCCCCTAAATTTTTGCATATTTATAAAAACCTGTTATAAAATGACAAAAATTTATATGCTTTAATATGGAAATTATCAAAGTCCAATTGATTGCTTGCTTGATAAAAGTTAGAAAGATAATGCCTTATCTAACTAATAAATGAATGATTTTCATGTTTGAACATGAATCTTTTGCACATACCATGAGATCATACAAGTCTACATTTCTCACTAAGTTATTTGTATGGTTTTGAGAATAGACATAGACAAGTACAATGTTGATTGCAGATATATTGATCCACTTAAACTCAAGCATGGTATTAATGGTTGATTGAAACAGTGAGTGATTATCATGTTTTGAGTTGATTGACATGAGTTGTATGTACCCAACATCTGATTGTATGATTGGTACAACCCACCTTAAGATATGCTAGAAAGCATTTTCAATACTTAAAACCTAGCTACTTAGGAGTACAAAAGCTCAATTTGTTCCATGTTGGTTGATCCTCATTGGGATTCTTTTTCACTTCACTTTAGATTGTAATCCTCTTTAGGATTCTTTTGATTCATTCATAAGGAATGTAGTCACTTTGTTGATTTTTCATCCAAACTGGATGTGTTCCTCTTTGGGAATCTTTTTGGATCATGATTTAGGTCATTTAGGTCTGTGCTTAGCATAACAAAGAATGCCTAGGTGTACTCCAGGTCTATGATTATTATAACAGAGGAGACACTTGTATGATTAAGCAATTTATAAACTGTTTCACTTGGTGTATTGTAGTTATTTTGAAAGCAACCTATATTGGATAGATTAATACTCACCATAAACCAAGATGTATTGTTGATCACACAATCATGAGAATTTAGTTCTTCACTATTGTATGTGATGTTAGGTGTCCCATGCTGAGCCTATCCACATATCACACAGAATACAAGTCAGTCTTTATTAGTGGAAAATGACTCAAGTGAAGAATTAAGCTAGTTTACTATCATTTCTCATGAGATGTATGTGTGATTCAATATAACAAATGAATGATTTGTATGATTTCCTGATTTTGGAAAAGGTAAATTTGGTGTTAATCATGGACTTTGACAAAATCAAGCATGTTTGATTTTAATGTTTTAAAAAACATTAATTTGGTGATTCATTGTTGATCATACTAAGTGACTAGACCAAAAATTCAAATCTTGTTGAATCAAATGATTTTGTCATAAGGTCAGCCAATTGATTATCCGTGTAGACTTTAATCAATTTGATCAGACCTTTTTCTGAGCAATCTCTCAGAAAATGATATCTGATTTCTATGTGTTTGGTTTTTGAATGTTGAACAGGATTGTCTGTTATAAACATGGCTGCAGAATTGTCAATGTGTATGGGTGTTTTAAGAAAGTTAAAGCCATAGTCAAGCATTTGGTTTGAATCCATAACACTTGAGAACAGCATGCCGAAGCAGCTATGTATTTTGCTTCTGCTGTTGACACAGAGACATTGGTTTGTTTCTTGCACTGCCAAGAGATCAATCTTGATCCAAGAAACTGACAGCCTCCACTGGTTGATTTCCTGTTGTTGTTGCATCCCCCATAATCACTGTCTGTATATGCATATAAAGAGAAATCTCTATCTTTGGGATACCATAAACAAAGTGCTGGTTTGCCTTTCAAGTATCTAAAGATTCTCTCCATCTTTGGGATCTGCTTGATATCTTGCACACATGCAAACTGCATACATGATATCTGGTCTGCTTGATGTAAGGTACACCAGTGAACCTATCATAGATCTGTAAAGTTTCTGGTCAACTGACGTTCCTTCACCTTCTTCTTACCAGCTAGAGCCTTTTCGCAGTTGCGACCCTTGATTCACCTTTCAACTCCTCCTCACTCATAGCTTTTGCAGCTTCAAACTTTTCTTCCCTTGCATAATCATCCTTCATACTGACCTTCATCCCGATCTCCTTCTCCTCTTTCTCACAAAGATTCTTCAAACTATCTTTCACTTCACTCTCCTTCCTTCTATCTGCTTCACTTTTTATAACCTCTGCAGTTTCAGCTACCAGGGCATGATTGATTTCTTCTTCAGTCTCGGCTAACTCAGCACTCCAGTCAAAGTTGGTTAGAAGAGCTGTTTCTTTCTTCTTCCTGTTCTCTTCTTTATCATCTATTGGAATGACCTGATTACCCCTCGTTCCTAGTTCCGTGACAATAGGAGATGGACATTCTCTTTTGAAATGCCTAAGCTGTTTGCAGTTGAAGCATTTGAGCTTTGATTTGTCAAATCCAACCTTCATATTTTGGTTTCCAAAATTCTTTCTTCCTGTTCTCTCCATGAATCTTCTTGCCCGTAGAGTGATCATAGCCATCTGCCACTGAAGATTAGCTTCTTCCAGATCATCAGGATCCTCCTAATACATGTCTTCCATAGTCATTCCTCTTCCCTTTAGTTCACCAGCCACCAGAGCCTCATAGCTATGCACGGAAAGACCAAATAAAGCCATACTCTTCGATGGAATCTGTAGGAGATTTTGTGATTTTGATGTAGATCCACCGCCAGTGGTCTTGTCAGAAGCTCCAGTCATACCACTATAAGCTGACACATGCATTGATGAATCTAAATTGGAAGATATAAGAGCTGCATTTTGTGAGTAAGCTTGAGATGGAAGCATTGCTTGGTTGTATTCTCTCTGTTTTAGATCTAACTCGAAGGACTTCAACTTGTTGATTATGTCCATGAGCTTGTAATCTAGAAATCCCCTTTCTTGCCTCAACATCGTCACCTACAAACTCCATTGAGGTGGTAAAGAATCCAACAGCTTTGTTTCTTGTTCATTGTTTGACAACTTCTTAGCATACTTCTTCAATGTGCTTGTAACAGATAGAAAACGATTGGTCAGATCAGTGAGACTCCCATTCTTGTGTCCAACAAAGAGTTGAATTCTTTTTTAGCTTGAGCGGCTTTATCCTTGAGCAACTCCTCATTACCACTTTTATATTCACCAAATCTTTTGTAGATCTCTGCTGATAGGCACAAGGTCAGAGCACCAAACGCCTTCTGATCCTGATCAATCAGCTTGATGTCTCTCTCTGAATATTTTATCGGATCCGCAATTTGAATAGTCACATTGTCTTCTATCTAAACAGGAACATGAGGTCCTTTCACAATTGATTCCCATTAAGTGTGATTTGTATACAAGAAGAAAGCTTTCAAACATCTTTTCTAGTCATCAAAGTTGTCACCATTGATTAGCTTTGGGGGTTTGTTTGGAGCCACACTCTCAAGATCAGCAAGGGTAAGACTTGTCATCTTTGAATTTTTATTAAATCAAAAACCAGTAGTTTCACACAAGAGATAGTAGTTTCACACAGAAAATAGTAGTTTCATAGGAAGTAGTTTCGTAGACAGGATGTAGTTTCGCAACTAGTTTCTGCAATAGTTTCGGAAGTAATTTCTCCTGAAACTATTGAACTTTCGTTCAAGGGAACTGGCCAGCAGTTTCGCAAGAAAACTGATCAGGCTAATGAACTTTCGTTCTAGGTTCGTAAAGGAATTATAACCACCAAATTTTTTTAGTTTCGCAGAGTAGTTTCGCGCAAAGAACTACAGTTTCGCATAATGAATCTGAAAACCTACTTTTTGTGAAAGGTGACTTCAAAATCACCAAAACTCACTCAAATCACAACCAATTTGGAATCTGTTGATTCCACAAGTTTCCCAAGTTCACACCACACCTTCTATAATCGATTTCCATGGATAACAAACGTAAAAAAACTCTAAAATGATTGGGAAGATGAATATGTCAAAACTAATCCAAAAACACAAACAATCAAGAGCACAAACAATCAAAATGATTGGAAATTTCCTTAGTTGCACTTCATTGAAATTTTAGGGGAGAATAGACTCTAACTTGTTTGAAAATTGGCTCTTTTAAAGTTTATTATGTATTAAAACTTACCATATCTCTGGTGTAGGATTCAGGAAGCTTGGAGAGTGTCTGAAGGGGGTCAGAGGCATGGTATTGGGATATGTCGGTAGGCCCAGTGGCCTAAAACAAAGTAAACAGTGATCGTGTAGCAAAACTAAAGTTCAAGAACCCGATGATATGGATTATCCCTTTGACATCTTGGCCTGCATAAAGTTACAAGTCCTCGTCAAAAATAGGTTGAGAGCTACAAATCTCTGTGTTGATTTCCCCAAAAATCCCCAAGTCTCCCTATCCCTAAGTTCTGAATGATTTTTCTAATTAGTACGATAAATGCTTCTAGTCTAGCTCTTTAGAAATGTCTCTGTATTGAAGCTTCTCGTTAGCTCTTTAGAATTATATCTCGTGCTTATCTCCTCTGCTATGTGTGAACATTGACCGGGAGTGATGATCTTCTCTGTTATACGTGAGGATAGACCTGGAGCTCTTATCAGCACGCTCAGATGATCATCTCCTCTATTATACGTTAGTAAAGAGCCAGAGCTCTCATCATCTGTTCACCAAAATACAGTCACAATGCTTCTAGAATCAAGATCATTGTTGAAATTTCAAAAGAAAATCAAGCAGAGTTAATCATATTGCTCAATAAGCCATGAGGACAGGATTAGTGCTTTGCCAAATATCTGTGGGGACCAAGTTACTACAGCTTCTTTAATCAAACCAAAAACATGATAAAGACAGCTACAGATTATGTGTTAAAAAGAATAAGGCACGGGTTTAAGCATATTGACAATCCCGCCAATCCTTGATTCTCTGGATGATTTCTTGCAAAAGCGTGTCTGATATCCTTATATTTGTCTTTGTCTTTTCTCTTTTATTTCTTATCTTAAGTCTATCTTGTGGGTAAAGAAGTCTTCTTTTTCATTTTAAATTAATGTCTCCTGCGAAACTATAATTTCTCTATATGAAACTATTGTTTCATACTGCGAAGCTACTCTTTCGTTGGCTGGTTGAGCATGAGAAACTATAGATTCACTGGTAGTGTCGCATGTCATAAGTTTTACCTTGATCCATGCGAAACTATAGTTTTGGCATATACGAAACTACGTTGTTTAAATATCAGTTTCGTCCTTTGTTTCGCCATATGCAAAACACTCAAAAATTTTGAATTCGAACCGACTTATTTCCATTGAACTCTAAATCGGTTGTTCCAGTGTGTTTTTGTGATTCTAACCGGTAATCCTTGATTATTAACTAGTTTCGAACCTTTGTATTGCGTTTGATTGAGTTTTTGGACGAAAAATCATTCTTGTGACTTTCAGGTTTTGCAAATTCATTGTGCGAAACTAAGATGTTATGTTGCGAAACTAAATGAAAGTTCACTGATCCATGCAAAACTGTCTAGTCATGCTGCCCGTGTGCACTGAACAGTATTGACCGCATCTTGCGACTCTATAGTTCCATAGTCCATGTGAAACTATAGTTTCACAATGCGAAACAATAGTTTCTCAATGCGAAACTATAGTTTCTCAATGCGAAACTATAGTTTCTCAATTGTTGTTTCGATAGACATTTTCACCTAGACTGTTTGAAACTATAGTTTCGTACTTTTGCGAACCTATAGTTTCTATGTGCGAAATTACCTGCGAAAACATTTTAAAAAAATATAATAATAAATAAATAATAGTAATTATATCTATAAAAGATTAAATTCTTAGTAATTTCTTGTGATCTAACAAACTCTCGGTTTCACATGCAGTCAATATGGGGATCTTGAAGTTTAATTCCAGATCAAACGTAGTGGCGTATCTAAACGATTGAGATCCAAAGTCTGTCGGTTATCGAGATGCTATAGATTGCCTGAAGAGAACACCCATCAATTATGTTATTTCTCACTCCCCTACTATAGTCGAGAAGCAGATTAGGGAGTTCTTGAGGACTGCTGAATATGACACCAAGGAAAGGATCATTAAAGCATCAGCTCAGGGAGAACTGTGTGCAATATCAGCTGAGACTGTGGCTAAAGCCTTGCGACTGGAGGATGACATGGGAGAGAGCATAAATATGACTGATTCAGAGGTTATTAGAGCCTTTAAGGATATTAGATATGAGGGAACTGACTTCGAGAAGCAAAAGGAGATCAAGAAGAAATTTCATTTGAAAGCATCATTTGATCATGGGAAGGGAGGATCAGATGGACTGAATCTAAGGTTATCCACAACTATGATTATGTTTTGTAGAGGTGAGAAGGCAAACATAGCCCAGATCATTCACGACTACTTATTGGAGAACATCATGGAATTGAAGAAGGATAAATGGTTGCTTTATCCAAGATTCATTCAGATTATCCTAGACTACCTAAAGCCAAATTTACCTAATCTCGGAGATGAACTAAAGCTGACTCCGATGAATCCAACGATTTTTGCTGACTGTGCTGCCTCCAGGGATGATTTTTTGGGAAAGATCACATATCTGCTGGAGAATATGTATACTGAGGAGAGATGAAAGTATATTAAGTCTCTAATCCCTCTGGAGGAACAAAGAGCAACAGCAACTACAGGAAACGTAGAAGAGATCAAGAAAAGAAAGAAGTACATGAAAGAGACAGATATGACTTTTGAAGAACAATTAGATGAGATAGAGGAGCCGAGAAGGAAGAGAAAGAATAAAGGAGTAGAGAAACGGTCCTTCCATGGTAGAGCTGACTCTCTCACTCGAAAGAAGAGGAGCAAAAGTAAGCAGCCAATTATCCCTAAGGCTGGGTCTGTAAGAGAATTTGAGAGGCCTAGGAGGGATAAAAGATTAAAGCTTGATGAGGATGTGATCAGAAATGTCAACACATCCCTATCGAATGAGCTGAGCATGATAAAGACTAAGCTGATAAACTCAGAGGAGAGAGAGAAGCTATGGGATATGGAGATTATGAGATGATGAAAGTGATTCTGAGTCAACAAGACCTGATAGGGAGACTTTTGGAAGAGTTAGTGAGCTGAGGAGGAATGCTGGTGTAGCAGATTTACCAAATGTTATACAGATCAAGGAAATGACTAAAACATCTAAGTTCCCATTCATACACATGGCATCAAGAGCTGGCGGTAGTGGTGTAGGAGGATCGGGAGCTGGTGGCAGTGGTATAGGTGAATTTGAAGCTGGTGGAGGTGAAGTTGGGGGAGGTGAAGCTGGTGGTAGTGGTGCTAGATTTGAGTCTGGTGCAAGTAGTGGTGAAGGAGTTGCTAAAGAAGAGAATGTTGATCAGGTGTTTGAGGCTGGATTTATTGATATGGGGTTTGATTTGGACACTGATCTTACCGGGAATGAGGTGATAAGGGAGGAGAGACAAGGAGGTGAAAAGGGGAATGTTGAGATAAACTTGGTGGATATGGAGGAAGAGGTGGAAGAGTAGCTAGAGGACTATGACTCTGAGTTGGGATTTTATGAAGTTGATGAGAGGCCAATGAATTACATGGCTCAGAGGAGTTCTACTAAAGGTGATGTAGTTGAGATGGATAAAGAGAACTGGTTCACTAAGGAGAAAGAGCCAGAGAAACTAACCCCATGCTTCCAAAACATTCAAGAACCTGGGAGGAAGGAGACGGAAAAGAAGATTATTAGTTGGAAGTACAACTCAAAGCTGAAAATGTTCATAATCAAGAGACGTGGGGGTGGGATCTCATACTTGCACAAAAGGAAGGCGTTTAAAATCCATCCTAAGTGGGATTTGAGAAGATTGGCAGTGATCCCCCTCTTGGATTCGGGTTTGAGTGAACGTGCCATGATGTTAGAGCATGAGATCCGTCAGGGCGTTCAAGGCAACTTTGCAACTTTTGGAATCATGAAGCCTGAGAGGAGGACGTCAATGAAGCATTTGGACTAGGTGAAGGGTAAAAGGAAAGTTTCTACTGAAGTTAAAGCCTGATAAGACCATCAATAGGGTGAGGATACCAGATCAACAACCTTCTAGACTGCAGAAGTTCAAGAAGTGGTTTTATGATAAACAGACAGTTGAAGCAGTAGTGAGGGTGAAGGATGGAGATGAAGTAAGGTTGTTTGATCCTATGAAGGTATTCTCACTTAGTGACAATGATCTAAACGTGCTATGTGAGAATTAGATTAAGGTTGGGGTAGGAGAAGAGACTAAGACTGAGGCCAGCTTGTTTGAGAGGGTAGAAAACAAAGCTCAAGGTGTGAGATCAGAGATTAAGCAGCTCGAAAAGAGTGTGCAGGAACATGAGGATCTGAAGGCAGAAGTAAGAGATTTGGCGAGAATGATGGAGCAAGCAAAGGCTAGAGCTGATCCAAAAGACCTGGCAGGTGAATACCCCCTAGGGGAGTATTGATGATCATGTATAGGGTGGCATTCACCTTGTCATTTGTTATTGTTTAGTCATAGTTTAATATAGCTTAGATATTATTGTAATAGGATCTAGTTTAGATTTGTCTTGTTTTGTATCTTGTGGCATGCGAATCTGCATGCGAAACTACAGTTTTGCCGTGTAGTTTCACATACCATAGCGTATACAGTTTCGCAATATGCGAAACTGTATACGAAACTAGGTTTTGTATATACTTGTTTGCTTGTTGCTCATTTGGAAACTCTTGGAACTTTAATGATATTACTGATTTGAGTTTATTGATCAATAGTGTATTGCTAGGAGCTTATATTTGTCATCTTTGAGCATTATTCTTCTTCATCATTACAAATCCTTTTGCAAATGAGTTATGTTTGATTTGTGTTCATTTTGTATCTTTACTTGTTCCATAAGCTATTAATTATAGTGATATCTTATGGATTCTTATGTTAAATCTTCATCAAAAGCACCTTTAAACGATCATTTGGACCAACAAAAAGTGATAATAGAAATAAGGAAGGGGGTTGAATGTAACTCTTGTATTACTTGCAACAACTAACGACTAACTAACTTGGTTAGTTAGTTATATACAGTAACGAATAATGAGAAGGGTATCATGATTTGAGTAAACATCCTCTCTTATTCTGTTGTAAGGCCCCGTTCCCGGGACGCTTACAGCTGCTCAATCATTGCACATAAAACATATATTTAGGTGTACTAAAACAACGCAGCGGAATAATTTAAAATCATTTCATTCATTGCTTTTGCAAATTAATACAACATTCATAATCGTTACAAAATCTTGTTTGTTCGCATTACAATGCAAAAACGTCATAATTTAAGCAATAGATGCCCTCCCAAAAATGCCAAGTAGCTGCCCCGTGCCTTTCTCAGCAACATTACCTGCCAACTGGAAACACATAAAAGTCAGCGTTGCTGAGTAAGTTCTAGTTTTATAAATAAAATACTTTTCTTTCGTTTAAAACCGTACTTTACTTTCGTAAGCGATCATACATCATACGTACACATAGATAATAATTTATTATTATCTTTCATTCCGTACATTTCATTCATTACATCGTCCTTCGTTCATTCCTTCCGGATCAAGGTCATCGGCTATACCCCAAACGTGGGCACAAAACGGGTACTGGGCCGAAGTTTATCATACTTCCATTCATTGTGCACAAAGCCTGGCACCAGCACCAGGGTAAGCGAAAAAGATCCGTGTCAATCTCATGGATTGAATTCCTTACGAGTCTTTTGTGACAACTCGGTCACTCACCTCAATTTTGGCTTACAAGTCTTTTGTGACAGCACAGTCACTCACCTCAACCTTTGGCATACAAGTCTGTTGTGACATCACGGTCACTCACCTCAACCTTTGGCATACAAGTCTGTTGTGACATCACGGTCACTCACCTCAACCTTTGGCATAAAAGTCTGTTGTGACATCACGGTCACTCACCTCAACCTTTGCTTGCAAGACTTTTCCATTCATTGATTACATCGTTAATGCATGCATTCTCTCAATCCTTACGTTCCCTTTTCATTATCTTCCGCTTTACATTACATAATACTTTCCATTTACTTTTCATAATCATACCACGTAAAGCCACGGAAAATAACATACATAATAAGGAACATAACATAAACATAACCATACCATGCATAGCATCATCACATAAGACATCATAAGGTCAACATACATTACCCCCGGAAACATCCCAAGTCAAAGCCTACACTTAAGCTCTACATCCCAAAATCTTAGAAAATTCTATCCTTAAAGAAATGCGGATGAGCAAACAAATGCGGATGAATAAGCAAATGCGGATGAATAAACAAATGCGGATGAACACCTCAGAAAATATTCCAAGTGTCCCAAAGAAATGCGCATGAACCAAATGCGGATGACTGAAGCAAATGCGCATGGACAAAACAAATGCGGATGAGCATACAACAAATGCGGGCAAACACTTAGCAAATGCGGGTGAACAAAATAGTCGATGTGTTCATCAAATACGGATGAAGACTTAACTAATGCGGATGAACAACACTTATGCAAATATTCAAACTTAATGCGGATGATCAACTAACTGGAAACCGCGTCCACTATAATCAGTTCCCAATCCTCATTCTTATACATTCATCGCACCGATCTAACATGCTAATCTCTTAGAACAAGCATACAACCACATAAACCGAGCAAAACATGCAGACCCTAACACACCCAATAAAAGAACAGGGCCAAACATACGGTACAACATACTGGACATAATAAAAAGTTAGTTACATGTATTTCCAGCCCCAAAACAGGTTTAAAACATAGAAAACGGGGATCTAGAAACTCACCTTATGCAAATCCTCGAGTATGACTTCCTTCAAACCCGAATGAAATGAGTTTAAACACCTAAAACCCAACAAAACACAACCCAAACACAAACAAACACACATAAGCATGCAACCGAGGCATAGGCGGCCAATAACAACTTAAAACGATGAATTCTTACCTTGAATTCGAATTCCTCTTCTTCCTTCTCTCTAAAACCGAAGCTCTTCTCTGCTTTCTCTCTCTACACTCCGGGTGAAAAGAAGATATGCAGAAAGGTGTGGGCGGCCATCACCTTTTTACACCCACTTTTATTCTTTTTGTCCTTTTTGACACATTTAGTCCCTCAACTTGGGTTAAATTGTGTTTCTTCCTTTGTCTGCATGTTTATACTTTCTTTCTCGTCTTTTAAAATTTTCCGGGTGTTACAAGTCCACCCCCCTTATATAGGTTTCATCCCCGAAACCTGTTATTCCTCAAACAGATGTGGGTAATACTGCCTCATCTCTTTTTCAGTCTCCCACGTAGGCCTGGATCCCTTCCTGTGCTTCCACTGTACACGCACCAGGGGAACCGATTTATTCCTTAACCTCTTCTCCTTGCAATCAATGATCGCCACTGGTTGCTCCACATAATTGAGCCTTTCATCAACTTCAATGTCTTCCAGTGGTACAACCATATCTTCGTCAGCTAAACACTTCCGCAGATGAGATACATGGAATGTAGGGTGAATTCCACTTAACTCATCAGGTAACTCCAACCTGTAGGCCACCTCTCCTACTCGAGTAATGATTCGGAAAGGCCCTATGTATCTTGGGCTCAACTTGCCTCGCTTCCTAAACCGAATGATCCCCTTCCAAGGTGAGACTTTCAACATAACTCTATCGCCCACCTGGAACTCAATCGGTCTACGTCTCTTATCAGCATACGACTTCTGTCTATCCTTGGCTGCCTTCATAAAGGCTTTGATCCTTTCAAGCTTCTCAGTCGTAGCCTCAATCACCTCAATACTTCCCAACTCTCTCTGACTAATATCACCCCAACAAACGGGTGTTCTACATCTCCTACCGTATAGCATCTCATAAGGGGGCCTACCAATGCTGCATGATAACTGTTATTGTATGAGAACTCCGCTAACGGTAAGTGGTCATCCCAACTACCTCCAAAATCAATGACGTATGCCCGAAGCATATCCTCAAGCGTCTGAATGGTTCTCTCGACTGACCATCCGTCTATGGATGATAAGCCGTGCTGATGTGTAACCTCGTCCCTATTGCATCATGAAATCGCTTCCAGAACTTAGATGTAAACTGAGTGTCACGATCAGAAACAATAGACACCGGCACACCGTGACGAGTTACAATCTCCCTGATGAATAGATCCGCTAACTTCTTAGATGAATACGTCTCTCGGATCGGTAGGAAGTGAGCACTCTTCGTCAGACGGTCAACTATCACCCATATGGCATCGTACCCCTTCACAGTACGTGGTAGCTTCGTGATAAAGTCCATGGTGATATGCTCCCACTTCCACTCGGGTATATCCAAAGGTTGGATCTTTTCGTACGGCTTCTGATGCTCGGCCTTCACTTGCAAGCAAGTAAGACACTTACTCACATACTCCGCTACATCGCGCTTCATACCCGGCCACCAAAAACCTTTCTTCATGTCTTGATACATCTTTGTAGCACCGGGATGAATGGAGTATCGAGTCTTATGAGCTTCATCCATAATCCTCCCACGTAAATCACCGTAACGAGGGATCCACATCCGTCTGAATCGGGTTCTAACACCAGAGTGTTTCCACCCAATTCCGCGACTAGACCTCTCATCCTTTCAGAGTTAAGATGATCTTCCTTCAATGCCTCATCTTGAAACTCCTTGACCTTCTTCATCACATCGGAGGTCAAAATCAATTGGTAAGCCTTCACCCGAATCGGCTCGGGTCTCTCTTTTCGGCTGAGGGCATCCGCCACTACGTTGGCTTTGCCCGGATGGTAATGGATTTCACAATCATAATCCTTTATTAGTTCTAACCATCTCCTTTGCCTCATGTTCAAGTCCTTCTGCTCAAAGAAGTACTTCAAGCTCTTGTGGTCCGTGAAGATGGTGCACCTCGTCCCGTACAGGTAGTGCCTCCAAATTTTTAATGCAAAGACCACAGCTGCTAGCTCTAAATCATGAGTAGGGTAATTAACCTCATGAACCTTCAATTGTCGGGATGTGTAAGCTATAACCTTTCCTCGCTGCATCAGTAGGCAACCCAAACCCGAGTAAGAAGCATCTGAATAAACCACCAGATCCTCGCTCCCTTCAGGTAATGATAAGACAGGAGCTTGAGTCAACCTTGCCTTTAACTCCTCAAAAGCACCCTCTTGAGCTTGACCCCATACAAACTTCACATCCTTACGGGTCAACTTAGTCAACGGAGAAGCTATCTTAGTGAAGTCTTGAATGAATCTCCTATAATATCCCGCCAACCCCAAGAAACTACGAATCTCGGATGGCGTCTTTGGAGACTTCCATTGCATCACAGCTTCCACTTTTGCCGGGTCCACCATAATCCCCTCGGGATTCACCACGTGACCCAAAAACTAAACCTCGCGCAACCAGAACGCGCACTTGGAGAACTTAGCATACAACTTCTCCCTTCTCAACGTCTCTAATACCTCACGAATGTGACCGGCATGTTCCACCTCACTCATTGAATAAATCAAGATATCATCGATGAACACAATCACTGATTTATCCAACATCGGCCGACACACTCGATTTATTAGATCCATAAAAGCAACTGGCGCGTTGGTTAAACCGAAAGACATAACGAGAAACTCGTAGTGTTCATAACGCGTACGAAAAGCTGTTTTAGGAATAACCTGCTCCTTCACCTTCAACTGATGGTAACCAGATCAGAGATCTATTCTCGAAAACCAACTAGCACCTTGGAGCTGATCAAACAGGTCATCAATCCTCGGCGATGGATACCGATTCTTCACCGTCAACTTGTTCAGCTCGCGGTAGTCAATACACATCCTCATACTACCGTCCTTCTTCTTTACAAACAAAACCGGGGCACCCCATGGAGAGATACTCGGTCTAATGAACTCCTTATCAAGCAACTCCTGCAGTTGCTCCATCAGTTCCTTCATCTCAGTCGGAGCCAACCGATACGGTGCTTTAGCCACAAGTTGAGCACCGGGTATCAAGTCAATCTGGAACTCAATCTCGTGGTCCAGTGGCACACCTGGTAAGTCTTCGGGAAACACATCTAGGAACTCACACACAACCGGTACATCTGACAGTTTTGGTGTTGGCTTATCTACATCCTTCACGTAGGCCAAGTAGGCACTACATCCACGCCTCATGTACTTTCCCGCCACCACCATCGAAATCACCTTCGGAATCGAAGTAACTCGATCACCGTAAATTGTCACCAAACTCCCATCAGACGCTGTCAGTCCAATCATCTTCTTGCGACATACGAAATTCGCCTCGTAGGCCACTAACCAGTCCATTCCCAGGACTACATCGAAACAGCCTAAGGTCATCACGAACGGTCTAACAGGAAACTTATAACCTTCTACTTCTATGACACAACCTTCCATCATCTCAGAATTCCTGGTAGACTTACCTATGGTAGTTTCTACATCCAAGGGCTCCTCAATACTCCTACTCCTTAAAGGCAACTTAGCACAAAAGGCAGCAGAAATGAAGCTCTTACTATACCGGAATCCAATAACACGGAGGCAAGAGTTTGGTTTACTAGGAACGTACCTGACACAACATCGGGGCCCGTCCTAGCCTCCTCCTGAGTCATCGTGAATGCTCTGGCGCTTGCTTTCTGCCCTTCGGTTTTTGTCGTCTTCTTCATCCCGGAACTCTCAGCCCTCGGCTTCTTGCATTCCCTGATCATGTGGCCCTCCTCGCCACAGTTATAACACCTCCTTACCCTGCAGTCCTTCGCCACATGTCCTGTCCTCCTACACCGGAAACAGACATCGGATCTCAACCTACACTCTCCGGTGTGCTCTTTCCCACATTTGCCACACCTCTTCGACCCCGCACTGGGTGCGACCACACGTCGGTCATCCATCCTCGCAACTTTGTTGTTTGGAGCGGCTTCGCCACGTCCAAACATCTTCCCATTCCAGTTCCGGCCACCACCACCTTTCTTACTCACCTCAGCCACCACCACTTCCCGTTCATCATACAGCCTCCCTGCCAGATCAACCACTGACCTAAACGTGCTCGGTCGGGCAACGATCATGTGCCTGCGGATGTCCGTCGGCAATCCCTGAATGTATCTCTTAATCTTTCATGACAAGGGTGTCACGTGATCCGGCACCAGCCGTGCCATCTCATTGAATTTGGTGGTATATTGCTGATATGTCATGGTTCCCGCCTCCAGCTGTAGGAACTCCCTCTCAACCTTGTCGAGCTCTCGGTGAGGAGAAAATTCCTTGATCACCAGTTTCTTCAACTCATCCCACCTCATCCTGCCAATCGCTCTACTACCCTCGGCCTGGACAATATTGTCCCACCAACATAGGGCCGAGTCCACCAATGAGTGGGTGGCAAACTTCTCCTTCTTATCTTCCCAGCACTCGCTGATATCTAGAACAACTTCCATCTCTCTTACCCACCGGTGAGCAGCAGCAGCAGTGCCATTCCCGTCAAAAGTCGGGGGCTTGTATCTTTGAAATGCCCCATAGTTACAGCCTCGTGCTGCCTCCGGCACAGGCTCTTCTTCTTCTTCCTCATCAGCTGAGACAACCGCCTCAGTATCCGGTTGCTTCCTTACTCCGAGGATCGGTTCCTCTCCTTCCTTTCCCCTTCTCTTACAGCCTTTATTACTTCGGTCACTACAGACGGTAAGATTGACTGCATGACCTGGTGAACCTCTTCCACCACTGCCTCCTTCACTGAGGCCCTCAAGTTAGCACTCTCATCACCACCCTCCGGATGAGGGGTCTCGGGCTCCTCATGAGCCACCTCTTTAGCTCTAGGCTTTCCTCTCGTGACCCGTGGTCCAGCACCACGTCCACCACAACCTCCACCTCGAGAAACCTTTGAAGATCTACCACCAGCCATCCTTGAATACGCTATAAGATTCAAACACCAACACGATCATTCAAGGTAACAACTCAGTTTATGTCAAGTATAGTAAGTCCCTAATTACAGTGGCCAATTGTGATTAGCCACTTACTTTACTTTTCATACCCCAAGCATTTCCTATCCTGACTTCATCAGTATCTAAATCTACTAAGAAGCACATAAATCACATAACATGCGCACAGAATACCGGTTAAAATTAAGAAAATACCTGATGGCACGAAGCTACTCGGACTGGCATCCCTTCCCTTTGTCCTATTTTCAGTTTAAGTTTAGGTTTCTTTTGAAAATATTTGCCCGTTTCACTTAAACTTTGGCTCTGATACCAACTTGTAAGGCCCCGTTCTCGGGACGCTTACAGCTGGTCAATCATTGCACATAAAACATATATTTAGGTGTACTAAAACATATATTTAGGTGTACTAAAACATATATCTCGGGACGCTTACAGCTGGTCAATCATTCATTGCTTTTGCAAATTAATACAACATTCATAATCGTTACAAAATCTTGTTTGTTCGCATTACAATGCAAAAACGTCATAATTTAAGCAATAGATGCCCTCCCAAAAATGCCAAGTAGCTGCCCCGTGCCTTTCTCAGCAACATTACCTGCCAACTGGAAACACATAAAAGTCAGCGTTGCTGAGTAAGTTCTAGTTTTATAAATAAAATACTTTTCTTTCGTTTAAAACCGTACTTTACTTTCGTAAGCGATCATACATCATACGTACACATAGATAATAATTTATTATTATCTTTCATTCTGTACAATTCATTCATTACATCGTCCTTCGTTCATTCCTTCCGGATCAAGGTCATCGGCTATACCCCAAACGTGGGCACAAAACGGGTACTGGGCCGAAGTTTATCATACTTCCATTCATTGTGCACAAAGCCTGGCACCAGCACCGAGGTAAGCGACAAAGATCCGTGTCAATCTCATGGATTGAATCCCTTACGAGTCTTTTGTGACAACTCGGTCACTCACCTCAATTTTGGCATACAAGTCTTTTGTGACAGCACAGTCACTCACCTCAACCTTTGGCATACAAGTCTGTTGTGACATCACGGTCACTCACCTCAACCTTTGGCATACAAGTCTGTTGTGACATCACGGTCACTCACCTCAACCTTTGGCATACAAGTCTGTTGTGATATCACGGTCACTCACCTCAACCTTTGCTTGCAAGACTTTTCCATTCATTCATTACATCGTTAATGCATGCATTCTCTCAATCCTTACGTTCCCTTTTCATTATCTTCCTCTTTACATTACATAATACTTTCCATTTACTTTTCATAATCATACCACGTAAAGCCACGGAAAATAAACATACATAATAAGGAACATAACATAAACATAACCATACCATGCATAGCATCATCACATAAGACATCATAAGGTCAACATACATTATCCCCGGAAACATCCCAAGTCAAAGCCTACACTTAAGCTCTACATCCCAAAATCTCAGAAAATCCTGTCCTTAAAGAAATGCGGATGAGCAAACAAATGCGGATGAATAAGCAAATGCGGATGAATAAACAAATACGGATGAACACCTCAGAAAATATTCCAAGTGTCCAAAAGAATTGCGCATGAACCAAATGCGGATGACTGAAGCAAATGCGCATGGACAAAACAAATGAGGATGAGCATACAACAAATGCGGGCGAACACTTAGCAAATACGGGTGAACAAAATAGTCGATGTGTTCATCAAATGCAGATGAAGACTTAACTAATGCTGATGAACAACACTTATGCAAATATTCAAACTTAATGCGGATGATCAACTAACTGGAAATCGCGTCTTACACTATAATCAGTTCCCAATCCTCATTCTTATACATTCATCGCACCGATCTAACATGCTAATCTCTCAGAACAAGCTTACAACCACATAAACCGAGCAAAACATGCAGACCCTAACACACCCAATAAAAGAATAGAACCAAACATATGGTACAACATACTGGACATAATAAAAAGTTAGTTACATGTATTTCCAGCCCCAAAACAGGTTTAAAACATAGAAAACGGGGATCTAGAAACTCACCTTATGCAAATCCTCGAGTATGACTTCCTTCAAACCCGAATGCAATGAGTTCAAACACCTAAAACCCAACAAAACACAACCCAAACACAAACAAACACACATAAGCATGCAACCGAGGCATAGGTGGCCAAGAACAACTTAAAACGATGAATTCTTACCTTGAATTCGAATTCCTCTTCTTCTTTCTCTCTAAAACCGAAGCTCTTCTCTGCTTTCTCTCTCTACACTCCGAGTGAAAAGAAGGTATGCAGAAAGGTGTGGGCGGCCATCACCTTTTTACACCCACTTTTATTCTTTTTGTCCTTTTTGACACATTTAGCCCCTCAACTTGGGTTAAATTGTGTTTCTTCCTTTGTCTGCACGTTTATACTTTCTTTCTCGTCTTTTAAAATTTTTCGGGTGTTACATCTGTGTTATTCTTTCTATTGCAACATTGGTATAAGAGCTTTCCGATCCTCATTGGAGATCTTGAAATCGGAATTCTATCGGAGAATCGATCAACAATGGCGACTCGAAATCACACATTAGAGCAACAAGTACAAGAGCATGATGCTTCATACCATAAATGCATAAATAATCCAAAGTTCCATTTAGGAACAAAGAAGCACAAGTACCAAAACAATCCCAGGTACAAAACAAACAATTACAATTCAACAAAACAAACAAGTCCAAAACAAGTACAAAAATCTCATGAAATGTCTATTACTCCCAAAGGAGTGGTCTTGTCTAAAGTCCACAGCCAAGCACCTATGCCTCATTACTTTGAAAAGACATGCTTGAAAGAGTCAACATACGTTGGTGAGTTCACAGGTTTAAAAGTTCAAATAGTTTGCCGTCTATAACATGTACAGAAAGTTGTATGTGAGTAAGAGTACATAGCAGTCAAGATATCAACACAAGTTTAAGATCAGTCCAAGTCCAGTTACCCGGATTATATTCACCCAAGGGCAAGCCCAGGCCAAGTCAGTCTCGACTAGTATACTGATGACAAGGGTGGGGGTGTAAACCCGTTAGTACTAACAATACCTCTCCATGACATCCAAGTCACAAGAACAAGCACAAGTACACACTCATTAATGAACATCTAGACTCAAACCATGACCCAAACCACATACGATGTTCCAAAATAATTTTTAAGACACGGCATTGTCTAAAACCATGAGCATGCCTTTCCCCTAAGTAAAATATATTAAAAAGGGGCCGTGAAACTCACCTTGAATTGGTATAGTCCAAATCCCACAATATGCAAAGCAAGCACTAAAAGTACAAATCACAAAAGGATTACTAAAGAACAAAAATGACCAACACGGGTGTAATCCTTGCAACCCAGTCCTTAACACCCATCAAGGTTTTTATTGTTAGTTTTATATTAATTTATTAAATTATTCTTTTAAAGCGTCATTTAACCTCTTTTAAACAAAAACTTGCCTTTATTTGATTATTTAGTTTCAAACCTTATTTTTCAGTTTATCTAAATATTTCAGCACATATATCTGATTGCGCACCAGTTTTGTATATACAGTTTGGAGATCAAAATGGTAAAAATCGTTGCATAAAAGGAATCATTTGAAAGTTAAGACATTATATTAAAATCCAGAAAAATAATAATCTCCATTGGGTAAAATATGAGATGATATGACTCAATGAATACAGACCAATCTGCTGCCCAGATTCGTCAGTTTTGACCTTCAGTTTTGTTTGCCACGTTTGGAGGACCAAACGATGTCGAAACGACACGAGACCACTTGAGTTAGTTAGAGGACTCATTGAAATTTATTTTAGACACAAATTTGCCTAATTTGGACGTATTATGACCATGTTATTTCCTGTACAAAATGTCCCATTTTCCAGGTAGCAAGCTGTCCAGTTCATTAGTCTTGTTCCTTTGCATCCCAAACTTCAATATTTGACCATTATCAACCCGAGTATATAAAGAACGTTTATTCCAGGTTCTAGTTGTCCAAAACTTTAATTAAACACTTAGATTATTCTGATTTTCAGTCCCAAAACAAGTTGTTGGATTTTAGTTTTCCCGGTTTGCAACATTAATTAATTAATTCATTGTTTTGATCGTTCAACATGTCTATCCATTCAAGAAAAAAGATTAATGATTTCAAAAATGATTTATAAGTCCAAGATGTCGATTATGAACAGGTCATCTAAGGTTACAACCCAATTTTGATAGACTCAAAAAATATAAAAGTCCAAGAATTAGGGTTTTACCGGTTAGAGAGTCCAACACTCGTAACACCTAGGTTTTCACGATCCAACATCAAAAACAAAGAATATAAGAATATTAGATGATGATTTTGTGTTTAGATGATGAATATCATTGAAATTGAAGTAGATCAAGGAATAGAATCATCAAAAAACGATTTTTCTTACCGGAGATTAGAAGATGAACGAGTCTTGCTTAGATTGAGATCTTGAATGTCTTGATTATCACAAAACTCAATAGAATGGCACAATGAAGCTGATTTTTGATTGTAATGATGAAGAAAAAAGTGGAACTGGGTTATGGTGGCTAGGGTTTGCAATATGGAAATAACTTGGAGAAGAATTTTTGCAAAAGTGAGGAAACAAGGGGGAATTCCCCCCCTTGTCTAGTTGCGGCCGCAAACAAGGGAGGGGCAAGGGCCTTCGGGCCCTTGGCCCGTCTCATCCAATCCGTCTTGTCTCGAATCATGTCTCATCCAAACATTTCTAACGAGCTATTATATGCCCAAGAAATCGAATAATTTATATTTTTGAACTAATTCATGTTTATTTACTAGGCTTTAGGCAAAGTCCAAAGGTCATCTTATTGACAAAACCCTAAGCCCGACACTATGACATAGGCCCATTAAGCTAATAATTTGGGTCAACATTGAAATGAACAATCAATTAAAACCAAGCCCAAATATGACAAAATCAAAGTCAAAATTCAAAGTTAAAGTCGAAGTCAAAGTCAACGCACCTATTTTGGTGACGAATGTCACAGTATCCCCTAGTTGAGAGAATTCCGTCCCGAAATTTAGCTGGAGTTATCAACTGTATTGCCATCCGCAAACAGGTGAGGGTACTTAGTCCTCATTTCTTCTTCTCGTTCCCAGGTATATTCAGGACATCTCTTTGAGTTCCATGTTACCTTTACAACCGGGATCTTGCTACGCTTTAGTGTCTTTATCTCCCCGTCCATGATCTCCACAGGTTTTTCGACGAATCGAAGTTTGTCATCCACTTGGACTTCTTCGAGTGGCACATGCAACATCTCATCAGCAAGACACTTCTTGATGTTTGACACATGGAATGTGTCGTGTATACCATTTAATTCTTGTGGTAATTACAGCCAATATGCAACAGGACCAATCCGTTTAATGATCTTGAATGGACCAACATACCTCGGTGCCAATTTGCTTCTTTTGCCAAAACAAACAATGCCTTTCCAAGGAGACACTTTCAATAGAACGTTATCCCCGACAATGAACTATAATGGCTTCCTTCGATTGTCAACATAGATTTTCTGATGATCTTGAGCCGCCTTCAACCTGTCCCTATTCTGAAATACCTTGTTGGTAGTCTCCTCTATGATCTCGGGTCCAGTCATTTGGCTTTCCCCAACCTCTGCCAAACACACCAGCGACCTACACTTAAGCCCATATAATGCCTCGAATGGTGCACATGCAATACTAGTATGGTAACTATTATTATATGAGAACTCCACCAATGGAAGGTGCGTGTCCCAGTTACCGCCAAAATCAATGGCACAAGCCCTCAACATGTCCTTCAAAGTCTGAATCGTATGCTCACTCTGACCATCAGTTTGAGGGTGATAGGCCGTACTCATGTCAAGGCGCATCCCCAACGACTTCTGCAAGCATTGCCAGAATCGAGGATGTGAAACGTGCATCACGATCGGAGATGATCGACACATGTACCCCATGTCTAGCCATAATCTCGCTGATATAGATCCTCGCCAATCATTCCATTTTAAAGTCCTCACGAATAGCCAGAAAAAAAGCAGATTTGGTCATCCGATCCACAATGACCCAAAACAAATCATGCCCACTACTGGTCCTCGGTAGCTTCGTAATGAAGTCCATAGTAATGTTTTCCCACTTCCATTCAGGGATTTCAGGTTGCTATAATAAACCCGATGGCCTCTAATGTTCTGACTTAACCTTTGCATAAGTCAAGAACTTACTAAGATATATCGCTATATCCCTTTTCATTCCAGGCCACCAGTATAAATCCCTAAGGTCGTGATACATTTTATCCGTACTAGGGTGAACCAAATACTTCGAGTTGTGTGCCTCGTTCAGTACCATCTCTCGCACATTCCCTACGACAGGGACCCAAATTCTTCCCACAAAGTACAATCCTCCATCGTATTTTTGCTCAAACTTTCTGTCAAGGCCTCTCAGTGCCTCTCCCTATACATTTGTTTCCTTTATTGCTTCAACTTGAGCAGCAATAATATGAGTCTTAATATCTGAATGAACGGTCATTCGTAGATCTTGGATGCGTTTAGGTTTAACCCTTTCCTTTCAGCTCAACGCATCTACCGCTATATTTGCTTTACCCGGGTGATACCGGATTTCACAGTCGTAATCACTGAGCAATTCAATCCAACGTCGCTGTCTCATGTTCAATTCCTTTTGGTTGAAAATGTACTAAAGGCTCTTGTGGTCAGTATAAATGACACACTTTGCACCATACAGGTACTGCCTCTAAATCTTAAGAGCGAAGACCACCGCGCCTAATTCTAGTTCATGGGTGGTGTAATTCTTCTCGTGATTCTTAAGTTGTCATGATGCGTATGCAATCACTTTATCGTTTTGCAAAGTACAAAACCCAAACCTTGATGCGACGTGTCACAGTACACAACAAATCCTTCTGACCCCTCGGGAAGTGCCAATAGTGGCGCATTACATAATTTGTCTTTCAAAGTATTAAACGAGTCCTCTTGTTTAGTACCCCATTCAAACTTTTTGTCTTTCTGCGTCAGTTATGTGAGTGGTTGCGCAATCCTTGAGAAGTTTGCGCTAAATCGCTGATAGTGGCCTGCTAATCCAAGGAATTGTCTGATCTCTGAAGGCGTTTAAGGCGCCTCCCAGTTTTTAAACAACATCAATCTTCCTGGGATCCACATGAATTCCTTTCTCATTTACCACATGTCCAAGGAATTTCACCTCTCGCAGCCAAAACTCATACTTAGAGAACATGGCGTAGAGCTTCTCCCTTCCTAACAATTCCAAAATTATCCTCAAGTGTCTCTCATGATCCTCTTTCTTCTTTGAATAAATAAGATATCGTCAATGAATATTATGACAAATTTATCCAAGTACGGTTTACACACTCTATTCATTAGATCCATGAATACTACGGGTGCTTTCGTCAGTCCAAAAGGCATAACTAAGAATTCATAATGCCCATAACGCATCATAAAAGCCATCTTTGGTATATCTTCCTCGTGCGCCCTCAACTGGTGATACTCCGAACGAATATCAATCTTTAAAAAATACGTCAATCCTTGGAGTTGATCGAATAAATCATCTATCCTTGGTAAGGGATATCGATTCTTAACAGTTAACTTGTTCAATTCTTGATAATCTATACACATTCCGAAGGATCCATCTTTTTTCTTGATGAAGAGCACTGGCGCTCCCCATGGCGAATGACTGGGTTGTATTAAACCCTTGTTTAGCAACTCCTGGAGTTGACTAGACGGTTCTTACATCTCCGACGGGGCCAATCGATAAGGAGCCTTAACCACAGGTACTGCGTCAGGCACTAAATCAATTCAGAAGTCCACCTGTCTTGGAGGTGGCAATCCTGCCAAATCCTCTGGAAACACCTCTAGAAAGTCCCTACAAACGGGTATGTATTCGATCTTCCTTTCTGCCACTTTCATGCCCATTATGAATTCTTTATTCGTTTCAGGCTTCTCTCCATGTCCTTCAAGCGTCCCACCACTTGGTAAAGGAATGCGCACAATCTTTTCATTGCAAACGATTTCAGCTCTATTCTTAGTTAACCAATCCATACCCACCACTACATCAAAACTCCTAAGCACAAAAGGTATAAGATCTATTCAAAAAGCATGATCATCTAATATTAAGGTACAGTCCTAAATTATATCTCTAGTCTACTAAACTACCATTAGCCAATTCAACTACATAGCTTGATTCCACACAACTGGGGGTCGCATCCATTAATTTCACAAATTCAGATGATACAAAACTATTATCTGCACCCATATCAAATAGATCTGTAGCATAATAATTGTTCAAAGTAAATGTACACATCACCACTTGCAGTTCCTGCCAAACGTCATTGGCACCAATTACAATCACCCTACCAAGAGCAGGGTTACCGTTGTTGCCTTGTCTAAATTTCATGCCGATCACCAGGACTTGATTCTGATTGTTATTCCCTGCATCCTGATTGCCCACCTATCCTGTCACTTGGTTTAATTTTGGGCAAGTGTTGCGGTAATGCTTTTGACTTCCACACTCATAGCATCCATGTTGTGCCCCTACTGGCCTAACCACATTGACCTGCACCATTGGATTCACAACCACCTTGCAATTCTTAGCTATATTCTCGGTTTGTTTGCAGATGTAGCACACAGGACACGTCGCCGTAACTGGGTGATGCAGATTGCAATTTATACACTTTGGATAAGCACCAACATAATCCTTCCTTGCTGGCACAACAGCAACATATCCCTTCACTACCTTTGTTTTCTTATCCACCTTACTACTTGCTGATTTGCTTGACTCCCCAACATTCTTTCATTTTTCACCAGTCTTTCTCAAAACCCCAGTTCGCACCATTTCATCAGTCAGGGTGCCTGCCTTCAAGATCGCACTCTGAATAGTTGGAGGTGCCGCAGCAGTCACCATACCACCAATTTGTGGTACCAAACCCTAGATGTAACGCTCAATCCTCTTTGATTCAGGGGTCACCAGGTGTGGCACTAGCTTTGCCAATTCATGAAATCGTTCGGTATAAGCGGCATGACCCGACCCTACCATGGAATGGTTCCAGAACTCATGTTCCAGTTTTTGCATTTCGTTCATAGGACAATACTCTTCAAATTCCAAAGCTTTAAATTCAGCCCAAGTCATTGCCATTGCTATCGCCCTACCTTGAGCCTGAACTTGGGTGTTCTACCATGTTAACGCCTTTCCCACCAATGAGCAAGTAGCATACTTTACCTTTTAATTCTCAACACAGTTGCTGATATCCATCATAATTTCCATCTTTCAATCCAAAGGGTCAAACCGATGGCTCCACCCATCCGTCAAACTCCTTCGGTTTACAAGTTATGAACTCCTTGTAAGTACAACCAAGCCTATCCCCAGTACCATTTCCCATAGCATGTTCATTCCCACCATCTCCGATTCCCACCAACACCTCGCCACCATTCATTCCTTCTTCACCTCCATGGTTACCATTGTCCCCTTCATTCCCGTTTCCTCCGCCCATACCGCCTCTAGTGTTCAAAATATTGTTACTCACTTGCGTAACAATAGTTGGGATTAGCTCAGCTAGCTGTTGAGAAATGATAGCGGTGATATCTAGGTTACCAGCCTCATTGTTCCCATTGTTAAGTCCACCTTGACCTCTTCCACCTATGGCTCCACCATGACCACCAGAACCTCTACCACATCCTCGTCCCCTAGGGACTTCGCCTCTATGAGCCGAGCTACGAGTAACCCTTCTTGGCAGCATGTTCTAAATATAAGACAATCCGTAAATAATTATAACCATTAGTCATGTTAATACTAAGGCTATGAATATTTTCAAGAAATAAGCAATCATGTTGTAGCACATAATTGTCCAACTCACACATTCCAAATACCAAAAACCAAAGTCAAGATGCACTAATCCCAAAAATCTCAAGTCAAAAGTACTTAAAAGGAATATAATAATAAGAGATAGTCAGTAGTAGCATGAAGCATTCCCAGCTCAATCCCTCTTTTCACTCCATGAGCAAGAAACGATAAGTCCTCCTGTCGTGCGATACGCAAACTCTCTCTTGCCCTTAAGGGCTGGAGGGGCAGGCAAACTGCCACCATCATCATGAATAATCAGTGGGTGTCTAGCCACCTCCCGTATAGGTCTTACACGACTCTCAAAACTGCTGACAAATCTAGGAGAATCCGATGGTGACCTAGGAATGTGTCTTGTAACTCCTTGGAGTGCTACGACATCCTCTAGGTGAGGGAACGTGTTCTTCACAACACATGCTCTTCTGGGTGCTCCGGGTCCATAGGGTCTAAAGCACCTCATCATAGACCTTGCCATCAGTCTACGCCCATGCACAGTTACTGCTAGTTTCACCTGCTTTGACGGGCCAGGTGACACCTCCTTACTCTATGAGTCAGAAGAAATCATAATGATAGAAGGGGGAACAGAATGAGCACCAGAAGTCATAGCCTAAAAGAAAAAGTATAAGTACTTTTTATCATAGAAGAACAGGTAAAAGAGAAAAGCAATAAAACAAAACCAAAAATCAAAACAATTATTACAAGACATTCACATGCATAATGCACACATAATCCTATTATGCATACTACATGTGGGTACTTAGGTTATAGTCTAGGTCAAATAGTCTACCTAATTCTCTATAACCAATGGCTCTGATACCAATCTATCACACCCTTGCTAAAAGCGGAAACACGAGGATGCAACAGACTGGATCGTCATAACACATTGGGGGTCTAAGAGAATCACTAAAGGTATTCTCCGTAAATGGGTCATGACGTCGCCCGACACATAGGAACGCGTGTCAAGTACAGTCAATTCCAAAACTTCATACCATAAATGCATAAATAATCCAAAGTTCTATTTACGAACAAAGAAGCACAAGTACAAAATAATCCCAGGTACAAAACAAACAATTACAATTCACCAAAACAAACAAGTCCAAAAAAAGTCCAAAAATCCCATGAAATGTCTATTACTCCCAAAGGAGCAGTCTTGTCTAAAGTCCACAGCCAAGGACCTAAGCCTCATTACCTGAAAAGACATGCTCGAAAGAGTCAACATACGTTGGTGAGTTCACATGTTTAAAAGTATAAATAGTTTTCCATGTATAACATGTACAGAAAGTTGTATGTGAGTAAGAGTACATAGTAGTCAAGATATCAATACAAGTTTAAGATCAGTTCAAGTCTAATTACCCGGATTATATTCACCCAACGGCAAGCCCAGGCCAAGTCAGTCTCGACTAGTATACCGACGACAAGGGTGGGGGTGTAAACCCGTTAGTACTAACAATATCTCTCCATGACATCCAAGTCACAAGAACAAGCACAAGTACACACTCATGAATGAACATCTAGACTCAAACCCTGACCCAAACCACATACAATATTCCAAAATAATTTTTAAGACACGGCACAGTCCAAGACCATGAGCATGCTTTTCCCCCAAGTAAAATATATTAAAATGGGGCCGTGATACTTACCTTGAATTGGTATAGTCTGAATCCCACAATATACAAAGCAAGCACTAAAAGTACAAATCATAAAAGGATTACTAAAGAACAAAAATGACCAACACGAGTGTAATCCTTGCAGCCCGGTCCTTAACGCCCATCAAGGTTTTTATTGGCAGTTTTATATTAATTTATTAACTTATTCTTTTAAAACGTCATTTAACCATTTTTAAATACAAAACTTGCCTTTATTTGATTATTTAGTTTCAAACCTTATTTTTCAATTTATCAAAATATTTCAGCACATATATCTGATTGCGCACCAGTTTTGTATATACAGTTTGGAGATCGAACGGTAACGAATCGTTGCATAAAAGGTATCATTTTATATTTAAGACTTTAAATTAAACTCCAGAAAATAAATCATCTCCATTGGATAAAATATGAGAATGATATGACTCAATGAATACAGACCAATCTGCTGCCCAGATTCGTGAGTTTTGAACTTCAGTTTTGTTTGCCATATTTGGAGGACCAAACGATGTCGAAACAACACGAGACCACTTGGGTTAGTTAGAGGACTCATTGAACTTGATTTTAGACACAAAATTTGCCTCATTTGGACGTATTATGACCAAGTTATGTCCTGTACAAAATGTCTGATTTTCCTGACAGCAAGCTGTCCTGTTCATTAGTCTTGTTCCTTTGCATTCCAAACTTCAATATTTGACCATTATCAACCCGAGTATATAAAGAACGTTTATTCCGGGTTCTAGTTGTCAAAACTTTAATTAAACACTTAGATTATTCCAATTTTCAGTCCCAAAACAGGTTGTTGGATTTTAGTTTCCCCGGTTTGCAGCATTAATTAATTAATTCGTTGTTTTGATCGTTCAACATGTCTATCCATTCAAGAAACAAGATTAATGATTTCGAAAATGATTTATAAGTCCAATATGTCGATTATGAACAGGTCATCCAAGGTTACAACCCAATTTTGATAGATTCAAAGAATATAAAAGTCCAAGAATTAGGGTTTTACCGGTAAGAGAGTCCAACACTCATAACACCTAGGTTTTCATGATACAACATCCAAAACAAAGAATATAAGAATATTAGATGATGATTTTGTGTTTAGATGATTAATATCATTGAAATTGAAGTAGATCATGGAATAAAATCATCAAGAAACGATTTTTCTTACCTGAGATTAGAAGATGAACGATTCTTGCTTATAATGAAATCTTGAATTCTTGATTATCACAAAACTCAATAGAATGGCACAATGAAGCTGATTTTCAATTGGAATGATGAAGAACAAAGTGGAATTGAGTTGTGGTGGCTAGGGTTTGCAATATGGAAATAACTTGGAGAAGAATTTTTGCAAAAGTGAGGAAACAAGGGGGAATTCCCCCCTTGTCTAGTTTCGACCGCAAACAAGGGAGGGGCAAGGGCCTTCGGGCCCTTGGCCCGTCTCATCCAATCCGTCTCGTCTCGAATCTCGTGTCGTCCAATTTTTACATTTTTAAATTCTGCGCGCTAAAATGTTGCCAACGAGCTATTATATGCCCCAGAAATCAAATAATTTATATTTTTGAGCTAATTCATATTTATTTAGTAGGCTTTAGGCAAAGCCCAATGGTCATCTTATTGACAAAACCCTAACCCCAACACTATCACATAGGCCCATTAAGCTAAAATTTTGGGTGAACATTGAAATAAACAATCATTTAAGACCAAGCCCAAATATGACAAAATCAAAGTCAAAAGTCAAAGTCAAAGTGAACACACCTGTTTTGGTGACGGATGTCACAGTTGTTAAGCCTAAGTTTGGATATCCATTAAGACTCTTACGACCAAAGAATCTACCCGAAGCCTATACGTTGGCTAGAATTCAGGATAAAGCGATGGTGGTGTTGCATTCATCTATGAATAGCAAGATTTTTCGATCTACATATCAACCTAATTTTCCTAAGACGCTAGAGTACAATTCCCGGCCCTTGCCTTCGATCAGGGAAACTAATCTACCTTTATTACTGGCTCCATCAATCAAGGCGCAACCTATTAGAAGGCTATATCCAAAAGAAATTGAGGAGAAACATTTGAAGGGGGAATCCTTTGAGTTTACATAAAAGTTTGTTCGAGGAGATAAGTGTAAGGGCAAGCAACTATTTTCAATAGATGTGGTAGATGTTGATGTGGAACAAGAGTCTCTTATACAGGAGCAAAGGGTAGAAGCTAGTGAAGAAATGTCAGGTCCATTGATTTCTTTATATGCGCTTATAGGGGTAACTTCTTATTCCACTATGCGCATCACTGGTTCTATAGGTACTAAACCTCTACATATCCTCATCGATTCTGGATCTACCCATACCTTTCTAGACTTCAACATAGCTATCAAAATAAAATACCCTACCAAATCAGTAGACACCATGAATATAACCATAGCTGATGGTAACAAGTTATCTTGTAGTCAATTGTGTGAGAAGTTTAGTTGGTTGATGCAAGGGAATTGGTTTACGGCTGATGTCTTGTTAATTCCATTAAGCAACTATGATATGGTTCTAGGGGTTCAATGGTTGCAGACATTGAATGATATTGTATGGAATTTTAAGGATTTAACTATGCAATTTAAAGTAGGAACTAGTGTCTTTCGGTTGAAAGGTGTAACTGATAATAAAGCTACCATTTGTATGGTTCAAAAGATGGATCAACTGCTGCAACAAGCTGATGTGTTAGTAGAAGTATAGTTGTTTAGTTTACAGTCCTTAGGCCTTGGTTGTTTCCAACATGAAACTGTTCTAACTGCTGGGTCTGGTGATTCTACTCTAGAAGCTTTATTGTATGCATATGAAGATGTATTCATTAATCCACCAACTTTACCTCCTAATCGTTCTTGTGATCATCCAATCACTCTAAAGATGAGTCTGTCACTATTAACCAATAGGCTTATCGCTACCCTATGGGGCAAAAGAATGTATTAGAAGAGTTGACTCAATATTTTTAGACTCAGGTATCATTCAAAATAGCCAAAGTACCTTAGCTTCACCTATGGTCTTATTGAAGAAAAAAGATGGAAGTTGAAGATTTTGTGTTGATTATGGCAGATTGAACGATGCTACCATAAAGAATCGGTTTCCTATACCACTAAAAGATGAACTTTTCATTGAATTAGAGAAAGTTACAATCTTTTCAAAGATGGATTTGCTAGCAGGGTACCGTCAAATTGTATGAGGCAGATATTCACAAGACTGCTTTTCGAACTCACCAAGGACTCTTTGAATTTGTGGTCATGCCTTTTTGCTTAACGAATGCACCTGCCATATTTCAGTCTTTAATGAATTCAGTTTTTAAGTCCTTGATGTGCAAGTGTACTCTTGTCTTCTTTGATGACATCTTGGCCTATAGTCCTTCGTGGGAACAACACTTAAAGGATTTGGAACAAGTTTTGCAACTTCTACGAGAACATCATTTAGTTGCAAAGACATCCAAGTGTTCTTTTGGAAGTAGCAAAGTAGAGTATTTAGGCCTTGTGATTTCTTCTGATGGAGTCTCTACTGATCCTGCTAAGATTGTTGCAATTCAACAATGGCTTGTACCTAATACTATCAAGCAACTCAGGGGGTTCCTTGGGCTTGATGGGTATCCTTTGGATCGATAGCAAAGCCACTTAGCAACCTCTTAAAGAAGGAAGTTTTTGTGTGGTCTGAGGAAGCTAAACTAGCAATTGATCAGCTTAAACAAGCGTTAACCTCGGCTCTTGTTCTTGCCTTGCCAAATTTTGATAAAACCTTTGTGGTGGAAACTAAGTGAAGAGGTTCATCCTAAGAAGGGTTACTATATTCCTATAGAAAAGAAGAGACCAGGGATGGCCAAGCTGCTAGAAAGAATTTGATCAGCACTACTAAAAGAAAATCAAAGAAAGTCTAAGAGATCAAGCCCACCTACAACCCCAGGCAAAAACGAGTCTTTATCTCTGTTGGGTTTGAGGTGAGGAAGACTAAAAACTTAACTAAGGACTCTAGTACTAGGAGACCTAGTTAAAGTTCAAACCTACCTAGTCAAGAGAAAAATGTTGAACAAGTGTGCACCACTGCTGCACAGCCTGAACCATCCAACTCAAAAGGCAAGCTTCACCCTCAGAAGCCTGCTACATCATCTAGGAAGACAAAGAAGGAGCTGGAAAGAGATCAAGATCAACCTTCTGTTGGATCATATGAGGCTGGTGCAATCAAAACAATACTTTGAAGAATCTTGAAGTAATAAATAGAAGTGGTCTTCTGAAGACAAAGCTGCTCTTCTGAAGCCAAGTGAAAGATCTTCTGAAGCTCAAAGTATGAAGAACTTCCAAATGAAGAACTCGGTCTTTCTAGACCAGGTTGTTCTCCTTCTGAAGTATACAACTTAGAAGATCCAAAGAAAAAGTCTTCCAAAGAATATAGTCCTGAAGACTTGCAGAAGCTTGGAAGAAGCTGTTTCTTCCGAAGCCAAAATGACCTCGGAAGAATTTATTCTTCCAAAGTCATTTACCTTCGGAAGAACCAACTATGAACCAGTGGACATAAGTATGATTTGTCTGACAGCCCGCTGCTACTCTGATAAACTGCGTGGCGCTTTCCAATGCTCATGTAGTTGACCACACTTTAATCCACGGTTCACCATTCTCAACTTAGTATAGTTTCCATACTTAGTTGGTGAAAAAAGGTAAGTCGTGGACCTTTCATGTCTACCTAATCTAGATATTATTACTTTATCTTAGATGCTTTACTTCTAGCAATGTAGTATTTGTCTAGTTGTAAATTCCAGCTGGTTTTCCAAGTATAACCGGTTATAGATAGTAGTATATATAGTTTCTCCAAGTAACTTAGTAACCATGCTTGTAAGATTCTTGTAATACTGAGTTGAGAAGTAATATATAAAAGTATCTTGAAAACCAAACTTGTGTTATTGTTCATTAACTTATTATATTACTTGTAAACTTAGTAGAGATTCTGCTTCATCAACCCGAGTGATATTAAGTGAGTTTGTGAGAATAACTTATGTTATGAGACAAACCCCGATCCTGCAATTGGTATTAGAGCTTTTTAGGCTGTTGATTGTGAGATCTTACCATCCCAAATCACCCTTGTTTTCTTCACACTCACTCACTTCACTCAAATGGCTCTTAACCATAAATTTTCTGAGTCTGAGATGGGAACCATGACCAAGGCTCCTATCATCACTCTAATGACTTTGGAACCTAGTGCAAATGTATTAAAGGCTTTATCAAGTATCAAGATAGCCGCATATGGAGATCAGTTACTCATGGTCCATACCAACCAAAGGTGGAATCCCCAACTGGTAATAGTGCCATGATTGAGAAGGCCGTTGAAGACTACTCTAATGAAGACTTCAAGAAGATGGACATTGACTACAAAGCCCATAACTATTTTTCTTATGGCTATATCAAACTCTATAATGGTAGGCTTTAAGCAATACGAGTCTGCCAAAGAACTCTATGATGCTTTGAAGCTGATGTTCTCTAGTTCTGCTGAATCCAAGGAGTCCAAGAAAGATGTACTGAAGCAAAAGTTTGAAAACTTCATATATATTGTTGGTGAGACCTTGTGTCAACAATACTTCATGTACATGGACTTGATCACCTCTCTTCAGTCTATAGGAGTGGTTTTTGATAAGAGAGACATAGTAAGAAAATTCATGAGTGTAGTTCCTCATGAATGGACTTTCTATTGTGTCTCAATCAAGAGAATTGAGAATCTCAACACTCTCACTATGACTGAACTATATGGAATCCTTGATGGATACCGTATGGAGATGGAAACTCAAAAAAGCCATCAAATTAACAAACCCTCAAACCTTCTTGTTAGTAATGCTCTACATGTTGCTGAAGATTCAATAACTCTCCAGCCCCAGTTGTACCTGAACTACCCCTAACAGCCATCATCTTCCTCTAGGCCATACATCACATTCCCTGAGACACCCTGGTCTCAACAGACTTAACAAAATTCTTTCCGGGATAGTTGTGCTTTTGTTTCAGGAAATGAGCACTCTGGAGATTTTCAATTCTGTTTTGATGATCTGGAGTGTTTCAGCCTAGATGATGTTGAATACATGGACATTGTCCAACAAATTGCTCTCCTGACCTACAGAGCAAAGAAGTTCTTCAAACGAACTAGAAGGCAGTTCCCTCAGAACCCAACCAATAGCAAATTTGGGTTAGACAAGAGAAAGGCCAAGTGTTACAACTGCAACCAGCTTGGTCATTTTACAAGGGAATGCAAAACTCTTAGATCCTATCCTAGAGCAATTCAAGCCTTCCAACATCCTGCTACACGAAAGGCTACAGCCAAACTCACTGAACAACAAATTGAAGCTGTTGCTCAAGAAGTTGATTGGAGCTTCATGGTGCAAGATGTCACTCCTGCTCAAGCTCTCATGGTTGGAACTGAAAACACTAAGGTATATGAGCATCTTTGTACTCCAGCCTGTATTGGTAAGGTTAAATTGTATCAGGACTACAATATGGAAATTAAATCTGATATTGAGTCTTTAAACATATTAAAATTTGACTTTAAGAGAGCAGAATCTAACTATAAACTCAAAATAGAAGAGTTAGAGAAAACTGTGTCCTCTTTAAAACATGAACACTCAAATTACAGGGCTTAAATAAAAGATTTAATCTCCAAGTTGACTGAGGCTCAAGCCCAGCTAGTGATAGCTAAGGCTAAAGCAAAGAAGTATGCCATTGAAGAGCATAACTTCAACACCATCATTGCATCATCCTCCCACTCAAAGGTGTGCTATCAAAACAAAAGTGGTTTGGGAACCAATGCAATTGCTCCACCACACTCCTTTGTGTCTATTAAACAGCCAAGATGTGGTATCGATAAGCAAGGGGTTCCAACTACTGACCCACTAACCAAAGAGCAAAAAAATGATGCAATTATGGAAACCATCACAGGGAAGGATAAGGTAGAAATCCTCATCCACATAGCTGATGATCAACCCTTAACCACCAAAGCCAGAAAGAACAAAATCAGGGCAGCAAGAAAACTACCAAGAAGGTGGCTGAGTCAAAGTTAAAGATAGACCCAAAGCAAAGGGGAGTATTCATCTCAGCTGGATTTCAAGTGGTTGGAAATCCTGATTCAGGAAAGGAGTGTAGTACCAACACACCTATCCAGATGAAGGATCAAAAATTGAAGCTGAAGGTTGTTGAAGAAGAAAAGAAGTTCAAGAAACAACAGTCAACATGCCCCATCAAGAATAACATTGAATGCATAATCTGTGGTCTGCATAACCACATGGCTAAAGATTGTTACTACAATCCAGCAAACACATATTATACATCTAATGTTAAGAAAGAAGGAGTCAAGGATGGTTTTACTTTTGGACTTTACCACATGGTCCAAGTGTTAAGGAAAGGAAAACTTGTTTCCGAAGCTAAGTTGCTTTTGGAAGAAACTCATTCTTCCTAAAAGAAAATAGCTTCGGAAGACAAGCCAATGAATAAACAAAGGAACAAAAGGAATCCTTTGAAACCTTTCGAGAAGAAGACTGCTTCGGAAGAAAAGGTGGTGATAACTTCTTCCGAGAAGAAAGAAGCCTTAGAAGCAAGTTATGCTGCACAAGCCTCTTTAGGCTCATCTACAAAGATCAACCATAGGATGGAATGGAAGATCAGAAAAGTTGTTGCAGCCCAACCCTCTTCTTCTCAAACCATAATTGAAACCCCATGCATATATTTTAGTTAAATTATATCATCTGCAGTGGAAGAACCCTAGACCAACAAGGCTTGGGTTTCCAATTGTAACTAATCATTTCACCTTATGTGCAAGGACAACCACAGTAAAATACCATTGATGATGTCACATATTCATTGAATCAGTCCTCATTGAATGAGTGTGAGACATCAGCTGGTCATGGTGTTCAAACTCTTGAGCAAAACTTCTCAAACCTGGATCTATTTATGCAACTAGATGTGATTCCTAGGCTCAGGATACACAACACTCATCCAACTAAAAAGATCATTAGGGATGTCTTTGAAGGTGTGAAAACAAGAAGTCACAACCACAATGGGAATGTCTGCTTGTACTCATGCTTTCTCTATTAGAAGGAACCAAAGAAGGTGGAAGAAGCCCTCAAGGACAACAACTGGATAGAAACAATGCAAGAGGAGTTGCTTCAATTCAAGAGGCAAAAGGTATGGAACTTGTGTCCATTACCACCTGGCTAAGTCCCCATTGGCACTAAGTGGGTGTTCAGAAAAAAAGAGATGATAGAGGTTTGATCATCAAGAATAAAGCAAGACTTGTTGTTCAATGATACACACAGGAGGAAGGCATAGATTACACAGATGTCTTTGCACCTATTGCAAGACTTGAGGTTGTGCGAATATTTCTTGCTTTTGCTGCATCCAAGAACTTCACAATGTATCAACTTGATGTCAAATGTACGTTTTTTGTCTAGGGATATCGACAGAGAAGTCTATGTTTGCCAGTCACCTGGATTTGAAGACCCACAACACCCTAACTATGTGTGCAAACTTGATAAAGCACTTTATGGGTTGTATCAGGCACCTAGGCTGTGGTATGAGACACTATCTTAGTTTCTTCTCAAGAGTGGCTATACAAGAGGCAAAATAGATAAAACATTGTTCATAAGTTAATCTGGAAAGGACATGCTGCTTGTACAAGTCAATGTTAATGACATCATATTTGGTTCCTCAAATGACCAAATATGCAAGGACTTTGAAAGCATCATGTGGAAGAAGTTTCAGATGAGTTCTATAGGAAAGATAGACTTCTTCCTTGGAATTCAAGTTAAGCAGATAGAAGAAGGGCTCTTCATCAATCAATATAAGTATGTGAAGGACATCTTAGAAAGATTTAAGATGAAAGATTGTAAGCCAGCCAAGACCCTATACCCAGAAATCACAATCTCTGTCCTTATTCTGAGGGAGAAGATACTGATCAACATCAGTACAGAGAAATTATTGGATCTCTAATGTATCTTACTACAAGTAGACCAGATATCAAGTTTGCAACTTACATCTATGCAAGATATAAGGGTCTCCAAAGGTGTCTCACCTGATTGCAGCCAAAAGGATCCTTAGATAACTCAAAGGAGCTCCCAAACTGGGTCTTTGGTATCATAAGAATAAGGATTTTAACCTCTATGGTTACACTGACAGGGATTATGGTGGATACAATATCAACAAGAAATCCACATTAGGAGGATGTCAATTTCTTGGTGGAAGGATTATCTCCTGGCAATGTAAGAAGCAATCATGTGTATCCACATCAACTGCTAAAGCTGAATATATTGCTATGACAAGCTACTATGCTCAATTGATTTGGATTCAAATCAGATGCTGGATTATGGTTTCAACTTCATGGAGACTCCTATCCACATAGACAACAAGAGTGCCATTTCTATTATCGAAAATCCAGTCAAGCACTCCAAGATAAAACACATTGATATCAGGTATCATTTCATTCGAGATATTTATGAGAAAAATCTAATCAAGCTATTCAAAATCAATTCAAATGAACAATTTGCTGACTTGTTCACAAAAGCCTTTGATGAACAAAGATTTAAATATTTAATCACAGCTATTGGGATGATTAACATTGACTAGTGCTTTTTTTAAAGATCTTTTAAAAATATGTCTTTTCTATGTTGTCTAAATATAATCCAAGCCCTGTTACAAAAAGGTTTTCTTCAGAATTTCTAAGTATGAATTCTTCCGAAGAGAAATTTACCCTCGGAAGAGATCTTTATCCATCTTCCGAAGGCAAATTCCTCTGCATAAGTATTCTCTTCCAAAGAGCTTTTAGCCTTGGAAGAATATTTGATCATAGATCAAATTCCCTTCTGATGCTTATTAACTTCTTTTCTCGAAAGAAGATTTTACTCTCAGAAGCAAATTTGTCACTGAGGCATGATTTGCCTTCCGAAGTAAAAATGGCTTCGGAAGACAATACTGAGAAACAAAAGTGTTTTCTCTCGAAAGCAATTTTACCCTCGGAAGAAAACTTTTACTGTGTAACAGAAATCTTTAGGCCCCACTTTGTAAAAAGTAAGATTTTATTGATGATTGTTAGAATATTTTAAATGGTTTACCTTGCCGCCCAGTCAAATGAAACCTAAACCGTCCTTTCACCCATCTTCTCACCTTATCAGTTTGGCTTTTTACCCCCATTTAAAAACTTCCAACTCTCTTTCTCTACTAATTTGATTGGGTGGGAAGAAGTAGATGGCATTGTAATGGTGATGTCTCGTGTGGGTTCATCACCTGCTAGGTCTGCAAGGATGTCACCAGGAGCCATTGGCTCAAGCATACTTGGAAGAAGATCAATGATCCTTCAAGTGAAGTTAGTGGACACCTTCTTCATAGTCTTGAAAATGCCAGGCCTCATGTGAGGGACCAGTAGAACATTTGCACATTGTAGTTTATCCTGGTCCAGCTCACAGTTGATTATGTGCTAAATGAACCGGGGATACATATAGAATTGATCCTGGGTGAGATTACCTTGTAGATTGTTTAGCACAAATCTTGTGTAGTTTAATCGCAGGCCCTTTACCAACCCGCGGACTAGGCAGCCCAGATCATATGGGATTTGATCCTATCCCCCTGACTTGTTGGATAGGCAGTATAGGACGATGTGCAACAAAAACTTCCAATTGTAGGAGAAATTAAAATTGTAGACTGTGGGTTTGCTCACATCTCCACCGTATCCCATATGAGTGTAAGTTTTCGCCAACTCAGACTTGGGGAATTCAATGGGGGCTCCCTCATCATCGAGTTCCAGATGCGCCATGATGGTAGGGTTTATGGTAAGGGCTGTAAAGTATGCGGATAGTGACAGAAATTGGACAATAGGGGAAAAATTGACATCTTTTGAAGAATCAAGGATGGCGACTTGGTTATGTTGGGGATTCAAGGCCATTGTTCGAAGAGTACTGTTTGATTGGGGAAATTGAGAGTAAGTGAAGAAGAAGATGGAAACTTTGGGCTTTGGTAAAGAAAGTACCTACAAAAGACGCCCCAAACGAACCCTTGATCAATCTACTCTGATTGGTCAAGTCCTCTCTATTCAAACTAAAAAGGCTAGAGTGGAATTCAGGGCTCCCACTCAACAAGAGGTTCAACCATCCTCCACCAATGACCTCAATATCAGTGTTGACTCTCCTCAGTCTCAACCTGCCGAGCCCACTACCAAAGCCTTAAGCCCTTAGGGTGAGTCTTAACACTCCCTTGAGCAACCAAAAAGGGATAACCATATCATTGGCTCAACTGCTATTACGGAGGAGTCATTAGGTGCTGACCAACATCCTAGGTCATTAGATATAACCTCCCTATCATTTCTTGACCTTTTAACCTGACCTAATAAGGATATCATGTTCCATCAGGGCCATGATGTTGATCTACCTCACCACTCTCAAGATCAACTGAGCCCTAGGGAATCTCTGATATCTAGCCCACATCAGCTAGACCAAACTGAGTTGAGTCCACCCGATGTGGAAGTGACTCATGTAGATTCAGCTGCCACTACTGAGAGTGTTTCACTAGCCTCTCAGGACAGTGGTACATAAGTGAGACTAAATCTATGGCAACCTTGCCAATTGATACCTCTGAAAGAGACATCAGTATGCAAGGGTATCCAGGGCGTCAAGAAACCACTATTGGTGATGATGATGAACATACTAGGTATGTTATTTCATCTCCTGATGATTCTTCAAAAGAAGATAAGGGTAGTCTGCAACTCACTATTAGAGACCTACTCTCTAAATTCTCAAACCTTGAATTAAAGGTTAAGACTTTAGAAGATAGATCCGCCACTCAGCAACTTGAGATTGAAAATCTCAAGGCTCAACTAGCTAAGAAACAGATTGAGAAGTCTGTTAGGCATGTACCAATTTAGGTTTCTTTAAGTTCTTCCTCCAGCTCATCTACTTCTCAAGATGATGCTACCAAAAAGGGGGAGAATGTATAGAAACAAAGGCATGATGAGGAGATATCTGCTCACTCTTTGGAGCGGATATTAACTCATGTGGAACCCAACCTTGACATTACTACCCTTGATGCCATTTCCTCTTTCTATCCTATACAACAACACCTTGCAACCATCTTTCCTCAACCCCCTCCTATTACTATTCAAGTGAACCCAAGGATGCTTATTGACCTTAACAGATTTTTAACCAAGTTTCTAATAAGCTCCTCACTTGAACAACCCTCCCCTGATGTTGCCATTGCCTATTTTGGAGCTGAATAGCTTCAAAGGCTGAGTGCACCACCTACATCTAAGGAGGAAGTTGGTCAACCTAATGTCTTTATTGAACCTGAGATTAACTTTGAAGGGGAGATTCAGACTGATGGCCCAGCAACCAACTTAAGAGGGATAGGTAGTGCAGTTCCAATTACTTCTGAAGCAGAAATACAAGCTGCGGAAGGAATAATTGAACTATCTTCCCTGTCCGATGACATGCTTATCACAAAGGCCATTCTTGACCTGGTTTCTGAGGTCAACAGTGAGGACTTTCTTACAACTCTAATCTCCTATGCACCACAAGTTCAAACCCCCTCTCCCCAACCTAAATCTTCTAATCCTGAGTCTCCAAAGGTTGAATCTTCCTTTGATCCTAAAAGGAAGTGGAAGCTCATTGCTGAAGAGCTTCTAGAGAAGGAAAGGTTGGAGAAGCTGAAGAAGAAAGGAAGACTTGATACTGGGAAGCTGCTGGCTACGAGCAGCAAAGCAGCAGCAGCCGTTCTACAAAGTATCAATATTCAGAGGAGATGAAGGTTATAGACAGGCTCATCAGCTTGGGAGTAGATAATGAAGAATTGCTTCTACTCCTACTTGATGAGCTTGTGAAGCTGGAGAAAGCAACCTTGTGCAAAAGGAAAAAGAGGAGGCAATAAGGTTGGCCATAGAGGAGGAGAAGAGGAGAAAGAAGGCAGAGGAGTGGATGGAGAGGATGGCCTTTCTCTGTACAAGAGGCTATTCTTAGAAGGAGCTAGCTCCTCACGACTATGACATGATCTTGTTCTTTGTGGCTTGTTTCTTTTCCATAAAGAACAAGATCAGATCAACAAGGAGAGGAAGAAAGCTGCTAGGGAAGAGCTGAAGGAGAAGAAGAAGATGGAGGAAGAGGCAAGACTTGCTGTAGCCAAGACTAAGGGTGATAAGGAATAGATGAAAGCCTACCTTAAAGCCTACGGATTCAATGGCGGGCAGGTGGGTCCCATGTCTTTGAAGACCCTACAACAACATGTCAGCGACATCAAGGCTGACATTTGCTTAGGAAGAAAGCAAGAGGTCCCTCTAATGTAAAGTGTTTAGAGGAAGGCACTTAAACCAACTCCCAAACCCAAACCAGCACCTAAATCATAACCTATGCCCATACCTTCTCCCTTCAATATCAAAACTGAGCCAACAACTAAACCTTACACCCCTGAACCAACACCATCAGCCACACCTTCATACCCTGCTTCTCAACAACCACCACCACCACCTATTTTAAAACCCAAAACACAACCCAAAACCCAATATTTACCTAAACCAACCTTTGAACTTTCCAATCCCCTGACCATAGAAGAGTTCAAGGAATTGAAAAGAAAGCTCATAAACAACACTACATTGAGTGACATTTCTTATGAGGAAGAGTCAATTAAATTGAAATATATTGATGGCTTTTCCAGTTCCCACATAAGAGATGCATTCCTTGATCTGCTAAGGGGAACACTGGACCAAGCGACTTCGTGCCACTAATTCTGATGCACTTAGAGAAGAAGAGAAGAAGTTAAGAAAAAGACTGGTGACTTTGTTGGGCACGAGAAAAGGGGACAAGCTGCCAACTAATCCCCTCAATCCTAGAAGCCCAATTGTCCAGTGGAGGTTCGATGAAGCTACACACACCTTTGTTGTGCAAAGGGAGAATGGTCAAGTAACCAGACATGGCACATCAGCTCGGCTACACTCTAGAAGATCTGATATTGCTGATTTAGCAGAGAGACCATCCTCCAATCCCTCTAACTCTCAGATTGTTGCTCATATAAGGAATCATCTAAGAAGTCTTCATGTTAACGAGCTTACAACAAAAGCCAAAACTGAAGAAGAGTTGAAAAGAAGAGCAAAGGAAGAAGAAGAAGGAGCAACCAAAAAAGGAAGGAGATTCCTGCAGATGGTTAAGGGACCGACTTCTGAACCTATTGTTAGATGGGAATATGACTATAATTCCCATCAACTAACTCTCTTCAGAGGGACACAACAAAGGGTACATGTCATCTAGAGCAGCAGATTAGATCTACTATCAACGGATAACTTGTACAAACTCCTCACCACTTCATCATGGAAGAACAAAGAGACAATATTTGCTTTCCTTAGTATTGAAGACCTTAAGGAGGAGGTAGAAGTGAAGTTTTGGTAGCATCAGCCTAGGGGAGTTTGTTGGAACATATGAGGTTGGTGCAACCAAAACAACACTTAGAAGAATCTTGAAGTACTAAAATGAAGTGGTCTTCGGAAAAAAAATCTGCTCTTTTGAAGCCAAGTCAAAGATCTTCTGAAGCTCAAAGTATGAAGAACTTCCAAAGGATGAACTCAGTCTTCCGAGGCCAGGTTGTTCTCCTTCCAATGTATACAACTTAGAAGATCCAAAGACAAAGTCTTCCAAAGAATAAAGTCTAGAAGACTTGCAGAACCTCGAAAGAAGTTGTTTCTTTCAAAGCCAAAATGACCTTGGAAGAATTTATTCTTCCAAAGCCATTTACCTTCAGAAGAACCAACTATGAACCAGAGGACATAAGTATGGTCTGTCTGATAGCCTATTGCAACTCTGATAAACTGCATGGCGCTTTCCCACGCCCATGTAGTTCAAAATACTTTAATCTACTGTTCATATTCTCAACTTAGTATAGTTGCCATACTTAGTTGGTGACAAAAGGTAAGTCATTGACCTATCATGACTACCTAATATAGGATATTATTACTTTATCTTAGATGCTTTACTTTTAGCAATGTGTATTTATCTAGTTGTAAATTCCACCTGGTTTTCCAAGTATAACCGGCTGTAGATAGTAGTATATATAGTTTCTCCATGTAACTTAGTAACCATTCTTGTAAGAGTCTTGTAATACTGAGTTGAGAAGTAATATATACAAGTATCTTGAAAACCATTTTTGTGTTATTGTGCTTTCATTAACTTATTATATTACTCATGAACTTAGTAGAGATTCTGCTTCATCAACGCAAGTGATATTAAGTGAGTTTATGAGAATATCTTGTGTTGTGAGACAAACCTCGATCCTGCACCTTCTCCTCAGAACAAGTCTCTCAGAAGTATGCCTATGGAATGCATCATGTGTGCTAGTACAACTCATTATGCTAAGGATTGCATTTACAATCCTAGGAGTACCATCCATAGGAACAAGAAGAAAACTTTTTAGTGGAAGAAGAAAATAGCTTTAGAAGGAAAATCACTTTCCTTCGGAAGCTCCATGGTGAACAAAAGGAAGATAGGTGAAAAACTGTCTTCGGAAGAAAGTTTGGTCTCGAAAGAAAGGAATGCTTACGAAGCACTGAAGTCTGCTGCAGTGGATGTAAAAGCTTCAGAAGGTTCAGACTCCAAAACATCCAAAGTCATAAAAACTTCTGAAGTTTTGAAAGCCAAGTCTAGTCTTCCAAAGATGGTATGGAAGATGAAGGAACGCCATGCGACTGAAGTTTCTTCATCAACAATAGCCAATGATCCTCAAATCTTGCATATTGGATCAATATCTATTGAACTATCTTTAGTTCATCTTGATAAGCCCAAGACCAACAAGGCTTGGGTTTCCAAATATAACTAATCATATCTTTTTATGTGTAGGAACAACTAAAGAGCAAAAGATATGTATGGATCATTGATAGTTGTTGTTCCAGGCACATGACTGGTAATGGCTCTTTGCTTCAAGACTTTGAGAAAATTGATGGAGGGCCAGTTGCTTTTGGAGGTAAATCAAGTGGTTACATCACTGGTAGGGGTATGGTTAAAAATGGTATGCTCAGCATTGAGAAGGTAAACTTTGTCAAAGAGCTTGAGTATAATCTTTTGAGTGTATCTCAATTTTGTGACTAGAGACATAACATGCTCTTCACTAAGCATGAATGCATTGTTCTCAAGCCTGGTGTGATCATTCATCAAGAGCATATCTTGCTCATAGAACCCAGGAAAAGGAACATGTACAAAATGTATTTGAAAGAAACCTCACCTTTAGGAGAAGTTTCTTGCTTTCTATCTAAAACCAAGAGTGATAAGTCCTTCCTTTGGCATAAAAGAATATGCCATGTAAACTTTAAGAACATGAATAAATTAATTAAAGATGATTTGGTAATAGGAATGCCAAAGAAAGAGTTTACTAGTGATGACCATTATGTTGCATGTCTAAAAGGAAAGCAACACAAAGTGTCACATAAGCCAAAGGAAATGAACTCCATCACTACCCCTACACTTATTACATATGGATCTCTTTGGCCGCACAAGTGTAACGAGTTTAGGAAGAATTTCATACTGCCTTGAGATTACAGATGACTTCACAAGATATAATTGGGTCTTCTTTCTTAGAAGTAAGGATGAGACCCCTAAAATCTTAAGATCCTTTATTCTAAAAATTAAGAATCAATGTGATCACAAGGTTAAGATCATAAGATGTGATCAAGGAACTAAATTCAAGAACCAAATCCTTAAAACATTTTGTAATGAAAAGGGTATCTCAAAACAATATAGTTCTCCTAGAACTTCTTAACAAAATGGTGTTGCTAAAAGGAGAAATAGAACATTTATTGAGGCTGCAAGAACCATGCTCTCTAACTCTCAACTGTCCATCACCTTCTGGGCAGAGGCAGTCAATACTATTTGCTATGTGCAGAATAGAGTTTTAGTAGTTAAAACTCATAGTAAGACTCATTATGAACTGTGGCACAAAAGGAGACCTTTCATTGGTTTCCTCAGGTCATTTGGATGTCCATGCACTATCTTGAATACCAAAGATCATATAGCCAAGCTTGTTGAGAAAGCAAATGATGGATGTTTCATTGGATACTCTTCCCAAGCTAAGGCTTATAGAGTATACAGTCTCATAACTAGAGTAGTTGAGGAGTTAGCCAATATGACCTTTAATGAACACACTCCCATTGTGAAAGGTTCAGGTCCTGCTTAGCTATTTGATCTTGATTTAGTTAACTGCTATTTCAGCAAATACTGTGAAGATGTTTCAGGAACAACAAGTAATACATCTGCAGGAGATCCTAATTTGGATCTTTCAAATCAACTTGTTATGATTCCTCGGCTAAGAATCCATAAGTCACATCCTACCACAAACATCATTTGAGATGTTGAGACTAGGGTGAGAACAAGAGGACAAACCCATGATAAAAATATGTGTCTGCACTCTTGCTTCTTATCCTAGATTCAACCAAAGAAAGTTGATGAGGCCTTAAGATATGGAAGCTGGATTGAAGCAATGTAGGAGGAATTGCTTCTTTTCAAAAGACAAGGTGTTTGGAACCTATGTCCTCTTCCTCTTGAGAAGATGCCAATAGGTACCAAGTGGGTTTTCAGGAAAAAGAAAGATGATAGAGGGCTTGTCATCGAAAAAGGAAAGATTGGTAGTCCAAGGGTACACTCAAGAAGAAGGGATTGACTACACAGATATCTTTGCTCCTGTAGCAAGACTTGACGCTTTAAGGATATTCCTAGCTTTTGCTACATCCAAGGATTTCAAGATCTATTAACTTGATGTCAAGTATGCATTTTTATATGGGGTGATAGTTAAAGAAGTGTATGTTAAGCAACCACCTGGCTTTGCAGACCCAGATCATCCTGATTATGGCTGCAAGCTTGACAAAGCTCTCTATGGGTTGCATCAAGCACCAAGGAAGTGGTATGAGACACTGTCACTGTACCTAGTTCAACATGGTTACAAAAGAGGTACTATTGATAGCACACTCTTCATTAAAATAATAGGAAATAACTTGATGTTGGTTCAAGCTTATATTGATGACATTATCTTTGGGTCAACTAATGAAAGACTCTGCAAAGAGTTTGAGAAGCTAATGAAGAATAGGTTTGAAATACGTGCCATGGGGGAACTCAATTTCTTTCTAGGAATTCAAGTGAAGCAAGTTAAAAATGGCATCTTTATAAACCATTCAAAGTATGTACAAGACATACGAACTAGATTTCATCTAACTGACTGTAAGGTTGCTAAGACTCCCATAGCCAGAACCATTCCCTAGGACCTGTCTTGAGGGGGAGTGTGTTGATAAACATCTTTAAAGAGCTATGATTGGGTCTCTTATGTACCTAACAGTCAGCAGACCAGATATCATGTTTGCCACATTCATATGTGCAAGATATCAAGCCAACCACAAGATCTCACACCTAGTTGCTATCAAGACAATTCTTAGATACCTCAAAGGAGCTCCCAAACTAGGACTTTGGTATCCAAAGAATTCTGACTTCAATCTGTATGCATATACAGATAGTGACTATGGTGGCTGCAACATGACAATAAAGTTTACATCAAGGGGATGTCACTTCCTTGGTGGAAGGATAGTCTCAAGGCAATGCAAGAAGCAATCATGTGTATCTGCATCAACTGCTGAAGCTGAATACATTACTATTGCCTGTTGTGCTCAAGTGCTTTGGATTCAGAATCAGTTGGTAGATTATGGAATCAACATCAAGAAGACTACTATCTATATAGTCAACAACAGTGCTATCTCAATCACAGAGAATCCAGTGTAGCACTTAAAACAAAGCACATCAATATCAGGTATAATTTGATTTGAGATAATTTTGAAAAAGGTTTGATAAAACTAGTCAAAGTTAACACAAATGAATAATATGCAGATCTATTCACAAAAGCTTTTGATGAACAGAGATTTAAATATCTTGTATAAGCTATTAGGATGATTAACTTTGAGAAGATTTTCTTAAATTAATTTCAAAATTGTTTTTCAAACATGTGTCTCTTTAATTTTGTCTAATTTATCACTCATATAAGTCCTGTTTATCTTGGATAAAAATTTTCAAATTATACATTTCTTAGAATTTCAAGAATTATGGACAGATTTTCTTTCGAAAGACATTAATTTGACTTCCGAAGAAAATTATATCTTCAAAACTAATAACTACTTACTCAGGGATTTAGCCTCGGAAGAAATTGTAATATATCTTCCAAAGCTTAAATCTGCTTCTAAGTACTTATATGTTTTGAAGGTCAATTTTCTTCCGAAAGCAATTAAGTCACGGAAGTTTTATTCTCTTCTTGAGTAAAACTTCTGAAGTCTAATATCTTCCAAAACCAAATCTGTCTCGAAAGCAAAATTACTCTAAGATCATTTTCTTCTAAAGCGATTCTTCCAAAACTAAGGAATATCTTTCGATGTTCATTTTGCTTTGGAAGCTTTCTTTAAAACTTTCAAAGGAAAATTACCTTGGGAAGATTTTCAACTTCCAAGATAACTATATTTTTGGGAACTTTTTTAGATGTGGGACCAACATCTGGATTTCATAGTTTATCTTTTGCAATAACTTTGTCTCACATCTAAGCATATAAATAGCCTTTATAATGATCTCCTCTTTCTTCTTCCTCTTCATCTGCAATCTTTTAGCCCTAAATTACCCACAAACCCTTGTTGTTCTTGCACTCTCTCTTATAAATGCTTCAGAAAATGACCAACCTTGAACCTTAAAACCAGCTAGCCTTTGTCATGCACCTTCACAGGCAACACAACCAGGTTGCTCTGTTATCGGCTGAGAAAGAACCTGGTTTCTCAGACATCTGCAACTTTCTTTCTTGCTCATCTTACCTCACTGCCCTCACCATACACCCTCCACTTTATGAAGATCAACTGCTTGAGTTTTGGAGTACCTGCCAAGAGAGCATTATGGATGGTCAGAAGGCACTATCTGCAAAAGTGCAGGGGAGGACTGTTGTGACATCCCGTGTTTCCAAGTTAATATTCGTACGTTAATGAAATGTGATAAAATAATTAAATGCGTCATAAGACTTAATTTTATGATAATTAAGGTCATTTAAGGTCTAGCAAAGCCCCTTTGTGCATAAATTTTATGATTGGTAATTTTGAAAATTACCGGGTCGCGTAGCGACAAAACTTTTAACAAACGTTGGTGACAATCTGGTTAAATAAATTTGGTCAATATATGTCGATTTTTATGATTTAATGTATCTCAAGTGAAAATATTATTAGCTGTGAACATCATAAGAAACCCATCTCCAAAAGGAGTCTATCAAATGATGAAAATGGGTAATACATAATTGTATGTAAAGAATGATGTTCTTGAACCCATCTTGCTTTGATTTCATAAAGGATTGAGATGATCCATGAATAATGGTGATCATGATCTGAAATCTTTTGGTTTTTAAGTATTTTTTGTTGAAATGAAAACTAAAAACATAAGATAAAATCTATGATTTGGATTATATATGTATGTATGAAATCGTGTATATGTATGTATATACGGTTTACACTTTTATTCTTGATTGGTTCTTCACTTATAAGTTTAAAGATGATTGAAATGATCCATGTATATGGTGATCATGATCTGGAGATTTTTGTGTTTTTATTCACATTTGATTTTATGAAAAGATAAAAGAAAACTAGAATTAAAGGTACTCAAGTATAAATGGGACATGACCACTAGTGGTCATGTCATAAAAGTTGATAGCTGACAAGGCAAGTATCTTTGTAAAATCTGGAATAATAAGTTTAAAACATATAAAATATAAGTTAAAATTTAGTAATATTACTGAAAATAAAAGTCTTAATGATTGGATTTAATCTCGTAAACGTTTTACGTTTAAAAACACGTTAAAAACGGTGTTTTCGGGTTTAAAACAAGTAATTATGTACAAGTCCGGTTTTGGACAGAAAATAATATTTTGTTTTAAGTTAAAAACTTATGTTTTTAAGTATATAACAAACCCATAACAAGCAAGGTCTTCGGTGATGACTTTATACCGTGAAAAAGCAGAAAACCGATAATTTCGGATTAAAAATAATGGAGTGTTTTGAAACTGAGTTTTAACAAATTATTTCAGAATGTTTTTGGTATAAAAGAGCCATTTTTAAACATTTAAAATGGTCACAAGATATATATGGGTTGATGTACGTTTTATGCGTCTAAAACCGTGCGGTTTCGGGTCAAAAATTACCATATATGGGTGAAATATGGGTCAAACATAATAGAGCATATTTTTATAATAAAAATTTATTTAAAATAAATTCATATATATTTTACTACTGAAAATGTTATTATTTGTTAAAAGATTAATAAACGTTGGCATGTGTTAAATAAAGTAGTAGTTATAAAGTAATAATATAAGAAATAGATTTCTTAACTAAAGCAAGAATATAGATATTAATCCTAAATTAAATATTATTATGAAAGGATAATTATTTATTTATTCATTTATTTATTTGTTTGTTTGTTTGTTTGTTTGTTTGTTTGTTTGTATAGTACATAACGTAGTAAATTTTACGTTATATTTTTGTATACTTTCATCTGTCTATCTTGCGTGTGTTATGTGGTTGTTGTTTAAGGGATAAATGATTTATTTAATAAAAAAAATATTTGTCACATATAATACAAATTATTAAACTAAACCAAAAGTCACCAACGGGTCTTTCTTTAATAAAACGGATTTCAAGACAAGTCTAGTGAGTTGGGTAAACAACTTACGTATAGACTTATTACTCAACAATTAATAGATCCCTTATGTTTAGGGCATTAATTGGTTGTTTATTTCCGGGCTCGATTTTTGCTAGATCATCACTTTGTCACATTTGAAGGTGAGTTTTCACAACCCCTATTTTTAAATAACGTTTTATTTAACTATTTTGGGGGGAAAAACATGCTATAACGTTTTATTTGTGATATGATTTAATTATGGAATAACTGCGTGACCTTTATGATGGCCTTGAGTTGTTTTATTATTTGCGCATGATTGCCCTCTTACATAATCATTAACCCTTGGAGGGCCACAGGATATATTGGTAGATCTATTGGGTTTGACAACCGCCCCTCAGGATCGATTTTACCGGTCTGGTACAAAGGGAATATATGTTGAAAGGATTTTTGAGGGACTTTGTGTCTTGGTTTGATTATGGGGCTCTTGGTTGCGATCATAGTCAGTGGACCTAGCTAGTCCTTGACGATCCAGGGGTTGATTCTGAGATAATCATATCTTTTTTATATAGGATCTTATGATAACCTTTTTATATAAACCTGTGAACTCAACAGCTTTTTGCTGATAAACTCTTGGGCATGTTTTTCAGGTGATTAGGCATGCATGGGAATGAAAAGAGTTTTAACGGCAAACTTATCAAGTTTGGATACCATTTTGGACCCAATTTCCGCTGCCAATCAAAAACTCTTGTTAATGTTTAAAAACAATATTATGTTATTACTATTTTAGTTTTCAAGTTAAGACTACTTTTGAATCAATGTAATAACATTCTATAATAATAGTTAACTTTGGTATCCATGATTTGTTTGCTTATTAATTGTTGGAAATAATCCAACTTTCGTTATCTCCGTCCCACGCATGCCCTTCCGGTGCGCTTTTCGGGGTGTGACAGAAGTTGGTATCAGAGCCAACGGTTATAGTGAACTAGAAAATATATTTTTTTTTTTAAATCTAGACTATAACCAACAATGTTTTTAAGTTAAAACGTTTTCATTCCCAAGTGTTCCGTGTCATGCATGCATAAGTTAATGATACGTTGGTATATGTGCTTGATAAAATAAATTAAGTATAGATGCCTGTAATTAGAAAAATTAGTACGGATATTCTTGTGTTACAGATGCCTTCTTGGATCCCGTTCATTCTTATCCATGACTCCGATAGTGACTACGAGGATCTCATGTTTTCTCTTCCCCCTATCGCACCCTTGGAGATTTACCACTACCCGTTTGCACCGAGATGGGAGCCGACCTCCGAGTATGGGAATGGTTGGATTTGGGAATCTGATGATGAGAGTCCTCCTGCTGTTAGGGAGCCTAGTCAAGCAGCACCTATTAATGATGAGCCTGTCCCTGACATTCCTGATCGTGTTCCTGAGGTTCGCTTTGTCTACTCAATGAAGAAGAAGAGGGTGTCGAAGATAGTTACCAATGAGACTACCAGTGAGGTACCTGAGGAAACTGAGCCCAAGAGGGCTAGAGTGCGGGACGAGCAATGGGATTGGTTGACTGGACGATTACAGGAGTGGGCTGATGAGGGTGGTATACCCTCAACGTTTGAGGTTGGTGAGTCGTCCTCATTCCGTCGAGACCTACCACTGATCGATGAGCATGTGCATCGCACCCTAGCTACTCTGGCTACCCGATGCATTCACTATGAGCACCAGGTTTCATCCTTACAGGGTAAGGTGGGAGTGACGAGCGAGATGTTGCAGGCGATGGATGGAAGGATGATGACATTTGAGGAGGACAAGGTGATTTAGAACGACATCCTAAACCAGCTACATTTTAGGATTTGTGATTTAGAGATGGGACTATCGGAGACAAAGAAGAAACTGGAGATGGCGGAACTAAAGGTGGAGGCTGCAAAGGCTGGATTGGTAGCAGCACAGCAACAGGTGACTTCTCTTGAGGAGCGAGTGGAGGTAGCATTAGGGTTGGCAACGATTTGCATGATGATGGCTTCAGTGGTGGTGCGTGCTGATGTGATGGCACAATTCTCTTGTTAGATTTGTAGGGTCTTTCTTATGTTAGTATTTGGAATATTGAAACAACTATTTTGTAACGATGTTGATGCTACTGTAACATCTATTTTGGGTTGTTTCTGGACATGTATTCTGAACTAATTATCTCTCTCATTAATCCATTTTGATGGTTTTAATGAATGATGTGATTATCAAAATGTTCTAATTGTATACCTATTATTATTATGCATTTTGATATTATTTAGTGTATGTCATTTATTCTCTTTTGTTTAATCCACAACAGAAGTTAATTCATGGCACCTAACATGCGAAACACAGCCGGTGCTAGAGGTACTGGTTTACCTACCAGTGCTGAAGAGTTAGCACAATTGATATCCCAACATGTCAACTCTGCCCTCGAACAACATGACGCAAATGCTGGGCGTGGTAGAGGACGTGGCACCATGGGTGGTTCTAGTGGAGGCACTTCTATTGGAAATCCCTTTGGGAGTCAAGCTCAGGGTTGTACCTACAAGACATTCCAAGCTTGTAATCCACGAATCTTTCCAGGAGCTAAAGGTTCTCTTGATATTATTAGATGGATAGAGAAGATGGAATCTGTGATGGCAATCAGCAACTGTTCTGCTGATCAGCGGGTGAAGTATGCCACATGTTCATTCCAAGATGAAGCACTGAGTTGGTGGAATTCGCAAGTTCAGAACCTAGGAGAGGAAGCTGCCTTTGGTCTCTCTTGGAATCAATTAAAGGAAATGTTGCTTAAGGAGTACTGTCCTCGCAATGAGCTCCAAAAGATCGAGACTGAATTCTGGAATCTTACTATGGAAGGTGCGGAAGTTAGAGCCTATACTTCCAGATTTAATGATCTGGCAAGACTCGTACCTTGAATGGTGACTCCAGACTACGTTAGGATTGAGAGATATATTTGGGGATTGGCACCCCAGATCAGAGGCATGGTTACAGCATCAAACCCTACCACAATGCAGAGCACAGTGGCACTAGCAAATTCATTGACTGATGATGCTATTCGGAGAGGTGTGCTGGTTAAGAAAAGGGATACTGGTAAGAAGCCCATGGAGAATGAAAGGAAGGTTGTGGAGTCTAATAAGAGGACTATGGAGAATAGGAGGAAGTGGACAGGAAATTTCAAGAACAGAGCCGGAAATCAGAAGAATCAAAGGGTTGGATCAGGAAAGATGTATGCTTCTAACTTGCCGGATGCAAGGAGGCAAGCAGGTGTACAGCCGAGGTGTAGCAAGTGTAATATTCATCATGGTGGAAACTACAATATGAATGTGTGTTCGAGGTGTAACAAGTATGGGCACCAAGCCCAGACTTGTCGAGTAAGGTTGATGGAGAAGCCTGAGAGAACTGGGCGAAGATGTATGAATGTGGTGTTGAAGGTCACTACAAGAGGGATTGCCCTAAGCTGAAGGGATCAAGCGTAAAGGGCAGGGCGTTTGAGATGAATGCCAAGGAGGCAAGGCAGGAACCATCCGTCGTTACTGGTACGTTCCTTATCAACAATCATTTCACATCTATATTATTTGATACTGGAGCCGATATGAGTTTTGTGTCAAAGAACTTTGAACCATTACTTGGCCTTAGATCTAGTAAAGTAGATAAGAAATATATTATCAAGCTTGCCAACGGAAAGATAATTGAAGCATGTGATGTAGTTAGAGGGTGCACTATACAATTAGAGGGTCATTCCTTTAACATCGACCTCCTACCTGTTGTGCTTGGTAGTTTCGATATTGTCGTGGGTATGGATTGGTTGTCAAAGCATCATGCTGAAGTAATATGCTACGAGAAGATTATTCGTCTCCCTATTCCAAATGGTGCAACTTTGACAATCCAAGGTCATAAAGGGAAACCTACCCTGAAGATTGTCAATGTAATGAAGGCTTGCAAGAATCTACGTGAAGGGTATCCAGCGTTTCTTGCCAAGGCGATGGGTACTAAGAATGAGGAGCGAAATATTAAAGACATAACGATAGTACGAGACTATCCAGATGTCTTTCCTGATGATCTGCCTGGATTACCTCCATCTAGACAGGTTGAATTCCAAATCGATTTGGTACCAGGAGCTGCTCCTATTGCCCAATCACCATATCGATTAGCGCCATCGGAGATGCAAGAGTTGTCCAAGCAATTAGAAGAATTGTTGGATAAAGGATTTATAAGACCAAGCTTCTCACCATGGGGAGCACCAGTCTTATTTGTCAAAAAGAAAGATGGATCGTTTAGAATGTGCATCGATTACTGAGAGTTGAACAAACTCACTATCAAGAATCGATACCCATTACCAAGAATTGACGATCTGTTTGATCAGCTTCAAGGATCCAGTTTCTACTCGAAGATTGACCTGCAATCGGGTTATCATCAATTGTTGTCCCAAAAACAGCATTCAGAACACGTTACGGCCATTACGAGTTCTGGTTATGCCATTTGGTCTGACAAATGCATCTGCTGTGTTCATGGATCTTATGAATAGAGTATACAAACCTTACTTAGATAAGTTTGTCATAGTATTCATCGGTGATATACTAGTCTATTCAAGAACCAAGAAAGATCATGAACAACATCTGAAGATCAGCTTAGAGACGCTAAGGAAAGAGAAGTTGTATGCAAAGTTCTCGAAGTGCGAGTTTTGGATTCGAGAGGTTCATTTTCTTGGACATGTCGTTAATGAGAAAGGCATACATGTAGATCCGGCGAAGATTGAAGCGATTAAGAACTGGGAGGCACCCAAGTCCTCGACCGAGGTGCGTTAGTTTCTTGGATTGGCTGGATATTAGCGAAGATTCATTGAAAATTTCTCGAAGATAGCACAACCGTTGACGCTATTGACTCAAAAAGATAGGATGTACGACTGGACTGATAAGCAAGAGGCAGCTTTTCAGTTACTGAAGCAGAAGTTATGTAGTGCTCCTATTTTATCTCTTCCTGAAGGAACTGAAGGGTTTGTTGTGTACTGTGATGCGTCCCGTTTAGGTCTTGGTTGTGTGTTGATGCAGAGAGATAAGGTCATAGCCTATGCATCCAGACAATTAAAGGTGCATGAGAAGAATTACACCACTCATGATTTAGAGTTGGGAGCGGTGGTTTTTGCACTCAAGATTTGGAGGCATTACCTATACGGTACGAAGTGTGTTATTTACACAGACCACAAGAGTCTTCAGCATATCTTCGATCAGAAAGAGCTTAACATGAGGCAACGTCGATGGGTAGAGTTGCCAAATGATTATGATTATGAGATCCGCTATCATTCGGGCAAGGCCAACGTAGTGGCCGATGCATTGAGAAGAAAGAAGAATGATAAGCCTAAGTGTGTTCGCGCTTTGGAGCTGACTATCCATTCAAGTCTTGATACTCAAATTCTATATGCTCAAGTCGAAGCTCTGAAAGATGAAAATTTGAAGAATGAAGGATTGAAAGGCATGGTCAAAGAGTTAGTGCCTAAAACCAATAATGTGATGTACTTCATGGACTGGATCTGGGTTCCACATTTTGGGAACCTACGTAAATTGATTTTGGATGAGGCTCATAAATCCAAGTATTAGATTCACCCCGGATCGGATAAGATGTTCAAGGATGTGAAGTAACATTATTGGTGGCCCAATATGAAGGGTGAAATAGCCACCTATATGGGCAAGTGTTCGACATGTTCAAGAGTGAAGGCGGAGTATCAAAAGCCATCAGGACTTCTTCAACAGCCAGAGATTCCTCAATGGAAATGGGAGCAAATAGCAATGGACTTTGTCACAAAATTACCCCGCACATCAAGTGGTCATGACGCTATTTGGGTAATAGTAGATAAGTTGACTAAGTCTGCTCATTTCCTACCCATTAAGGAAACGGATCGGATGGAAAAGCTAACTAACATCTACCTCAAGGAGGTGGTATCTCATCATCGAGTACCGATCTCGATAATCTCTGACAGAGATAGCCGATTTACCTCGAGGTTTTGGCAATCATTACATCAAGCATTGGGTACTCGTATAGACATGAGTACTGCCTACCATCCGCAAACAGATGGTCAAAGTGAAAGGACTATTCAAACATTGGAAGATCTGCTACGAGCTTGTGTGATTGACTTTGGAGGAAATTGGGATACTCATCTACCCTTAGTTGAGTTTTCCTATAATAATAGTTATCACAGTAGTATCAAAGCAGCTCCGTTTGAAGCTTTGTATGGAAGAAAGTGTCGCTCACCGCTTTGTTGGGCTGAAATTGGAGAAAAGCAGCTGATTGGACCTGAGATTATCCAAGAAACTACGGATAAGATTGTTCAAATCAGAAAGAGGTTAGAAGCTGCTGCGAGTCGGCAAAAGAGTTATGCGGATACTCGAAGGAAACCATTGGAATTCTAGGTAGGAGACAAAGTCTATCTAAAGGTCTCGCCTTGGAAAGGAGTTATGCGGTTTGGAAAGCAAGGAAAGCTTAGCCCTCGATATATCATACCATTTGAGATTGTGACGCGAGTTGGTTCCGTTGCATATCAACTTAAGTTACCTCGTGAGCTTAGTGGAGTACATGATGTGTTCCATGTATCAAATCTGAAGAAGTGTCTTGTTGATGAAGCTTTAGTTATTCGAACCGAAGAAGTTTGTATCGACGAGAAACTGAATTTCACCGAGGAACCAGTCGAAATTATGGACTGGAGAATTCAGAAACTTAGAAGGAGTCGGGTTAAGTTGGTGAAGGTTAGATGGAACTCAAAGCGTGGTCCCGAGTTCACTTGGGAGCGACAGGACCAGATGAAGCGCAAATATCCTCACCTCTTTCCATCTAGATCGGAATCGGGAACTACAACTTAAATTTCGGGACGAAATTTCCTAAACGTGGGGAGACTGTGACATCCCGTGTTTCCAGGTTAATATTCGTACATTAGTGAAATGTGATAAAATAATTAAATGCGTCATAAGACTTAATTTTATGATAATTAAGGTCTAACAAAGCCCCTTTGTGCATAAATTTTATGACTGGTAATTTTGAGAATTACCGGGTCGCGTAGCGACAAAACTATTAACGAACGTTGGTGACAATCTGGTTAAATAAATTTGGTCAATATATGTCGATTTTTATGATTTAATGTATCTCAAGTGAAAATATTATTAGTCGTGAAAAATAATAATTATTATTAATTACCTTGATCGCATAAAATTAAGACTTTTTAAAATATTGCCTTGTTGTAACGTATAGTCCGTTGCATACTGTGTTGTACCGTGTATATTTTAATTCTTGAATTTTTGTCACTATTATTAAATGTTGTGAACCTTTGGAAAGTATCAAATTAATACTTTGATTTTATATAAAATTTTCACGTAAAAACCCGAACGTTTAAGAATTTTACAAAAATTTAACGTGACCGACACCCGCTTTACACCGGGTGGGATCTCACTTAGAGATCCACCAGCCATTTTTATGACATAATTACATGATTAGATTCATCTAATCACACTTAATCATTTCTATAAAACCAACCCAACACTCCATCTTTTACACACACTCAACCCACCCTTTCTATCACTAGAAATCACCTACACACTCTTCTCTCCCTTCTCTCTAAAACTCACAGCTGGAAGCTCCAAGAAAAGCCCTCTTTTCTTTGATTTTGATCATCCAAAGTTTGCTTCAAGCTTTGATTTCTTGATTTCAAGGATCCCTTATGAACTTGGTGCAAAACATTGCATAAATCCAACTCAAAGGAGAAGAAATCTACAAGGAAATCATTCTTGAATCTTCAAAACTTGTTCATCTTAGGTATGAACATTTCATCTTTTAACACATGCAACATGACTTTTGGATGATTGTTGCAAGTTTTATTCACCAAAAAATAGCTTTTCTTGAAATCCAAGGTTCCAACAAAGGTTTTAATCAAGAAATGTGTTGTTAAACAATGTGTGTGTGTGTGTTTGTCGTAAGTGTGTGTGTGTGTCGTAAGTGTGTGTGTGTGTGTGTGTAATGATTTTGTGCTTTGATGATCTTTTAACATTTTGTTGATTTTCACTTGCATGCAAGATGATCAAACTTTGATTTGAGGTTGTGAACATCATAAGAAACCCATCTCCAAAAGGAGTCTATCAAATGATGAAAATGGGTAATACATAATTGTATGTAAAGAATGATGTTCTTGAACCCATCTTGCTTTGATTTCATAAAGGATTGAGATGATCCATGAATAATGGTGATCATGATCTGAAATCTTTTGATTTTTAAGTATTTTTTGTTGAAATGAAAACTAAAACATAAGATAAAATCTATGATTTGGATTATATATGTATGTATGAAATCGTGTATATGTATGTATATACGGTTTACACTTTTATTCTTGATTTGTTCTTCACTTATAAGTTTAAAGATGATTGAAATGATCCATGTATATGGTGATCATGATCTGGAGATTTTGGTGTTTTTATTCACATTTGATTTTAAGAAAAGATAAAAGAAAATTAGAATTAAAGGTACTCAAGTATAGATGGGACATGACCACTAGTGGTCATGTCATAAAAGTTGATAGCTAACAAGGCAAGTATCTTTGTAAAATCTGGAATAATAAGTTTAAAACATATAAAATATAAGTTAAAATTTAGTAATATTACAGAAAATAAAAGTCTTAATGATTGGATTTAATCTCGTAAACGTTTTACGTTTAAAAACGCGTTAAAAACGGTGTTTTCGGGTTTAAAACAAGTAATTATGTACAAGTCCGGTTTTGGACAGAAAATAATATTTTGTTTTAAGTTAAAAACTTATGTTTTTAAGTATATAACAAACCCATACGAGCAAGGTCTTCGGTGATGACTTTATACGTGTGAAAAAGCAGAAAACCGACAATTTCGGATTAAAAATAATGGACTGTTTTGAAACTGAGTTTTAACAAATTATTTCAGAATGTTTTTGGTATAAAATAACCATTTTTAAACATTTAAAATGGTCACAAGATATATATGGGTTGATGTACGGTTTATGCGTGTAAAACCGTGCGGTTTCGGGTAAAAAATTACCATATATGGGTGAAATATGGGTCAAACATAATAGAGCATATTTTTATAATAAAAATTTATCTAAAATAATTTATATATATTTTACTACTGAAAATGTTATTATTTGTTAAGATTAATAAACGTTGGCATGTGTTAAATAAAGTAGTAGTTATAAAGTAATAATATAAGAAATAGATTTCTTAACTAAAGCAAGAATATGGATATTAATCCTAAATTAAATATTATTATGAAAGGATAATTATTTATTTATTTATTTATTCATTTATTTATTTATTTGTTTGTTTGTTTGTTTGTATAGTACATAACGTAGTAAATTTTACGTTATATTTTTGTATACTTTCATCTGTCTATCTTGTGTGTGTTATGTGGTTGTTGTTTAAGAGATAAATGATTTATTTAATAAAAATATTTTTCACATATAATACAATTATTAAACTAAACCAAAAGTCATCAACGGGTCTTTCTTTAATAAAACGGATTTCAAGACAAGTCTAGTGAGTTGGGTAAACAACTTACGTATAGACTTATTACTCAACAATTAATAGATCCCTTGTGTTTAGGGCGTTAATTGGTCGTTTATTTCCGGGCTCGATTTTTGCTAGATCATCACTCTGTCACATTTGAAGGTGAGTTTTTACAGCCCCTATTTTTAAATAACGTTTTATTTAACTATTTTGAGGGAAAAACATGCTATAACGTTTTATTTGTGATATGATTTAATTATGGAATAACTGCGTGACCTTTATGATGGCCTTGAGTTGTTTTATTATTTGCGCATGATTGCCCTCTTACATAATCATTAACCCTTGGAGGGCCACAGAATATATTGGTAGATCTATTGGGTTTGACAACCGCCCCTCAGGATCGGTTTTACCGGTCTGGTACAGAGGGAATATATGTTGAAAGGATTTTTTGGTTTGATTATGGGGCTCTTGGTTGCGATCATAGTCAGTGGACCTAGCTAGTCCTTGACGATCCAGGGGTTGATTCCGGGGATAATCATATCTTTTTTATATAGGAACTTATGATAACCTTTTTATATAAACCTGTGAACTCACCAGCTTTTTGCTGATAAACTTTTGGGCATGTTTTTCAGGTGATTAGGCATGCATGGGAATGAAAAGAGTTTTAACAGCAAACTTATCAAGTTTGGATACCATTTTGGACCCAATTTCCGCTGCCAATCAAAAACTCTTGTTAATGTTTAAAAACAATATTATGTTATTACTATTTTAGTTTTCAAGTTAAGACTACTTTTGGATCAATGTAATAACATTCTATAATAATAGTTAACTTTGGTATCCATGATTTGTTTGCTTATTAATTGTTGGAAATAATCCAACTTCCGTTATCTCCGTCACACGCATGCCCTTCCGGTGCGCTTTTCGGGGTGTGACAACTGTGTTTATCAGTCCAGCCACCATCAACCAACATCTGAGGTTGGATGATGAAGAAGGTGAAACATCTTTACCAAAAGATGCAGTCAATGGCTCATACCAGCTGATTGGCTATGAAGGTGACTTCTCAATCAAGACCTTCAGATAATGGAAGGTCTTCTTTCTATGAAAATACCTCCTCTATGTAGTTATCCACTCCCTATCAAACAAGCATAGAGGTTGGGATAAGTTCCTGAATACCTTTCCTACATAGTCCATGGAATGGTCCAGGGGATCAAGTTCAGGTATTCACAATTTTTCTATACAAATTTACTTGCTAACTTAGATTCCTTAGAATATTACATGTTCACTAGATATGTCCAGCACATTCTCAACTGTGAACTAGGCTCACAGTGGAAAGGAACAGGTAATGTTCTAAAGTTGTGATAGATGAAGCCCGCTATCTTTAAGATAATGAGGAAAACCACTGTTGGTTTTTCTGGGGTAGAAACAGCCCTTGTCGTAAAAATGTTAGAGCTCCCTGCTCAAGGTGACAACTTGGTAGTCCCAGCCAATGTTGAACCCACACCTTCTTCATCTTTAGCATGCTAACAGCCACAAATAACTATCACCTACCAAAGAAAATCCAAACGAACCCCTGCTCAGTCTATTTAGATTGAGCAGGTCTGCATATACTCACCCATGCAGGAGGAAGTGGAACCAAGAGCTCCCACTTCCCCTGAGGAGCAGACCACTCCCATTCCCTTTAAGATCAGTGCTGAGGTTCCTCATTCTTAGCCTGATGAGTTCATTACCTTAGCCTTAATCCTTAATCCTAAGTCTCAAAACTTAGATAAACAACCTACAGGGGAAAGCTACCATCCCTAACCTTTAGATCTTAACAATCTAATTCCTAACCTAGAATTCTATGATGATGAAGATATAGAATTTAGTGAGTACCGTGAGTCTCTCTTCTCCTCACCTGCTCAAAGAAAGATGATGGCTCCTACTACTCCCATATCTAGCCCACATCATCCACCCATGACTGAGGTGGACCTCTCTAAACAAGTTCAAGACGTCCATATGGAAGAGGCTCTCACTTCTGCAAGTGATTACATCTTTAAGACTTCAACCATGACAACCCAGCTCCTTGGTACTTCTTATGAAGCTATCATTGAGCATGGAAAATCTAGAGACCAAGAAAAAATATTTAGTGGTGAGGGGGATGACTTTGGTCATGTACTATCATCCCCCCATGATTCTTCTAATGAAGATGAGGGGAGTATGCAACTAAGGGTGCACAAATTGACAAAAACCTGTACCTATCTAGTCTCTAAGATTAGTCACCTACAATCTTAGGTGGCTACCTTAGAAAGGCAGGTGTTTAATCAGCAAGTAGAGATCACTGATCTCAAGGGCAAGTTAGCTGAGAGGCCTGCCAAGCATGCTCAACCAAGTCCATAAGAACTTGTGGATATGGTGGATTTTAACCTCCAGCTCACCTGTGCAAGTACGTGATGCTACCAAAAAAGGGGAGAAAGTCACCACAGCCATAAAACTTGGGAGCATTACGCAGAGTATGTACATTGAGGATTCACCACCCTCACTTGCAATTGTCCAGACTCAACAACCTTCCTACATCAATGTGGATGCCATTATTCAATCTTTAAGAAGGGTGTACCAAGGGATATGTCCCCTCCATCCTACCTTGCTGACAATCAAATAGTACGATGGAGGTATGACAATGATAGAAAAGCCTTGGTGCTTTATAGATATCAGGGTCAACAAGAAGCTTTCAACTTCCATACCCTGAGATTCTATAAAAGCTTCCCTCTGGTTAACCTGCCACTTGTCAATCCAAGCCAAAATAGACAGGCTGATAGGTTTGCTGAGAGGATACAGATGAGGGTGTTTGAGGAGTTCAAGAGAAGAACCAGCTATATAGACAGAGGCTAGTAGGGAAAACAATTGGTCAACTGGATACTAAGGTAGACCCTAAGAATATCTTTGAAGGGGAAACCTCAGTTGAAGGCCTAGCTGTAGAACCTGTGAACCTTGTAATTCATACTCTTTCAGCACCCATTATCCTTAGTGAGACACAAGTTAGTGAAGGTGTCTCACAGCCTCTCCCTGGTCAAAACTCAAGTGTAGAACAAGCTCAAGAAGGCCAAAGCTCTCCCCTCCCTAATTCACATAGGCTAGTGCTTGACAAATGAAAGAAGGTTTTAACTTTTGAGGAGATTGATGAGGAGAAGGGGGAGAGGAAGAGGAAGGCTGGGGAAGAGAGGCTAAGAGAAGCTCCTAGTAAGTAACACCCGAAAATTTATTAAGAAAAGAATAAAGATAAAAGGAGAACTTGCAAAAGTGGAGGAGCTAAAGTGTACAAAAGGACAAACATTATTATTTTATGTTTAAAAGAAGCATGGCCACCCACTATCACCTTTCCACCCACTCGCTCTCGGCTGCAAAAAAAGAAAAGAAGAAAAGACAAGTGTTCGACCGAAGAAGAAGAAGAAGAAGATTCGGTTTGAAGGCGAGTTTTTATGTGTTTTGTTCGGTTTCAGCTGAGCTTTCAGCTTTGGGACCGATTCTTATGTGTTCTTTTGTGTTCGGTTTTGTGTTTTGGTGTGTTTAGGCATTTGAACTCCAGGTTGCTCTCGGGTTTGGTGGAGTTTTACTTGAAAGCAGTAGAGGTGAGTTCTAAATCCCTTTTTTAAATTTTTTTTTACTTATTTGGGGGTTGGTTTGCATATTTGACTGATGTTTTCGAAACAAGTTATGATTTTTCATGTATGGTGCAAACGATGTTGATGTTATGGTATGTTATGTGCTTCTCTTGTTGATCGTTTAAAGTTTATGATGTTCTAAGTGTTGGACTGATAGATTTAAGCTGTGTTCATGTTAGAATGATGATTGGGAACTGATAATGGCATAAGTTGAATTGTAGGTTAGTTTTTATGATCATCCACATTTAACAGTCTTTTGTTCATGCGCATTTGTTAAAGTCATCATGCGCATTTGTTAAAGTCTTCATGCGCATTTGTTAAAGTCTTCATACGCATTTGTTAAAGTCTTCGTGCGCATTTGTTATGTCTTCGTGCGCATTTGTTATGTCTTCATGCGCATTTGTTGAAGTCTTCATGCACATTTGTTGAAGTCTTCATGCGTATTTGTTAAAGTCTTCATGCGCATTTGTTAAAGTCTTCATGCGCATTTGTTATGTCTTCATGCGCATTTGTTATGTCTTCATGCGCATTTTGTTCATCCGCATTTTTTCATCCGCATTTGTTCATCCGCATTTGTTCATCCGCATTTGCTCATCCGCATTTGTTCATTCGCATTTGTCTAAGGACTTGGGATTTTCTGGAAATTTTGGGAATAGAATTTAAGTATGGAGAACTTCTATATGAGGAAATATTATGCTTGGTTCTTTCTTATGTGCTGCTTTTTCTATGTCAATAATATTTTCATGATATGTGATTATGTAATGTGCATCTTAATAAGTATTATCCATAATAAGTGGACACGAAAGAATAAAAGAGGAACAGTGAAACTTAATGAATGTTACCCCGGGCCCTTACGATGAATGAAAAGCCTTGCAAGCACAATGAATAGAGGTGCACAACCTTGTTGTCGTTAGCTCAACTGATGTACGGCTGTATAGCCCATGGGGATGCACATCTGATGTCAATCCTGTGGATTGACCAATGAATGAATGGGATCCTAGTTCATGAGCAGGCTTCGTGCCTAGCAGTGTGGATCAACTGTCAATGGGTTAGCTACCATGATAAACGTTTGCTGACAGGGGTTCGGCATCTGTTGCCAACCAATAATGTAGGCTCTTGCTTTGTGCAATCCTAGTTAATGAAAAAGAAAGATAATGAAAGAAAGAAAGATAATGAATCACTTTATGATTGATTATGTATATTGATGAATGATCACCAAATGAAGTTACAAAGTGTATTTTTCTATATTATTAAACTAGAACTCACTCAGCAACGCTGACTTTTTTATATGCATATCAGTTGGCAGGTAAGGATGTTGCTGAGGATGGCACGCGGGTGAGGTTACTTGGAGGGCAAAGACTGGCATCCATTCGTGCATGATGATTTTTGTTGTTTTGTAATACAATTGAATGATTCTTTTGTAACTGTTAAAATACAATGAAGTATTAATTAGCAACATCAAATATTAATGCATGAATGGTTTTTGATAACTTAATCCACTGCGATGATTTTATGAAATGTATTTATCTTATATGAAAAATGTTGTGATTGTCCAACTGTGAGGTCTCCTGGAATGGGGCCTTACAAGTTGGTATCAGAGCCAAAGTTTAAGAGAAATGGATAAATATTTTCAAAACCTAAACATAAACTGAGAATGGGACTAAATGGAAGGATGACAGCCCAAGTAGCTACGTGCCATCAGGTAATCTTTCATAAGTAACCGGTATTACATGCGTGTGCTATTTGATTTATGTGCTTAGTAGATTTGGACACTGATGTGGTCCGGATAGGGAATGCTTGGGGGATGAGAGTAAAGTAAGTGGCTAATCACAATTGGCCACTATAATTAGGGACTTACTATACTTGACATAATCTAAGCTATTACCTTGAATGACCTTGTTAGTGCTTGAATCTTATAGGAGGTAGATCTTATGGCGGGTAGGAATCCTAGGAAGGCAACCTGAGGCGGTGCTCGTGGTGGGCGTACCACTGGGCCAAGTGTCACCCGAAGCAAAGCTAAGGCTCCCGAGAAAGTTCATAAAGACACGGATATTCATAGCCACCAAGAGGGTGAAGGATCAGCCACCCTCAAGTATATGGTAAAGGAAGCTATTGCTAACGAAGTCTACAACATCATGCAGAACGTGTTACCTTCAGTGGTGACCGAGGTATTGAGGGCAATAAAGGATGGTGAAAAGACCAAAGATACAGAGAAGGAGAAAGCTAATGAAGAGCCCTCTAGTCCCAAGGTGGTAATCCATGATAGTGATAGCGAGGGGGAGAAGGAGACCGCTTAGGGGTGCACCTATGGGGAGTTTCAGAGGTGCAAACCCCCGACCTTTGATGGTAACAGCAATGCTACTGCTGCTCATCGTTGGGTTCGAGAGATGGAGGCAGTCCTAGACATTAGTGAGTGTCAGGAGGATCAAAAGGTGAAGTTTGCCTCCCATTTTGTAGTTGACTTGGCATTATGCTAGTGGGACAACATTGTCCAAGCCGAGGGAAACGGTCTGTTGCAAGGATTAGGTGGTCGGATTTGAAGGAACTGGTACTGGAGGAGTATTGTCCACATCAAGAGTTGGACAAAATTAAAAAGGAGTTCTTGTACTTGGAGGTTGGAAACATGACTCATCAAGAGTATACCTCCAAGTTCAATGAGCTTGCAAGACTCATGCCGGATCTAGTAACCCAGAGTCCAAGAAGATCAAGAGATACATGCAGGGTCTGCCCGTGGATATCAAGAGGAACATGATAGCTGCTAGACTGAGCACTTTCAGGTCTACAGTAGATTTGGCCAGAAGGTTGCATGATGAGAGGGATCCGATGCCAATTCAAAGGAAGGTTGAAAAGAGTTGGAACAAGAATGGTAATGGGAAGCGATTTAGGGGTGACCATTATGGGATCGGGGAAAAGAAGATGAGGATTGACGATCATCGCCCAGGATTGAGTAAAAGGGGTAATAGGAGGGAATGTTAGAAGTGTGGAAATGTTCACTTGGGTGAGTGTGGAGTGGGGATGAACCGGTGTTTTAAGTGTGGAGGCGAAGGCAATTATGCCATAGAGTGCCGGGTACCACGATGTTATCAGTGTGGGGAGGTTGGCCACTCGGGCTGAGATTGCAAGAAGGGTGGAGCAGGGAGCACAGGGACTCAGACTATGGGCGAGAAAGGGAGGAGTGAGAATACGAAAGCCAAGGCAAGGGCATTCAACATGACCCTAGAAGAAGCCAAAGTGGACCCTGAAGTAGTTTCAGGTATGTTTCTGGTAAACCAACTGTATGCTTCTGTGCTCTTCGATTCGGGTGCTAATAGAAGTTTTGTATCTGCTACCTTTTGTTGTGAAATGCATGGTAAGAATAAGAAGATAGACGTGCCCTTCTATGTAGAGACAGCGATAGGAAACTCTACCAAAGTGACTGATGTGATAGACGATTGCCTCGTAGAGTTGGACGGTCGTAAGTTTCCAATTATATTGTACGTGATGGCCCTAGGAGGTTTTGATATGGTCTTAGGGATGGATTGGTTTGTGGCCTATGAAGCGAACATCGTGTGCCGAGAGAAGACAATTTGTCTGACTGCGCCCGATGGCAGTTTGGTTACGATACATGGAGACAAGGAATGCATTACACCGCAAGTAATCTCGATTATCACGGCCGAGAAGTTTATGAGATGCGGGTGTGGTGCTTACTTGGCCTATGTTAAGGATGTGGATGCTACCATGCCTCAACTGTCAGGCGTGCTGGTAGTATGCGATTTCCCTGATGTGTTTCCCAAAGACCTACCAGGGGTACCACCTGACCGTAAGATCGAGTTCTAGATTGATCTGATACCTGGAGCCCAACCTGTTGCAAAGGCGCCGTATCGTCTCGCTCCCTTCGAGATGAAGGAATTGATGACCCAGTCGCAAGAGTTGTTAGATAAGGGGGTCATCCGACTGAGTATCTTTTCCTGGAGTCTCCGGTCTTGTTTGTAAAGAAGAAGGACGGTAGCATGAGGATGTGCATCGACTATCGTGAGTTGAACAAGTTAACGTTGAAGAACAGGTACCCACTACCGAGGATTGACGACTTGTTTGATAAGCTCCAATGTGCCAGCTGGTTCTCAAGGATAGATCTCTGATCTGGTTACCATTAGCTAAAGGTCAAAGAATAGGATATCCCGAAGACCGCGTTTCGAACTTGATACTGGCATTACGAATTCTATGTTATGTCTTTTGGTCTAACCAACGCGCCAGCAGCTTTTATGGATTTGATGAATTGGGTGTGTCGGCCGATGTTGGATAAATCTGTGATTGTGTTTATTGATGACATCCTGATTTATTCAAAGAGCGAAGAAGAACATGCCGATCACATTCACGAGGTATTGGAGATGCTTAGAAGGGAGAAACTGTATGCTAAGTTCTCTAAATGCGTGTTCTGGTTGCGGGAAGTTTAGTTTTTGGGTTATGTGGTTAATTTTGAAGGGATTATGGTGGACCCGACAAAGGTGGAGGAGGTTATGCAATGGAAGACCCCAAAGACACCATCCGAGATCCGTAGTTTCTTGGGTTTGGCGGGCTACTACAGACGGTTCATCCAAGACATCTCCAAGATAGCTTCACCATTGACCAAATTGACCAATAAGGATATGAAGTTCGTATGGGGCCAAGTGCAAGAGAATGCTTTCGAAGAGTTGAAGACAAGGTTGACTCAAGCTCCTGTCATGATGTTACCTGAAAGAAATGAAGACTTGGTTGTCTATTCTGATGCTTCTCATTCGGGATTGGGTTGTGTGCTTATGCAACGGGGAAGGGTTATAACCTATGCGTCCAAACAATTGAAAATCCATGAGGCTAACTATCCCACTCATGACCTGGAGTTGGCAGCTGTGGTTTTTGCACTGAAGATTTGGAAGCACTACCTATACGGGACGAGGTGCACCATCTTCACTGATCACAAAAGTTTGAAGTACTTCTTCAAGCAGAAGGATCTTAAAATGAGACAAAGAAGATGGTTAGAGTTGATCAAGGATTACGACTACGAAATCCACTATCATCCAGGTAAGGCGAATGTGGTAGCTGATGCCCTCAGTCGAAAGGAGAGGCTGGAACCGATTCGAGTCAAAGCTTGCCAGCTGGTTGTGATGTCAGATGTTATGGGTCAAATCAGGGAATTCTAAGATGAGGTGTTAAAGGATGATAAGATCAACTCCGAATGAATGAAGGGGCAGGCGACGGATTTAAGGGAAAACACCCTTGTCGTTAAAACCCTTTTTGAGTGGATGTGGATTCCTCGTTATGGGGAGCTGAGGGGAAAGATCATGGATGAGGCTCACAAAACACGGTATTCCATCCATCCTGGTGCCACAAAAATGTATAATGATCTGAAGAAGGACTATTGGTGGACGGGGATGAAGCATGACGGGGTGGAGTACGTGAGTAAGTGCCTGACCTGTTTGTAAGTGAAGGCGGAACATCAAAAACCATATGGGAAGATCCAACCTTTGGATATACCCGAATGGAAGTGGGAACACATCACCATGGATTTCATCACAAAGTTGCCTCGCACTGCAAGAGGATGTGATACCATTTGGGTGATCGTAGACCGCCTGACAAAGAGTGCACACTTTTTGCCAATCCGAGAGACTTACTCGTCGAAAAGGTTGGCGGAGCTGTTCATTAAGGAGATCGTAACTCGTCATGGCATGTCAGTGTCTATTGTTTCTGATAGGGACACCCGGTTTACGTCCAAGTTCTGGAAGAGATTTCATGATGAGATGGGGACGAGGTTACACATTAGCACAGCTTATCACCCTCAGACAGACGGTCAATTAGAACAGACCATTCAAACCTTGGAGGATATGCTCCGGGCATGCATTATTGACTTTGGTGGAAGTTGGGATGAACACCTACCGTTGGCAGAGTTCTCCTATAATAACAGTTACCATGCTAGTATAGCATGCCACCATTCAAAATGTTGTATGGGAGGAGATGCAGAACCCCGGTGTGTTGGGGTGACATTGGGCAGAAAGAGTTGGGAGGCACCGAGATCATTGAAGCCATGTTGGAAAAGCTAGAAAAGATCAAGGCTTTTATGAAGGCAGCCAAAGATAGGCAAAAGTCATATGCTGACAAGAGGTGTAGGTCGATCGAATTCCAGGTGGGTGATAAAGTGATGCTAAAGGTTTCACCTTGGAAGGGGATCATTCGTTTTAGAAAGAGGGGTAAGCTGAGACCGAGATATATAGGACCTTTTCGAATCATTGCACGAGTAGGAGAGGTGGCCTATAGGTTGGAGCTACCCGATGAGTTAGGTGGAATTCACCCAACATTCCATGTATCTCATCTGTGAAAATGCCTAGCTGATGAAGATATGATTATACCACTGGAAGACATTGAAGTGGATGAACGGCTCAATTATGTAGACCAACCAGTGGCAATCATTGACCGAAAGGTGAAGAGATTATGGAATAAAGTGGTTCCACTGGTACGAGTACAGTGGAGGCACAAGAAAGGATCTGAGTCTACGTGGGAGACTGAGGAGGAGATAAGATAACATTACCCATAACTATTTGAAGAGTGACAGGTTTCGGGGACGAAACCTCTATAAGGGGGGTGGACTTGTAACACCCGAAAATTTATTAAGAAAAGAATAAAGACAAAAGGAGAAGTTGCAAAAGTGGAGGGGCTAAAGTGTACAAAAGGAAAAACATAATTATTTTATGTTTAAAAGAAGCATGGCCTTTCACTATCACCTTTCCACCCACTCTCTCTCGGCTACAAAAAAAAGAAAAGAAGAAAGGGAAGTGTTCGACCGAAGAAGAAGAAGAAGATTCGGCTTGAAGGTGAGTTTTTATGTGTTTTGTTCGGTTTCAGCTGAGCTTTCAGCTTCGGGACCGATTCTTATGTGCTCTTTTGTGTTTGGTTTTGTGTTTTGGTGTGTTTAGGCGTTTGAACTCCAGGTTGCTCTCAGGTTTGGTGGAGTTTTACTCGAAAGAAGTAGAGGTGAGTTCTAGATCCCCTCTTTTAAATGTTTTCTGCTTATTTGGGGCTGGCTTGCATATTTGACTGATGTTTTCGAAACAAGTTATGGTTTTTCATGTATGGTGCGAACGATGTTGATATTATGGTATGTTATGTGCTTCTCTTGTTGATCGTTTAAAGTTTATGATGTTCTAAGTGTTGGACTGATAGATTTAAGTTGTGTTCATGTTAGAATGATGATTGGGAACTGATAATGGCATAAGTTGAATTGCAGGTTAGTTTTTATGATCATGCACATTTAACAGAGTCTTTTGTTCATGCGCATTTGTTAAAGTCATCATGCGCATTTGTTAAAGTCTTCATGCTCATTTGTTAAAGTCTAATAAAGTCTTCATACGCATTTATTAAAGTCTTCGTGCGCATTTGTTATGTCTTCGTGCGCATTTGTTATGTCTTCGTGCGCATTTGTTGAAGTCTTCATGCACATTTGTTGAAGTCTTCATGCGTATTTGTTAAAGTCTTCATGCGCATTTGTTAAAGTCTTCCTGCGCATTTGTTAAAGTCTTCTTGCGCATTTGTTAAAGTCTTCATGCGCATTTGTTATGTCTTCGTGCGCATTTGTTATGTCTTCATGCGTATTTGTTGAAGTCTTCATGCGCATTTGTGAAGTCTTCATGCGCATTTATTAAAGTTTTCATGCGCATTTGTTAAAGTCTTCATGCGCATTTGTTGAAGTCTTTTGTTCATGCGCATTCGTTAAAGTCTTCATGCGTATTTGTTAAAGTCTTCATGCGCATTTGTTAAAGTCTTCCTGCGCATTTGTTAAAGTCTTCTTGCGCATTTGTTAAAGTCTTCATGCGCATTTGTTATGTTTTCATGCGTATTTGTTGAAGTCTTCATGCGCATTTGTGAAGTCTTCATGCACATTTATTAAAGTCTTCATGCGCATTTGTTAAAGTCTTCATGCGCATTTGTTAAAGTCTAATAAAAGTCTTCATGCGCATTTGTTAAAGTCTTCATGCGCATTTGTTAAAGTCATCATGTGCATTTGTTATGTCTTCATGCGCATTTGTTATGTCTTCATGCGCATTTGCTAAGTGTTCATCCGCATTTGTTCATCCGCATTTGACTAAGGACTTGGGATTTTCTGGAAATATTAGGATTAGAATTTAAGTATGGAGAACTTCTGTATGAGGAAAGATTATGCTTGGTTCTTTCTTATGTGTTGCTTTTTCTATGTCAATAATATTTTCATGATATGTGATTATGTAATGTGCATCTTAATAAGTATTATCCATAATAAGTGGACACGAAAGAATAAAATAGGAACAGTGAAACTTAATGAATGTTACCCCGGGCCCTTACGATGAATAAAAAGCCTTTCAAGCATAATGAATAGAGGTGCACGACCTTGTTGTCGTTAGCTCAACTGATGTGCGGCTGTATAGCCCATAAGGATGCACATTTGGGGTCAATCCTGGGGATTGACCAATGAATGAATGGGATCCTAGTTCATGAGCAGGCTTCGTGCCTAGCAGTGTGGATCAACTGTCGATGGGTTAGCTACCATGATAAACGTTTGCCGACAGGGGTTCGGCATCGGTTGCCAACCAACAATGTAGGCTCTTTCTTTGTGCAATCCTAGTTAATGAAAAAGAAAGATAATGAAAGAAAGAAAGATAATGAATCATTTTATGATTGATTATGTATATTGATGAATGATCACCAAATGAAGTTACAAAGTGTATTTTTCTATATTATTAAACTAGAACTCACTCGGCAACGCTGACTTTTTTATATGCATATCAGTTGGCAGGTAAGGATGTTGCTGAGGATGGCACGCGGGTGAGGCTACTTGGCGGGCAAAGACTGTCATCCATTTGTGCATGATGATTTTTGTTGTTTTGTAATACAGTTGAATGATTCTTTTGTAACTGTTAAAATACAATGAAGTATTATTTAGCAACATCAAATATTAATGCGTGAATGGTTTTTGATAACTTAATCCACTGCGATGATTTTATGAAATGTATTTATCTTATATGAAAAATGTTGTGATTGTCCAACTGTGAGGTCTCCGGGAACGGGGCCTTACATAGTTTCATGCAAGCTATAATCAGGGCTACCCATAGGCCAAACACTCAGGAAGATGAGTTAAGGGCACCCAGATTTAACTAACTGGCAACTAGGAACTACAATATATATGAGCTAATCTCTCTTCCCTTGGAAGAATTGAATGAACTGGCTGACACTAAGGTGTCAAGAGAGAGGAAAGAGGCTGAGGTTGCTACTTTGCTCCTCAAGACCATAGAAAAAAGAAAAAGAAGAAAACTGTATAAAGCTTATGTCCTCTCCCCAGTTCAAGAAAGGCCTAAAGTAGAGTCTATGGCTGTTAAAGAAGAAACTTAAGTAGGTAGGGAACAAGACAGACAAAAGATGATTACCTACTTGAGTGCCACATGTCTTTATCAGGCAACAGCTTTACGTCCTCTATCTTATGAGTACATAGAATTTGAGTATCTTAAGAAGCTAAAACAAGAAGCTATCAAAGATAGAAAAGCTACTAAGAGAAAGATGAGGTAGGAAGCTAGAAAATCAAGAGCCACCATCAAAGCCAACCAGAAGAAGTCTGAGGACAAACAAAAGATTGTTATCTTCTTGAAGCTGTATGGGTTCTCCGAAAGGAGGCTTAGTGCCATGTCTCTATCCATAATGGATGAGAACATTAGGGTGATCAAGCAAAACATCAAGACGGGTGAGCTTCAAGACTTGCATTCTCCACCAAGTCAAGTTGCACCTGAAGCTGAGGTCAAGGTTGAACCCCAACATACAACACAACCTGGACCTAGTGCTGATCCATAGCCAACTTCATCTTCTGAACCATAGCAAAGTCCTAAACCTTCTTCTGAACCTGAGAAGGGGAAGGACCAAACTAAAAAGGATAAAGAAGGAAAACAAGGTTATGAAGACAAACCTTCTCAGTTGAAGTACAGAAAGAGGAAGAGGATAGCCATCAGAAGAGATTTAAAGAATAAGAAGAAGTCCAAGGCATACACCTCTGCACCTCAGGATGAGTCAGAACATCCTGAGGGTGAACCAAAAGAGGCTGCTCAACCAACTCTCTTAGTTATAGAGCCTCTTACTGCTAAGAGACCCATCTTGTCTTGGGAATACTCTCCAAACCCAAACAAATGGTATGTCATAAGAGATAAAGGAGGTCCATAAGTATTCTTCATGTAAAACATACTTGACCTCCCTTCTCATGATCTCTTGGACATCAGGAGATACTATGAGAGCCTGAGGAATCCAGACCAACTGATGAAGAGAGGAATGGCTCTGATTCAGATGATAGCTATACACAAGTAAAAGCTCAAGACTTATAGTAATCTTCAAGTTTTGGTAGCATCAGCCTAGGGGGAGTTTGTAAGAGTTATCCTAGAGGCCGATGCTAACCAAAGATCTCTCAGCATGCAGCTGAAGTACAAGAAAGTTACTTCGGAAGATTTGAACATGCACAAAGAAAATTTACTAAGTGTCAAATCTTCTGAAGTCAAAGACAGAAATCATCTAAAGCCAAAGATGAACTCTTCTGAAACCTAAAGATAGAGTCTTCCGAAACTTGAATACTGATTTCTTCAGAAGACTTTGAAGACATGTGTCCCTGACACACTTTTGACAAAAGCTGAACAACTTTCTGCTGCGAGCTCTGAAGACTCACCAACCTATACTAGTTGGTGATTATCTTCGTACTTTTGTTAATTGTACATTATGGTGTCTGTGTTTGTTACTTTCCACTCTTGTACTTTTATCCTTTTTGTAATATATTAGAATGTAAGCTATGAGATGTCATAGTCACTTGTCAAAAGGCAATCTGCCTTTTGACTCTACATGGATCTTGTTTTCTAGATTATTGTTCAGCTGGCCTTCAAAGTATGACAGGCTATAGGTTGTAGTTTAAAGTATCTCATGTAACTAGTCTTTGGACTAAGCATTGTAACACTTGTAAAATTACTTGAGAGTAATAGACATCATCCTTGCAAAATAATACTTGTGTTCTTGAGTTCTTTTCATGTTAGTTCTTTGTTTCTATGTCTGGTTCCCTATTTGATCTAGTAAGTGTGACATTCTCCAACTATGAAACTGTTGCATAACCATAACCGGTCCTGCAGATCATTTTATTTCTATACTAAACATAAAAAATTCATAATAAAGTATAATGTTTTTGTATTTTAATAAATTTTTAATTTTAGCATGACAATATAATAACTTATGTACTATCATTTGTTTTTTTTTCTTAACATGAATTCTCATTTTATTTTTTCCACTAAATCTTGTTTTATATGAAAAACATAATGAAATTAAAGATAAGTAAAAAAATAAAACTTCCATAAATATTTTTCAAAACCTTTCTATTATTTTCTAATTCATGTAAAATGATAAAACATACAAAATTCACAATAAAGTAAAATCTTTTTGTATATTAACAACTTTTTTATTTTTAGCATGATAGTATAATGACTTATGTACTATTATTTTTTATTTTTATTAAAATAAAATTTCACTTCATTTTTTCCAATGTTTGTTAATCTTGTTTTATATCAAAAACATAATAAATGTAAAGAAAAGCAAAAATTCCATGAATACTTTTAAAAAACTTACTCTAAATTCTTCATTGCGATGGTTTGAACCAAAAACTCATATCATGTACCATCAAAAGACTTTGTAAAAAGAGCGACATAGTTGTCAAGAGTATCAGTTTTAACAAGTTTAACTTTATTTTGGCACAATTCGTATAAAGTAGTGTCCTTTCTTAATATGTTTCATTTTAGAATTTTTATGAGGTTGTGTTAGTGAAGTTTAACTCATAATCACGTAGTTGCGGTTGGATCCACAACACTTGTGAACAACAACTCGAAGAAGCAATATACTTCGCCTCATAAGTTGAACCTGTCAGTGTGGTTAGCTTTTTACAGTGCCATCATATCAGTCTGCTTCCTAACAATTACCAACATCTAGAAATCAATTTCCTATTATAATCACCATAATCAGAGTTAGTGTAAGGAGTAAAATATTAATCATTTCGAGAAGGATACCACAAACCAAGTTTTAGTTTTCCCTTTGTGTAACGTCATTTTCTCTTAACTGACTTCACATGTGATAATGTGGTTATAGATAAAATCTGGAACACAAACATACTATGAACATAATGAATGGCCTTGAGTCGTGAGATACATTACCGATCTATTTATAGCTTGATAAAGATAAAGATCCACATCATTACCATCTGCATCAGGAATCAACTTATGATTCATGCAAATAAGGATATTTATTGATGCATAATCATTCAACTTGAACTGAAACTATATCGTATGCACATATTTTGTTTGATGATGTTTACTGTTGATAGTATTTGATATTGTTATGTAAACTTGCTTAAGAGTAAGGATAAAACAATAAACATGTTTGTCTTGAACAAAACCTGTGTTAAAAGTCAACTAAACAAGAAAATCAAGGTTGTGATTTAAGGATATAATTCTAGATTAGGTTAGCGATTACAAGGCTAGGGTAGTGTTACTTTGATACTTACTCACGTGTATATTTATAACCTCTATAAGGTTAGTGCTTGCAGTTTAGGATTTAAGGAATTTAGATGTCCCTAAAATATTTGTAAAAACAACATTACTAAATGGAGATTTAAAAGAAGATATTTACATGAAGTAACCCTAGGGTTTCTCCTCTCCTAGACTAGAGAGCCAATATGTAAACTCATTAAGTCTTTCTATAGCTAGAAGCATTCCCCGGAACATTTTCATTAGAACATTAAACATGTTGCGCTTGAAAATGGATTTAAAATAAATTTGTGTGATAAATATGTATATATGAAAGACACACCTAGAGGTTATGTGGCCTTTTTCCTTTATGTTAATGATTTGCTTATCATCAGGAGTGATGATAAGATGATCAAATATACTAAAGACATGTTGAAAGCTAAGAGCAAAATAAATAATTAGGTTTAGCTAATGTGATTGTTGGAGTAGATATCACTAGCCTAAAATGGTCTTGTATTAAGTGAAACTCACTATGTGGAAACCATCCTTGACAAGTTTAAGTTAAAGGACTCAAGTGTAAACTCCAGTAAACATCTAACTAAGAATAGATATGAGAGAGCAGCTTAGTTAGAGTACTCAAGGGTCATTAGCAGTCTAAAATATCTTATGACAAGTACCAAAGTAGGTTATAAGCAAAATAAGTAGATATATCAACAATCCAAGTTCTTAACATTAGAAAATATAACCCATTTCCTAAGGTACTTCAGATACACAAGAAATTATAGAATACATTATAACCAAGATCTAACTATGATCGAAGGATATCGTGATGCTAACTTGATATCAAATATAAAAATTCCAAATAAAAAAAGTGTATGTATAAACACTTGGAGGTGTGGCTAGATCGTTAAAATTGTCTTACCAAACTATTATAGCTAGATCCATGATGGAATCTTAGTTTATTGCCTCGGAAAATTTGGAGAAGAGGTGGGGTGATTTTGAGAATTTCTGAAAGGTATTTCAAGATGGCCAAAGACATAGACACGATATTGTATGACAAGTACTCTTAACGGGGTTATCGTAATTGACTATGTGAGGTCAAAAGTATCATTATGAATCCTCTCACAAAAAGCTTAAGCAAAGATTTATTTCACTAGTCATCAAGAGGAATGGGTCTAAAGTTTGTAGAGTAAGTTAATACAAAGTAAAGATACCCAAGGAGATTATAGATCCCAAGATCAAGTTTTATTTGGATAACTTAATTTTATCGACTAAGGTCTTTATGGGGGAGTTCCTCAAACAATAAAAGGAATTTGAATACTTCATAGTTCATTCTTATAACAAATCAGTGTTAGTAGATTAAGTATATGACCCTTTTAATGATTGTTTATCAAGTAGGTCACTTTGAATGACATTATGGGGCATGTAAATCCTAGAGCACTATCATAACCTAGATAATGTTCCAAGATGGACATAATACTTAGGGGTTGAAAAGGCCAGGAAGAGTGTTTTGTGAGGTGTAATGACTGTTGTATCAGGTTATGAATGAACAAGACTTTTCTAGTGATCGGCAGTTAACAAATGCAAAATCTAAGTCAACTTTCTACTAACAAACATAAACATTTTGAGTAAAGATAAAATGTAAAGATAATGACACAAGAGATATTTTCAAAGTGTATTAACTACAGATAACAAGTGGGCAAACAAGCCAAACTCAAAACTATACAAGTGTGAGTTATTTATACTAAGAAAGCTAAACACTTTGAATAAATCATTTTACATCTATTCTAGGTTTAGAATAACATATATACAACATAGACAGGCAATTAGAACTTCAGAAACCAATAGTTTGAATACAATGTTGTTCCCAGTGGTAGAACATTGTTATCGCCAATTGCAGAACATTGTAGCCGCCAGTATTCTTTGGTACAAACATTCTTGTCTAGTGTAGCAGTGAATCAACAGCTCATCAGGTTGAGTGCCAATTTGCAGTAGTTCAGTACTAAGGAGATTTCGGTAGTTACGAGTAAGTGTTGAACTTGGAGTTTTCAGTAGCTTCATCCTTCTCATTGTTAAACAATAACATATACATATATAGCAGTTTGTTCAAGGATGACATGTTTACTAATTGCTAGAACACTAGTTATGCTTCACAAAGAAGGTTTTAAATGTACCATAAATAGTCCTGTAATTCTCAACCATTAAAATTGCATCTTATAACTTGAATGTATGGACTAATGTCTATTCATGTGAGGGATTGTTGAAAACCAGTTAAAAATGGGCCAAAAATAAGGTTTTCACCAAGTTGAAAAAACATTTTTTCACTAACTTTAAGCAAAAATAATTATATGTAATTATGATTAATATATTTATATCTTACTAGGTTTGTGTTCTACAATGTGAGAGCTTCATAATGAACTAAAGCATGTCCAAAATGTAGCTAGCATGAATGAGATATTGATGCTTGAATTTATGTGTTTGAAACTCTTAAAGATGAAACAATTAGAAAAACAAGTGAGGAAGTTTTCCCCATTGGTGGAATGATAAAACATTAAGTGGTATATAAGTGCGAGCCTTATAAGGTAATTATTTCCAAAGAGGAAACGCAAGTAAGGACCAAATAAGATGCAAAGCACCCTATCGCAAAGGTACACACGAGTGTAGCATGGGTGATAGGCGTAATATGGCGTTTTGATGGCGCACTTGGAACTTCCCTCAAATCATTGAGACCCACTTAAGACCTAAGTTATTACCAAGGGTCGAACTTGTTACTGATGACATCATCAAGTGGGTCGGAACCTAATTTACAGTCTAACAGTCCAACCTACTACAAACTTCGAGGTTCTACAGCTTAAAAATTACTACCAATTTGATCATTTAGGGTACTACCACTCAACTAAGTAGTTACTAATGATGAAACATAGTTACTAATGACTTTAACAGTTATTATCGACCTCCTAAATTACTACCATGCTGAACACCTAAATTACTATCGTTACTTTACATATGTATCGTTACAACTAATGCTTGTAGTTTCTTTAGATGAGATGAAACAAAAACACTAAAGTTTCAATCAAGATTCAATTAAATAGAATAAATTCCATTGTAAACATTTAATAAATTCCATTGGGTTATTTCTATATTATTTCACTACGGTAACAACCCCAATTTAAAGGTTAATATTTTTTTTGAGTAAATTACAAATTTTGTCTTTTATAATATGTCAAATTATGAAATGGGTCCTTTTTGAAAAAAATGCACTCCTTATCCTTTTCATGAAATGTTCTTATAGATTACACACTTTCTACTAACAAACGTTAACTTTTCCTATTAAGTCACGTCACGTGCACCGCATATGAGGATATTATTGTCTTTTTACCCATAAAGGATAATTTTTATTATTATTAGTTATTACCATAATAGATTGTCATCAGAATCACCATCCCCTAGCCACCACCATCACCATCTCTAACCACCACCATTACCGCCTAGAAACACCGTTAACCCCATTGTCACATAATCAAACCACCATACCACCACAACCCCATCATCATCATGAAACCACATACTGTTTTGCTTAATATCAACACCACCACTCCTCCACCAGAACCAACACCCTTCCTACCATGTGTTCAACTCATCATACCACCACCGTCTCCACCTGTTCAAGCCACCAAGAACCCAAAATCTAAGTCCACCACTAAATACTCTATATCTACCACCCAATCCACCATCCATCACTATTGATCCATTACGAGAATGAAGCTACAGAAAACTCAAAGATTCAGCACTGGTTGTCAACTTCCAAAATCTACCAAGTGCTGAATTATTATCAATCAACATTGAACTTGATGAGCTACAGAGTGATTTCTGCAGATCGGCACTCAACTTGATGAGCTGTTAATAAACTATTACACTAGACAAGACTGTCTGTACCAAAGTACATTGGCGGCTGCAATGTTCTGCCTTTTGGAGACAACATTGTACTAAAGCAGCTGATCTCTGATGTGCTAATTTTCTATCTATGATGTACATATGTTATCCTAAACCAGGAATAGATGTAAAGTGATTTATTCTTAGTTTTTAGCTTTCTTTGTATATATACCTCTCACTTGTACAGTTTTGAGGTTACCTTGTTAGCCCACTTGTTATCTACTGATATTTACTCATTGGAATTATAAAAGATTAATAAAGTGAATACTTTGAAAACTCATCTTGTGTATTTACTTTTACTCAAAGTATCTTAGTTTGTTAGTAAGACTGTTGACTTAGATTCCGCATTTGTCATCTACCGATCACTAGAAAAGTCTTGTTAGTCCATAACCTAATCCAACAATCACCAAGACCCTAAATATGAATACACAAAAACCCTCATTCTACCATGTATTTAGTTTTGGATTTGGGTATAGAGAGAGAGAGAGAGAGAGAGTAGTCAAGCATGATTTTTCTTTACCAACTTGTTTCATCACCAAGAACCATTTTATTTGCATCATCATCGCACCATTTGCTTCCACTATGGTGGTAGTGGCAGTGGCAGATAGAACCACCATTTAACTTCTATAGCAGTGGTAGTTTTAACTCCGATCATCTATCTTTATCTTGAAGATCCCTTCTCTCGACAAGATGCTTTGATGATGATAGTGGTGGTGGTGGTGGTAGGATCTAGAGGATCATGGAAGTGGATATGGAAGGGGTGGTGGTTGCAAGTGGGATAGAAGGGGGTGTTTGAGTTAGAGGGTTTGAATTGGTAAGAAGAACTAATAATATCATCATTTAGTGGTAAAATGATTAAAATGCCTTCATGTGCATTGCACATGAGGTGACTTAACAGAAACTAACGTTTCTTAGTAAAAAGAGCGCAATCTGTAAGAACTTTTTACATAGAGGATAGAGATTGAAAAGGGTGCAATCTGTAAAAACAAATTTTACAAGTAACCTAAAGTTAAAACAATTAATTTGAGAAGAAGAATCAAGTATAACATGTTCTTGAGACGGTTAAACAGATTTAGACGGGTTTGAAACCAAAAATTTTATAAAATAGCTAGACACACCCAAAAATCACAAAAATTTATAGGGACTTTATTGATATTGTTCTAAAACTATAAAAATTACTAAAATAGGTAAATCAATAAATAGATAAATAATATAATATTAAGTTAAGTGTCTATAATTTATATAATGAGTCTTATTATAAAACACATAACAAGTTTTGAAACATTTTGGATCGATGTCACTCTAGGCCACTTCCGTATATAGTATTAATTATATTATTGAGACTTTAGTGACATGTGAGGAATACACTTAAAGGCCGATGCAACCAAAGAACAACCAACGAGCTCTTAGCATACACATGTGAAGTACAAGAAAGTTACTTTGGAAGATTTGATATAACTCAGTGAATTATGATAAGTATCAAATTTTCCAAAGCCAAAAGACCATATCTTCTTGGTCCAAAGATGAAGTCTTTCAAAGCTTCAAAGATAAATTCTTCCAAAGCCAACGACTGATTTCTTTCGAAGACAGAGAAGACATGCTTTTTCTAAATCACCTTTTGATAAAATTTGAACAACTTTCCGCTGTTACTTCTGATGACTCAACAACTTACATGAGTTGGTGAAAAGGTCCATGCTTTTGTCAACTGTAGATTAAGGTCTTTTGTCTGTAACTTTCTACTCTTGTACTTTTATCCTTTTTGTAATATATTAGTATATGAGCTATGGCATATCATAGTCACTAGTCAAAAGGCAATCTGCCTTTTGACTCTACATTGATCTTGTTGTCTAGATTAGTGTTTCCCGTTGGCCTTCAAAGTATGGCCGGCTGTAGTATATAGTATAAAGTATCTTAAGTACTTGTATTTTGATTTAAGCTTTGTAACACTTGTGAGAACTTGAGAGAAATACACAACATTATTGAAAACCATATTATCTTGTTCTTGTTCTTGTTCTTTTACTTGTGTTCATTGTTTCATCATCCTAACCGGTTCCATATTTAATCTGATAAGTGTTCTAAATCTCTCCACCTTGTGAAACTGTTGCATTGACCACCCTTCGACGGTCCTGCAATAGGAATACACTTAAAGGTTGATGCAACCAAAGAAGAACCAAAGAGCTCTCAACATGCACATGTGAAGTACAAGGAAGTTACTTCGAAAGATTTGATATAACTTAGTGAATTATGCTAAGTATCAAATCATCTGAAGCCAAAAGATCATATCTTCCGAAGCCAAAGATGAAGTCTTCTAAAGCTTCAAAGACAAAGTCTTCCGAAGCCAAAGACTGATTTCTTCCAAAGACAGAGAAGACATGTTTTCTCAGAATCACCTTTTGACAAAAACTGAACAACCTTTCGCTGCCACTTCTAATGACTCACCAACTTACATGAGTTGGTGAAAAGGTCCATGCTTTTGTCAACTGTAGATTAATGTCTTTGTTTGTAGCTTTCTACTCTTGTACTTTTATCCTTTCTGTAATATATTAGGATGTGAGCTATGACATATCATAGTCACTAGTCAAAAGGTAATCTACCTTTTGACTCTACATTGATCGTGTTGTCTAGATTAGTATTTCCAGTTGGCCTTCAAAGTATGGTCGGCTGTAGGATGTAGTATAAAGTATCTCAAGTACTTGTATTTAGATTTAAGCTTTGTAACACTTGTAAGAACTTGAGAGCAATATACATCATTCTTGAAAACCATATTTGAGTGTTCTTGTTCTTGTTCTTTAACTTGTATTCATTGTTTCATCATCCTAACAGGTTACCTATTTGATCTGATAGGTGTTCTAAATCTCTCCACCTTGTGAAATTGTTGCATTGACCACCCTTCAATGGTCCGGTAGCATGTTTACATATTCTAGGGCATTATACTTCTAGCTTTTAAGACCACGTTCTGTATTGAAACCAAAGAGGTGAGTTCATGTGATCCCACTTTTCAAACTATTTAGTTAAACTTGTTTTGGAGAAAGAGAATATATACTCTTAAATGTTTTTTAATTAATGGTTTATTATTAATCAAGACTTATTATAGCTGCCACAAACAATCCTCGAGTTTAGCACAATCATTAACTTCAAAAGGAGCCACGGGATATATGGATAGTACTATATACGGGAACCCCTACACACAGTGGACCCGAACCTTTTTGGACGACCTTCCACTAAATGATATATGGTTTATCTTGTGTTATATATTTGTGTATTAGATCATTTATCCTGAAAAATATAAGTAGGGAAATTATTATTTTGATGTCCATAGATTGTGGGCACAAGTTTGATTTTGAGCTTGTTTAGTTTATACCATACGATTTATTTGTATCTTGTGTATAAAACTCATGTTCTCACCAACATATTGTTGACATATTTTGAGTATGTATTTTCAAGTAATATTCAAGTGTGATACATGTAGTCACTATGTACTAAAAAAACCAACCCTAGTCGAAGCAAGTAGACTTTAGTTTAGTTTTAATTTAGTTTTAAGTAGTTGATAATTTTGATTGGGTTGTACTTTATTTTTTTCTAGTTTCTTTTCATTCCTGTCATGTATTTGTAATCGAGATCGAATGCCGCAGAATTTGGTTGATATCAGTTCTCAAGTCTGGGCCTTCCGTCGGGATGTGACAAATTGGTATCAGATCCAACAGTACAGCAAATTAGTATCTTATAAATTAAGATAACTAGGCTTTAACCATAATAATTAGGAACCTAAAATATGTAGGACACATGCACCATTAAGTATTAACACTTAGACTTATGATCATCTAGAAGTTATATATTTTAGTAAATTTATCAACCTTTAAAAAAATTCTTTCTTTTTTCACTGATCCCCTTTATTTATAATGAAAACCATATATAGAAATGGCGGGAAGAAATGATAAAGGAAAGGCCATAATTGTGATTGACTCACCACTAAAGACTAACCTGCAGTTGATTGTCCCAACATACTCAATGCTGCAAGGAACTCATTTGTTGGCGGAACCCTATGATTGGGTGCTAAACCCTCCAGCCTACCATTTGTGTCCGTGATTCATGATTTTCCACCGGGTTGCGTACTTGTTGGCTATATTCTAGGCCATAAGAACTAGAGGCTAGAAGAATCCAAGCCTATGATCAAGTCTTACAGATCATGGATTTTGGATGGGAGCAGCCAGCCACGGACTAGTAGCTACGCATGTCAGCCAATCGGCGTGCATTTTGGTTCCCCCTATTTGGGAGAAACAGGACTGGGCGGGATTGCTCCCATTCTCAAAGATGCCACCTCAAGCTCCTGTTGTACCATTCCCATTTAGGGAACCATTTGAGGGAGCCCATCATAACGTGCACCTAGTGTATCTCGGGGATGTACCAGGATTCGTATCTTATACCTTCACAGCAGATTACGTAATGGAGTGCCTATACTTTTCTAGGCCATTCGTAATAGGTGAACCCACTCCAGGTCCTGGAGAGTTTGCTCAGGTCTAGGCTAGCACGGGGAATGAAGCGGGCCATGATTCATATCGTCTTAAAGGCGAAATGCGCATTGAGAAACATGACCCGTCGTTGTCGTCGCTACCACTAATGATTGTATTTCTTATTTATTTTCTTTTCATGTATGGTAACACACAAAGTGAAATATTCACTTGTGCCATCTATCCTGTTATTTGCTTTTTTATTCGAATTTTGTAATCGACATATAGTGTTTAGCTAATGTCTTCTATTTCTATGTACCCTCATATTTTGTAACCCTAAAATGGAAATTATTATGAGTTGACTTATTTATTTTTCATTAACCCTTAATTATGCCTTCAATATTATTCTCATGTTTTTATAAAATCTTTCAAATGTATAAGGTTTATTGTTTATACCCCACATAAATGATAACATGTTCCATTACTTATAATATGTGTAACAAATAAACAAGTGATTAATTATAGAATGCAAAATGGACGTGGTAGAGGTCGCAACTAAACCCTTAGAGGAGGCATGACTACCAATTTAGGTAGACAAAATCAATCATCTAGTGGAGCCATAGAGATTGCGGTGGACACCAACGCCAACAGTGAACCTAAACCTGACGCTCGACTTTAAAAACTTATTAATAATGCTATTGCAAATGCCTTACCAGCCATTACTGCACATGTTATTGTGGAGCTAAATGATGTTCGTGGTGCAGATGGTGATGACAATGAAACTGGTGTTGCTAGAACTAGTTGTACATATAAGCCTTTTATGGCATGTAAGCCAAATAATTTCTATGGAACCAAAGGAGCTACAGGAAGAAATGGAAGCAGTTTTAAACATTAGTGATTGCACCAAACGCAACAAGGTTAGGTTTGCCAGTCACTCACTCAAGGATGGAGCCCTAGCATGGTGGAAAATAATGCTATAAATGCAGGGAAGAAATGCTATTAACTGAATGAGCTATGGTAAGTTCAAAATGCCGGTGACTGATCGATACATTCCTTATAATAAGACAAAGGACATAGAGGAAAATTTTCTTAAACTAGAAATGAAGGGTTATGATTGGATGGGATAGACAAACATGTTCAATGAGTTAGCACGTCCGTATTTAGTAACTCCTAAATGTAATAGAATTGGTAGTTATGTTTGGGTTTAAATACCATAGATCAGATGAATGGTTACGTCTACCATACCAAGTAAGTTTCAAGCAATAGTGGATCTTGTAGTAGCATTAACTGATGATGTGGTTTGTTATGAAAGATAGAAAGGTGTGATACTAATGATAGAAACAAAAGGAAATGGGATGATAGGGATGCAGGAGGAAGGTATTAAAATCAGTTTAAGGGTAAATTTAGAAAACAATCTGGTGGAAAATGTGGCAACAATGCATGTGGGGGAAAGAACAAAGCTAAAGGATCAGACAAAAAGAACAGTGAAAGGAAGCCATATCAAAGGAATCGACCACTTTGTAACAAGTGTAAGAAACATCATGAAGGGGGTTGTAAGGCGAATATGTGCTATAAGTGTGACCATGATATACGTGTAAGGTGAATGTGTGCTATAAGTGTAATTGTGCTATAAGTGTAAGGCGAATGTGTGCTATAAGTGTAACCATGCTGGTTATTATACAGCAGATTATAGAGCAAAGAAATTGGCCCCTCCTAGGTACTATGAGTGTGGGAGTCCTAAACACTTTAGGCTAGAATCCCAAAATTGAAGGAGAAAAAGGCTACAATTGGGAAGCCTAAAAGCAGGGCCTTTGTGGTGAATGTTGATACCGCTAGAGATGAGTCAGATATTGTGACTGGTACATTTCTCATTAGCAACCATTATGCTTTTATGTTGTTTGATACCAGAGAAAGTAAGAAGTTTGTCTCCACAAACTTTAGACCAAGGATAGAATTAGTTTCTTTAACACTCTTTAATCTTTACACTTAGAATTAGCTAATGGTAAAACCATTCAAGCTGACAAAATAATTAACAACTGCACCCTAGATCTAGATGACCATGTATTTTCTATAGACTTGATGCCTATTCAATTAAAAGGTTTTGATGCTGTTGTGGGTATGGATTGGTTAGCCCAAAACCAAGCCGAATTAAATATGACAAGAAGTTGGTAAAAATTCCATTGGTTAAGGGGAAGGTCTTGATTGTTCATGGTGAAAGATCAAGGAAAAATTTGAACATTATCTCTTGCATGAAGGCCAAAAAATACATGAGGAAAGGTTGTACTGCATACCTGGAGTACGTCATAAGCATTTAGGAAGAAAGGCGGATCGAAGATGTACCAATTGTTGTAGATTTTTCTAATGTGTTTCCTAACAAATTGATTGGTTTATCACCGCCTAAACAAGTTGAGTTTCAAATTGATTTAGTTCAAGGAGAAGCACCTATTGGAAACTCACCCTATCGATTGGCATCTTAAAAAATGCAGGAACTCTTTATTAAATTACATGAACTTATGGGTAAGGGTTTAATTTGATCAAGCTTCTCACCCTAGGGGGAACCAGTATTATTCGTCAAGATAAAGGATGGCACATTAAGAATGTGCACTAACTACCAGCATTTAAAAAAGGTTTAAATGAAGAATCGATACCCACTACCTAGGATTGATGATCTATTTGATCAGCTACAAGGGTTAAGCTATTTTTCAAAAAATGATTTGTGATCCAAATACCATCAGTTAAGAATCAAAGAAGAGGATGTTTCCTGAATCGGCTTTCGAACTAGGTATGGGCACTACGAGTTTTGGTAATGCAATTTGGTTTAACAAATGTACCCTGCTATTTTCATAGACCTCATGAATTGAGTGTGCAAACCATACATGGACAAGTTCATAATTGTGTTTATAGATGACATATTAATCTACTCAAAAACTAGGGAGGAACACGAGCAACATTTAAAGATGATTCTAGAGTTACTCAACAATAAACAGCTCTACGCTAAGTTCTCAAAATATGAATTCTAGATGCATGAGGTGCAATTCCTTGGGCACGTCGTTACTGAAGAGAGGATACAAGTGGTTCCCATAAAGATAGAAGCAGTTAAACAGTAGGAAGTTCCAAACACCCCTACAGAAATTAGACAATTCTTGGGGTTGGCCGAATAGTATCGATGCTTCATCAATTTTTTTTAGATTCTCCAACTTTTAACAACACTAACACATAAGAATGTTAAGTTTGACTAGGGTCTAAATAGCAAGAGGCCTTTGAAACCCTCAAAGCAAAATGATGCAGTGCGTCGATCTTATCCTTGCCTGAGGGAACCAATGATTTCATGGTTTATTGTGATGCATCACAATAAGGACTTGGGTGTGTATTAATGCAGAGAAACAAAGTAATTGCTTATGTATCATGCCAACTAAAGATTCATGAGAAGAATTATACAACCCATGATCTTGAATTACATTCTGTTGTGTTTGCACTCAAGATTTGGAGACACTACCTATATAGAACCAAGTGCATCATCTACACCAGCCATAAGAGTCTACAACACATTTTTAACAAAAAGATGCCAAACATGAGGCAAAGGATATGGGTAGAACTACTAAATGACTATGATTATGAAATCCAATACCATCCAAGGAAGGCCAACGTAGTTGTTGATGCCTTGAGTAGGAAAGAACGAATCAAACCACTTAGAGTTCGACCCTTTAGAATGACTGTGCAATCATATCTAATACCTCAAATTAAAGAAGCTCAAAAGGAAGCATTGAAAGAGGTAAATCTTAAAAAGGAAAGGTTGAATGCATTGGAGAAAAAGTATACATCGGTAAGTGATAACATAAGAAGGTTCAATAATAGGTTATGGATTCCTATCCATGGTGACCAAAGAGATGTCATCATGAACGAGGCTCATAAGTCTAAGTATTTAATACATCCAGGGAATGATAAGATGTATATGGATTTAAAGGAAAGATATTGGTGGGCAAGATTGAAGAAAGACATTGGTACCTACGTAAGTAAATGTCTCACTTGCTCAAAACTCAAGGCGGAATATTAGAACCCGTCAGGGTTATTACAATAACCTAAAATTTCTAAGCGGAAATGGTAAAGAATAACTATGGACTTCATTACCAAGTTGCTAAAAACACCCAAGGGATATGATGATATATGGGTGATAGTCGACCATCTAACCAAGTCTTATCACTTCTTACCAATTCAAGAAGACTATAAGATGGAAAGATTAGCAAAGATCTATGTGGATGAAATCATAACCAAGCATGGGTTGCCTGTGTTGATCATATCTGACCAATATAGTCGTTTCACTTCAAGATTATAGCAACCGTTCCGGCAGGCATTGGGAACCTAACTACATTTGAGTACCGCATAGCACCCTCAAACCAACTTCCAAAGTAAGCAAATGATTAAGACTTTGAAAGACATGTTGAGGGCATGCGTACTAGATTTTGGTGGAAGTTGGAATACCCACCTACCTCTAGTTGAATTCTGTAACACCCTAGGCAAATTTCACCGATGTATTTTGGGTGTATTGGCTGTGGATGTGAGGAGAACTCCATAGTTAAGCATGCTTAGGTGGCAAAAATGTAAGGATGGGTGACCTCCCTAAGAAGTTTTCACCTAGGAAACCAAAAGATAATCCATGAGCTCCTTGTGGGCAAAATGAACAATATCGGTAGTATGAGAGGTTGGGTGTTACAGATGGTATCATAGCCACTCTTGTGCCGTTTATGGTGGTGGGGCAACATCATTAAGGATAGTGAGTCCCCAGGGGTGTTTAGAAAGACACCTTTCGTAAATCCCACATCCATAGATGAGGCAAACCTTATTGAGGACGATGAGTCCAAAGGGAGGGGTGATTGTAACACCCTAGGAAAATCCCATATCAGTCGTGGACAGGAAAGATGTTGGGTTTATAAGGAATATTCTATCTCTAATATCACCAATACGTTTTGGGCGTATTGGCTACGGATGCTAGGAGAACTCAATAGTTAAGTGTGTTAAAGTAGCAGCAATCTATGGATGAGTAATCACCCTATGATGTTTTCACCGGGCAACCAAAATCAAATATGTGAGCTTCTCGTGGGCAAAGCGATCAATATTGGTGGTATGAGAGGTCAGGTGTTACAAATTCTGCTAAAATAATAGCTATCACACAAGTATTAAAGCCGCCCCGTTTGAGGCTCTATATGGGTTAAAATGTAAATCACAAGTGTGTTGGGTGGAAATTAGGGATAGCCAAATAACAAAACCAGAAATAGTTCAAAAAACAATCGATAAAATCATGCAGATAAAAGACCGACTCATAATGGCAAGATCACGACATAAGAGATATGTCGACTAAAATTTTCACCATGGAAAGTTATAATATGTTTTGGAAAAAGGGGTAAATTGAGCCCCAAATTCAATCGACAATACAAAATCATGAAGAGAATTAGCTTGGTCGCTTATCAACTTAAGTTACCACAAGTGCTTAGTGGTATCCGTAACACATTCCATGTGCCCAACTTGAAGATATGTTTAACCAATGAATCATTAATTGTACCATGTAATGAAGTGCGTGTTAATGGGAAGCTTCAATTCATTGAAGAATCACTAGAGGTAATGAAACTTAAAGAAAAGAGGCTTAGGAGAAATCGTATACCGATTGTTAAGATTAAGTGGAACTTAAAGAACCGACCTGAAATCACTCGGGAGTGGGAAAGCGAGATGAAAAGAAAATATCCGCACTTTTTTGACCAACCCACAGACACGATGGAACAAGAAGACAATTAAACATAATTTGAGTCACAGACTACTACCGTAAGATAATGACCGGACATGTTCACCACTATTGAATGAGGTATATATTACCAACATATAATATATGTCAATGAACTTTTCTAATTATTTTGTACTATTACAGACTACTATAAGATAATGACTGGATATGTACACCACTAATGAATAAGGACAAAATATATGTGTCAATGTACTTTTCTAACTATTGTATACTATCAGAATTCATGTCACGATAAAAAATATCTTATGCAAATTCCAAGGACGAAGTTTATGTAACTAGGGAAGACTGTAACAACCCCAATTTTAAGTCAAATATTTTTTTTGTTACATATTTAGATAACATAAGTAACACACGTATAGATAGATATTAATCTAGGATATTTTGGACAATATCCGGGCGCATCAAGAGATACGATTTGGTTATGGACTAGAACCAACGGGCTCAGCCCACCCATAAGTTATTGGGCTTGGCTCGATCCCAAAATCCCCTTAAAAATAATTTAATCCAAAAAAGAGAAATATAAATAAAATATATTCATAAAGTCCACTACTATAACCCAACACACTTCACGTGTAAAACCCATGAATACAAAGCATATGAATCACCAATTAAATAAATACGTATAACTATTATCAATATATATTGCAAAAAAATATGAACTTATTATTTTATAATTACACAAATTTTGTACACATGTAACTGCACGTACTCACGTAAAATGATTACAATAAACAAACGTGTCACTGATAATTAATTATCTATACGTACAGTTATACATAACTATACAGTTATACATAACTATACAAAAAAAGTATATATAGATATATATATAATATATATATATATATATATATATATAATATATATATATATATATATATATATATATATATATATAAATAATATAAATCCAAAATACTGGACATAGATACTTAAATATAGAAATATTAAATTTGTAACCCAAACCTCCACCTCCACCTCCACCTCAATCCCACACACACAATCCATATATGCACCCTTTGTTTACTTTTTTTTAATTGGATAATCACAATAAAAAAAACTATAACTTTGAATTATTTGATTTAACTACAATACATACAAAAAAAAGTTAAACACCTACTCCGTAAAATCTCAACCACATCCTACATTTACTCTTTATTGATTGAAGACCATACCACCCAAATAGTTCCATCCATTTTTTTATTTTTTTTAAAAGAAAAAAATTAATACACCAAAGTCAATCTTTGAGAAAATAAAATCTCTTGACATTTTCTTTTTTTTCCAAGTCTACATATGATCTCTATAAAATCCAAAAATCAAGATATTGAGAATCCAAATATCTTGAACCTCCAATGGAGCTTCGTGCAAAGACTTCTCAATATCTTCACAAAATCTCATATTGTTTTTATTCTTCCATCAATTATTATTCACTATCATACAAAACACAAAATCTTTGCACTTTCTTCTCCGTTTGATCATGCATAGGAGCTCCAACAAGCTTTCATCAAGCAAGTATCAAGGTAACACATGGAATCATAGCCAATCTTGATAATTCGTCATCAAAATTCTTGAAAACCATGTTCTAATAAAACCTTGAATACTACAGACCTAATTCACATTTTTGCAAGCTTCATTCTACTTTTTTTTTTCTGATGCTCTCGAACTCAATAGGTTTAACCAAGGTCATCTCTTGCATCGGGTAACTTCAAACCATCAACAATCCTAACATTTCACTAGTTTGATTCTCTATTTTGAATCTCATCCATATCTAATCATTATGACCTTTGAACACAGAAAGTAGGAATTTTTGTAGGTGTCTATAAGTGCCTAAAAGATCCTTGGACCAGCCCTCTTAATCAACACAAAAAGGTAATACGAAAATTTACTCGAAACTCGTTAACTCATGGGCTTAACCTTTGATTTTCACTAACTATTGTCCTCAAATCTCATGACCATGAAAACCATGAAATTCATAGCCTTTTGAAGACCATTTAAAGTTCTTGCAAACCTCTCATATTAGCCATATGAAAAGGTACAAAAATCCTAACCCGAAAAACGTTACTTGAAACATACATATGGAAATTTCACACGTTTTATAGGCACACATGATATATAAATTTTACAAATCATTTCAAACATAATAGCATGTATAAAAGCATATTCATAGAATGGACTTCATGGCATTGGATACCTAAAAACCTATTAAACCCGTCAAAACAGGTAAAAATGTTTTAACAAAATATGTATTATTTTCATAAAATCGATATGCTTCCAATAAAATAAAGTATAAGTTAAGTGAATATACTTTTATAATAACTAAAAGCTTAAATCTTGATGATAAAATGAAATTTGGTCATTAAGGCATATTATTGGTAAAACCAATAGATAAAAACATAGTGTGACTATTTTATGTATAATTTCTAGAAAATTAAAATTTTAAAATAGATAAATAAATAATATAATAGTTAAGTTAAGTGTCTTCAAATTATATAATAAGTCTTATTATAAAACACTTAATGGGTTTTGGAACATTTTGGATCAATGTCACTTTAGGCCACACCCACATATAGGATTACTTATATTATTAAGACTTTAGTGACATGTTTACATATTCTAGGGTGTTATACTTCTAGCTTTTGAGACCGCATTCCGTATCGAGACCAAAGAGGTAAGTTCATGTGACCTTATTTTTCAAACTATATAGTTAAACTTGTTTTAGAGAAAGAGAATATATGCGCCTAAATGTTTTATTAGTTAATGGAGTATTATTAATCAAGACTTATTATAGCTACACAACAATTCTCGAATTTAGCACAATCATTAACTCCAAAAGGATCCATAGGATATATGGATAGTACTATGTGGGGAAAACCCCACACTTATTGGACCCGGACCTTTTGGGACGACCTTCATTTGAATGATATATGGTTATCTTGTGTCATATATTTGTGCTATTTGATAACTTATGTTGGCATACAAAAGTAGGGGAATTACTAATTTGATGTCCACATGTCGTGGGCATAGGTTTGATTATGAAATTGTTTAATATACACCATACTATTTATGTGTGTCTTGAGTATAAAACTCATGTTCTCATCAATATGATGTATTTTGAGTATTTATTTTAGGTAATATTCAAGAGTGATACATGTAGTCACTATGCACTAAAAAGACCAATCCTAGTCGAAGCAAGAAGACTTTAGTTTAGTTTAGTTTTTGATATTTAATAATTTTGATTGGGTTGTACTTTGCTATTTTAGTTTCTTTTCTTTCCTACCATATTTTTGCAATCAGGACTGAATCTTATGTACTAGTGAAAATAAATATGTAGTATTATTCTGCTACGTTTGATTGATATCAATCGTTATGCGTGGGCCTTCGGTTAGGGTGTGACAGCTACAACTACCAAGTTATCCATAATTGCAAAATACTTAAGAATTCATTTGTAATTATCTAAGGCATTCATGTAATCATGATCATTTTATTGTTCCTTTCTAAAGGTAATTTCAAGTGCTAATATCTACCCCGATAACTGCATTGCTTTGGTTGTTGTACCTCTAAAACAAGTAAGTTTTTGAGAAAGACTGAAAATTTGTTATAAAAGACCCATGTTGAACATGTTGTTAGGGTTAACACAATAAAAATATGGGTCATAACACATGAGCAAAAAACAATAATTAAAACGAGAAACATAAAGATCAAAAGATGTAATGTGGTTTCGTTAGTGTGACATATGTCCATGTGCAGCAACTAGGATTTCTCTTTTATAAGCTCAAAAGGTGCATGATTACAATTGTAATGTAGTGGTTTAAATAGACAAAAGTACTAGTGTTTAAAACTTGCCAAGAAACTAAAATATAAGTCTAAAAGTTTGGCCCTCTTTTGGGGAACCTTGGTCGACTAAAACAAAATCCCATAGGCTTCACAAACCTAATCATTCTAGTAATCTTCAAAACAAGTACTATAAGCCCTCTAGTTCCTAAAACAAGCTAACACTTCGTCCCAAATCTCCTAGTTATAGTGGTCCTTCATCACGTACCTAAAAGGCTCGTTAAAGCTCCTGTAAGCTCTAAACGTTAGTTATAGCTAACTCATTCATGTCTAACGCAACCATCGACTCATCATCTATCTTAACCGGTTTGCACACACCACCACATCAAAAGATATATTGAGGACAATCAACACTATAAACATAACAAGTATTATCCAGGTAGATTTTATTAGTCAAAAATCTCATCTTTAAAACCTAACGATACTTTAGAATTAAACATGGAACAACTCTTGTGCTCCCACTATCACCAAACCACTAAATGGTTTAAACCTTTAACTCCATTCTGTTTGAACCATTTTGGTCGACACCAGGCTTCAAACTTGCAAAGTGAACTTTCTTTTGCCTCTTAGATTTAGTGAACCAGACTTTGTATTGCTTAGCTAGGGCGGTCATAGATTCCATTATGCAAGACCGGTTATGGTTCAGCAACAGTTTCACAGTTAGAGATTATCAACTAAACACACTTACTAGATCAAATAGGGAACCAAGCAATGAAACAATGAATAACAAGTAAAAAACACTCAAGAACAAAAAGATTGGTTTTCAAGGATGTTGTATATTGCTCTCAAGTGTTTACATGTGTTACAAATGCTTAGTCCTAATACTGATACATGAGATACTTTATACTACAACCTACAATCAGCCATACTTTGAAGGCCATCTGGACACTAATCTTGACAAAAAGATCAATGTAAAGTCAAAAGGCAAATTGCCTTTTGACTTGTGACTATGAAATGCCATAGCTCACATCCTATTATTTTAAATAAGGATAAAAGTACTAAAGTAGGAAGTTACAGAAAAGAAACCATAATATATAGTTGATAAAAGTAAAAAGGTAATCACCAACATATATAAGTTGGTGAGTCTTTAGAGCTGATAGCGGTAAGGTCTTCTGCTTTGTCAAAAGTATGTCAGAGAGACATGTCTTCTTAGTCTTTGAAAGAGTTCAGTCTTCAAGCTTCAGAAGACTTTGTCGTTAAGCTTCGGAAGACTTCACTTTTGGCTTCAGAAGATTTTTGTCTTTGGCTTCGAAAGATTTGACACGTAGTTATTTTCTTTGTACATTGTCAAATCTTTCGAAGTACTTCCTTGTACTTCAGTACATGCTGAAAGATCCTTGGTTAGCATCAGCCTTTAAGATAATCATCTTGATCTTACAAACTCCCTCTAGGCTATGCTACCAAATCTTGAAGATTACTATGAAGTTGGATCTTCTACTTGGTTGAGCCATCAGAATTAGAGCCATTCCTCTCTCCATCAGTTGGTCTAGAGTCTTCAGGCTTTCATAGTATCTCTTTATGTCCAAGAGATCATGCTTAGGCAGGTCAAGTATGTTTTTCCAGAAGAATACTTGTTGACCTCCTTGTTCTCTTCTGACATACCATCTGTCTGGGTTTGGAGAATACACCCAAGACATGATGGGTCTCTCAGCAGCTAGAGGCTCTACATGTAAGGGAGTTGGTTGAGCAGTCTCTTTTGGTTAACCTTCAGGATGTTTTGACTCATCCTAAGATATAAAGGTGGATGCCTTAGATTTCTTCTTCTTCTTTAACTTCAAGTCTCTTCTAATGGCCATCTTTTTCCACTTTCTATACTTTAACTAAGAAGGTTGATCTTGATCACGTTTTCCTTCTTTTTCCTTCTTAGTTTGGTCCTTCCCCTTCATATGTTCAGAAGAAGGTTCAGGACCTTGCTGTGGATCAGAAGATGAAGCTGGCTGTGGATCAGCAGTAGGTCTTGGTTTTGTTGTCTGTTTGAGTTCAACCTTGACCTCAGCTTCAGGTGCAGCTTGACTTAGTGTGAATGCAAGTCTTAAAGCTCACCCTTTTTGATCTTTTGCTTAATCACCCTGATGTGCTCATCCATTGTGGATAGACATGGGACCAAGTCTCCTTACGGGGAACCCATAAAGCTTCAAGATGCTTACCATCTTTTGTCTATCTTCTGACTTCTTCTTGTTGGCTTTGATGGTGGCCCTTGAGAGCTTCTTATTCTAGCTGCTTAAGGTACTCAAACTCTATATAATCATAAGATAGAGGAAATAAAGCTTTTTCCTGGTAGAAACATGTGGCATTCTAGTAGTTGATCATGTTCTATCTATTTTGTTCTTTGTCTACTTGAGTTTCTTCCTCCACAACCATAGTTTCCATCTTAGGCATCTCTTGAACTGGGGAGAGGATAGTAGCTTGATATAATTTTCTTTCTTTCTTTCTTCTTTGGTTTTGAGAAGCAAAGCAGCATCCTATGCCTCCTTCCTCTCTCTAGACGCCTCTGTGTCTGCCAGTTCAATCAACATATCCAAGGGAAGTGAGATTAGATCATCAACATTGTAGTTCCTACTTCTCAGGTAGTTTAATCTGGCTGCTCTTAACTCATCTTCTTGAGTGTTTGGCCTTTGAGTAGCCCTGATTACAGCCTTTATGAAACTAGGAGTCTCTCTTTGTCTTTCTTCCATTTCTTTGCTCTTCCTTTCCCTTTTCTCCTCCTCAATCTCCTCAATAGATAGAACCATCTTTTTTTTGTCAATCATTGGCCTGTGTGACTCAAGGAGGAGAGAGCTTTGGCTTTCTTGCACTTGTTCTTCATTTGAGCTCTAGCCAGGGAGAGGCTATGAGACACCTTCACCAACTGGTGTCTCACTTAGAGTGGTTAGTGATGAAGGATCAGGAATCTCAAGGTTCACAGAGTCCACAACTGTATCCAGTTGACCAATTGTTTTCCTTGCGAGCCTTTGTCTATACATGCTTGTTCTTCTTTTGAACTCCACAGACACCCTCATTTGAATCCTCTCTGCTAACCTGTCAGCATGTCTGTTTTGACTTGGTTGACAAGTGGCAGGATTTCTAGAGGGAAGCTTTCATAAAATCCCAGGTTATAAATGATGAAGATTTCTTGTTGACCCAGGAATCTAGAAAGCACCAAGGCCCTTCTATTAATGTCATACCTCCATCCTATGATTGGATTTTAGTAGTATTGGATGGAGGTGACATGGCCCTTAGTACAAAACCCTCCTCAAATAAGCTTTGAAAGATGGCATCCATATTGATGTGGGCTAGAGGAGGTTGTTGAGTCTGGACAGGTACAAGTGAGGGTGATGAATCCTTAATGTCCATTCTCTGGGCAGTGCTCCTATGTTCTACGATTGTAGTAACTTTCTCCCCCTTTTTGGTAGCATCACATAATTGCAAAAGTGAGCTGGATTTTAGGTCCACTACATCCATAGGTTCTTGTGGCCATGGTTGAGCATGCCTGGTAGGCCTCTCAGCTACCTTACCCTTGAGATTGATAATCTCAGTTGCTGATTAAGCACCTGCCTTTGTAAGGTAGCTACCTGAGGTTCCAGGTGACTAACCTTTGAAACAAGATATATGCATGTATCTGTCAATTTTTGCACCTTTTGTTTCATGCTCCCCAAGGGATAAGAGTACATAACCAAAGTCATCCCTCTCACCACTAGATATTTGTTCTTGGTCTCTGGATTTCTTCTGCTCTATGATAGCTTCATAAGAAGTGCCTGAAGTTGGGTTGGTGTGGTTAAGGTCTGAATGATGTAATCATTTGCAAAAGGGAGAGCCTTTTCCATATGGACCTCTTGAACATGTTTAGGGAGGTCCACCTCAGTAATGGGCGGATGATGTGGGCTAGACATGGGAGTGTCAAGAGCACTCATCTTTCCTTGAGTAGGGGAGGAGTAGAGAGATTCATGGTACTCATTGAAGCCCATGTCTTCATCATCATAGAATTCAAGGTTAAGAATTGGTTGGTTAAGATCTAAATGGCTTTCCCCTAAAGGTTGATCATATAAGTGTTGAGACTCAAGATGATGGCTTAAGGCTGGGGTTGTGAGATCATCAGGCTGAGCATAAGAAACCTCAGCACTAAAGTTGAAGGAATGGGAGTGGGTTGCTCCTCAGGAGAAGTGGGAGATCTTGTTTCCACTTGCTCCTGTATAGGTGAGTATATAAGGGAATGCTCAATCTGAATAGACTAATTAGGGGTTTGTTTGGATATTTTAGTGTAGGTGATGGTCATTTGAGGCTGTGTAGGTGGTGGTGATGAAAGTGTGGGTTCAACATTGGCTGGGATTGCCAAGTCTTCACCTTGAGCAGGTTGCTCTAACATTTTGGGGACAAGGGCTGTTTCTACCCTGGAAAAACCAACAGTGGTTTTCCTTATTATTGTAAAGATGTTGGGCTTCATCTATCCCAACTTTAGAATATTACCTGTTCCCCTCAACTGTGAGCTCAGTTCACAGTTGAGAATATGCTGGATATATCTAGAGAATATATAATATTCAAAGGAATCCAAGTTTGCAAGGAAATTTGTGTAAACAGATTAAGAGAACAACTTTATCCCCTTAACCATTCCATGGACTATGTATGATAGGTATTCTAGAAGTTGATCCCATCCTCCATGCTTGTTGGATAGTGAATGGATAACCACATGGAGAAAGTATTTCCAATATGAAGACACCTTTACCTTTCTAAAGATTCTAACTGAGTAGTCACCTTCATAGCCCATCTGATGGAATGATCCATTGATTTCCTCCTTGGTGAAGGAGAGCTCACCATCTTCATCATCCAGCTATAGATGTTGGTTTATGATGGCAGGAGTGATGAAAATTATCCTCCCCTGCACTGAGGCAAAGAGTGCCTTCTCACCATCCATGATAACCTCTTGGCAAGTCCTCCAGAACTCCAAAAGTTGATCTTCATATAGTGGAGGGTCAATGGAAAGGGCGGTGAGGTAGGAAGAGTATTAAAGAAAGTTGTAGATGTTTGAAAAACCAGGGCCTTTTTCAGCAGATTATAGAGCAACTTGGTTGTGTTACCTGTGTAGATGAATGGTGAAGGCTGCTTGCTGGTTTTGGGGTTCAGGGTTGGCCATTTATGAAGCTTTTGGGAGAAAGATTTGAAGAAAAACAAGGGTTTGTGGAAAGTTTTAGGGCTTGAAAGATTCAGATGAAGAAGAAGAAGAAGAGAGAGTAAGACCCGTTGAAAAGGCTATTTATATGCTTTGACATGAGACAAAGTTATTGCAAAAGATAAACTTTGAAATCCAGATGTCGGTCCCACCTCTGAAAAAGTGCCCAAAAATGTTGTTATCTTGGAATTTTAAAATCTTCCGAAGGTAATTTGTCTTCGGAAGCTTAAAGAAAGCTTCCGAAGCTAAATGGACTTTGGAAGATGTCCCTTAGTTTGAGAAGAAGTGCCTCGAAAGAAGATACATTTAGAGTAATTTTGCTTCCGAGACAGATTTGGTTTCGAAAGATATTAAGCTTCAGAAGTTAATCTCAAGGAGAAAATAAAACTTCCGAGACTTAATTGCTTTCGGACAAAAACTGTCGCTCAAAACATATAAGTATTTAGAGGCAGACTTAGGCTTCAGAAGATATATTAGAATTTCTTCCGAAGTTAAATCACTTGGTAAGTACTTATTAGTTTTGAAGACATAATTTTCTTTCGTAATCAAATCAATTTCTTCCGAGGGAAAATATGTCCATACTTCTTAAAATTCTAAGGAATATGTACTTAGAAAATTTTCTTCCAAGATTAACAGCGCTTATATGAGTGATAAATTAGACAACAGTAAAGACACACGCCTTTTGAATAATAATTTTGAGATTAATTTAAGAAAATCTAATCAAAGTTAATCAATCTAATAGCTGTTATAAGATATTCAGATCTTTGTTCATCAAATGCTTTTATGAACTGATCAGCATATTGTTCATTTGTGTTAACTTTGACCAGTTTAATCAATCATTTTTCAAATTTGCTTCTTGCATTGCCGTGAGACTATCCTTCCACCAAGGAACTAACATCCCTCAGATGTAGACTTGCCGATCATATTACAGCCACCATAGTCACTATCTGTATATGCATACAAATTGAAGTTAGAATTCTTTGGATACCAAAGTCCTAGTTTGGGAGCTCCTTTGAGGTATCTAAGAATCCACTTGACAGCAACTAGGTGTGACATCTTGAGGTTGGCTTGATATCTTGCACATATGCATGTAGCAAACATGATATCAGGCCTGCTGGCTGTTAGGTACATAGGAGACCCAATCATAGCCCTGAGTTGATGTTCATCAACACACTCCCCCTCAAGATCAGGTCCCAGGGAGTGGTTTTTGGCTCTAGGAGACTTAGCAACCTTATAATCAGTCAAATGAAATCGGGTTAGTATGTCCTGTACATACTTTGACTGGTTTATGAAGATGCAATTGTCAACTTGCTTCACTTGAATTCCTAGAAAGAAGTTGAGTTCCCCTATGGACACATTTCAAACCTATTCTTCATCAGCTTCACAAACTCTTTATAGAGCCTTCCATTAGTTGACCCAAAGATAATGTTATCAACATAAACTTGAACCAACATTATGTCATTCCCTGTTCTTTTGATGAAGAGTGTGCTATCAATAGTACCTCTTTTATAACCATGTTAAACTAGGTACTGTGATTGTGTCTCATACCACTTCCTTAGTGCTTGATGCAGCCCATATAGAGCTTTGTCAAGCTTGCATACATAATTAGGATAATCAGGATATGCAAAGCCAGGTGGTTGACAGACATACACTTCTTCATCTATCTCCACATATAGAAAATCACACTTGATATCAAGTTGGTAGACCTTGGAATCCTTTGATACAGCCAAAGCAAGAAATATTCTTACATCTTCAAGTCTTGCTACAGGAGCAAAGAAATCTGTGTAGTCAATTCCTCCCTCTTGAGTGTACCCTTAGACTACCATTCTTGCCTTGTTCTTGATGACAAGTCCTCTATCATCTTTATAGTTCCTGAACACCTATTTGGTTCCTATTGGCATCTTCCCAGGAGGAAGTGGACATAGGTTCAAAACACTCTATCTTTTGAATTGAAGCGTTTCCTCTTACATTGCTTCAATCTAGCTTCCATCTTTTAAAGCTTCATTTACATTCTTTGGCTCAATCTAGGATAAGAAGCAAGAATGCAGACAAACATTTTGATCATGGGTGTGTCCTCTTGTTATCACCCCAGTTTCAACATCACCCATGATGTTTATGGTAGGATGTGACTTGTGGATTCTTAGCTGAGGAATCACAATCTGGTGATTGAGTATCACCTACCACATTAGTACACCCATCAAATGTGACTTGATCCAGAGAGTGTGTAACAACATTGATGTTGTCCTTAGTGGACTGGCTATCAACATCAAGATATTCCTAATTACTTTCACCATCTCTATCTCTTACTGCATTAGAGATCCCTTCATTTGAGTTTTATGCCTCATTGCTAGAATTGGTTAGCACCTCAGATGTATAAGTTGAAGAATTTGTTATATTTGTGCTCACAGGATTTCCACTTGCAGTGTTTGTTACCACTAGTGCTAAAGAGATATAATCATATGTTCTTCTTAGCTTAAATCTTTGATCAGGATCTTCTTCATTAATATTACCTATTGTTCTTGAAACATCTTCACAAGATTTGTTAAAATAGCTGGTAACTAAATCAAGATCAAATAGCCAATCAGGACTAGAACCTTTCACACTTAGAGTCTGTTCATTAAAGGTCATATTTGTTGACTCTTCAACTACTCTAGTTCTAAGATTGTATACTCTATAAGCTTTAGCTTGAGAAGAGTATCAAATGAAATGTCCATCATATGCCTTCTCAACAAACTTAGCTATGTGATCTTTGGTATTTAAGATGGTGCATGGACATCCAAACGACATGAGGAAACCAATGAAAGGTATCATTTTGTGCCACAGTTCATAAGGTGTCTTACTATGAGTTTTTACTACTAAAACTCTGTTCTGCACATAGCAGGAAGTGTTTACTGCCTCTGCAAGAAGGTGGTAGGTAGTTTAAGTTTCCTATTTCTCCTTTTAGCAACACCATTTTGTTGAGGAGTTCTAGGAGCACTATATTGTCTTGAAATACCCTTTTCATCATAATATGAATCAAGGATTTGGTTCTTGAATTCAGTTCCTAGATCACATCTTATGATCTTAACCTTGTGATCGTATTGATTCTCAATTTTCATAATGAAGGATTTCAAGATTTCAGGGGTCTCATCATTACTTTTAAGAAAGAAGACCCAAGTATATCTTATGAAATCATCTGTGATCATAAAACAGTATGAAATTCTTCTTAAACCCAAAGAGATCCATGTGTAATAAATGAAGAGGAGTAGTGATGGAGTTCATTTCCTTTGGCTTGTGTGACACTTTCTATTGCTTTCCTTTCAGGCATGCAACACAATGATCATCACTTGTAAACTCTTTCTTTGGCATTCTAGTTACCAAATCATTCTTAATTAGTCTATTCATGTTCTTAAAGTTTACGCATTACACTTGTGGGGCTAAAGAGATCCACGTGTAATAAATGAAGAGGAGTAGTGATGGAGTTTATTTCCTTTGGCTTGTGTGACACTTTCTATTGCTTTCCTTTCAGGCATGCAACACAATGATCATCACTTGTAAACTCTTTCTTTGGCATTCTAGTTACCAAATCATTCTTAATTAGTCTATTCATGTTCTTAAAGTTTACGTGGCATATTCTTTTATGAAAAACGAAAGACTCATCACTATTTGTGTTGGATAGAAAACAAGAAACATCTCCAGAGGGGGAGGTTTCTTACAAATCCATATTTTACATGTTCCCTTTCCTAGGAGCTCTGAGCAAAATATGCTCTTGAGGAATGATTACCCCAGGTTTAAGAACAATACACTCATGCTTAATAAAGAGCATGTTATGTCTTTTGTCTCAAAATTAAGACACACTCAAAAGATTGTACTCAATCTCCTCGACAAAGTTTACCTTTTCAATGCTGAGCTTACCATTTATGACCCTACCCCTTCCAGTAATGGAACCTCCTGATTCACCTCCAAAAGCAACTGGCCCTCCATCATGGTTTTTAAAGTTTTGAAGAAAAGAGCCATTGCCAGTCATGTTCCTGGAACAACTACTATCAATGATCCATACATTTCTTTTGGTCTTCAGCTATTCCTGCATATGAAAAGAGATGATTAGTTACATTTGGAAACCCAAGTCTTGCTGGTCATGTGCTTATCAAGATGAGCTAAAGATAGTTCAACAGTCATTAATCCTATATGCAAGGTTAGGAGATCCTTTGCTATTGTTAGTGAAGAAACTTTAGTCATATGGCCTTCCTTCATCTTCCATGCCATCTTGGAAGATTAGACTTGGCTTTCAAAACTTTGGAAGTTTTTATGAATTTGAAAGTTTTGGAGACTGAAACTTTAGAAGCTTTTGCATCCACTGCTGCAGACTTTAGTGCTTCGGAAACATTCCATTCTTCCAAGACCAAACTTGCTTCTGAAGATAGTTTTCCATCTATCTTCTTCGGAGTCACATTGATGCTTTCGAAGGAAAATGATTTGGCTCTTTTTGGCTTAATCTGGGACAAGAAGCAAGAGTGTTGATAAACATTTTTGTCATGGGTTTGTCCTCTTGTTCTCACCCCTGTCTTAACATCTCCAATGATGTTTATGGTGGGATGTGACTTGTGGATTCTTAGTTGAGGGATCACAGCAAGTTGGTTGGATAAATCTAAATTTGTGAAATTCAAATCTTGATCATTATCACCACCTCCATCTCTTCCTACGTTGGAAACCCCTTTATTTGAGTTTTGTGCCTCTGTGTTGGAATTGATAGGCACCTCAGATGTATCAGCTAAATAGTTTGTCATTGTTGTGTGACAAGATTTCCAATGGTAGGGTTTGTTACCACTGAAGCTGAAGTACTTTTCTGACATGGTTTTCTCAGCTCAAATCTTGGGGTCAGGATCTACTATTGATAAGCTACCTATAGATCCTAAAACATCTTCACAAGATTTGTTAAAACAGTTAGTAACTAAGTCAAGATCAAACAGCCAATCAGGACCAAAACCTTTCACACTGGGAGTGTGCTCTTTGAAAGTCATATTGGCTGACTCCTCAACTACTCTAGTTCTGAGATTGTATACTTTATAAGCCTTGGCTTAGGAAGAGTATCCAATAAAGTATCTATCATCTGATTTCTCAGCAAATTTGGCTATCTGATCTTTGGTATTCAAGATGGTGCAAGGACATCCAAAGATCTGAGGAAACCTATGAAAGGTTTCCTTTCGTGCCACTCTTTTAAGGAGTCTTACCATGAGTCTTGACTACTAAAACTCTGTTTGCACATAGCAGGCAGTGTTGGCTGCCTTTGCCTAGAAGGTGATGGCCAGTTTAGCGTTAGATAGCATGGTTCTTATAGCTTCAATAAGTATCTTGTTTCTCCTCTCAGCAACACCATTTTGCTAAGAAGTATTGGGAGCACTATATTGTCTTGTAAAACCTTTTTCATCACAAAATGTATCAAGGATTTGGTTTTTGAATTCAGTTCCTTGAGCACATCTTATGATTTCGACCTTGTGATCACATTAATTCTCAATTTTCAAAATGAAGTTCTTCAAGATCACAGGTGTCTCATCCTTAGTTCTAAGGAAGAAAACCCATGTGTATCTTGTGAAGTCATCTGTGATCACTAAACAGTATGAGGTCCTTCCTAAACTCATTACACTAGTTGAGCCAAAGAGATCCATATGTAATAAGTATAGGGGAGTAGTGATGGAGTTCCTTTCCTTTGCCTTGTGAGACACTTTATGTTGTTTCCCTTTCAGACATGCAACACAATGGTCATCACTTGTAAACTCTTTCTTTGGCATTCCAGTTACCAAATCATTCTTAGTTAATTTATTCATGTTCTTAAAGTTTACACGGCACATTCTTTTATGCCAGAGGAAAGACTCATCACTATTGGCTTTAGATAAAAAACAAGAAACTTCTCCTGATAGGGATGTTTCCTGCAAATCCATTTTGTACATGTTCCTTTTCTTAGGGGCTCTGAGCAGGATATGCTCTTGAGGAATGACCACCCCAGGCTTGAGAACAATGCACTCATGCTCAGTAAAGAGCATGTTATGTCTCTGGTCACTAAATTAGGATACACTCAAGAGTTTGTACCCAAGCTCCTTAACATAGTTTACCTTCTCAATGTTGAGCTTACCATTTATGACTCTGCCTATTTTAGAGATGTAACCACCTGATTCTTCTCCAAAAGCAACTTGCCCTCCATCATTTCGTTCGAAGTTCTGAAGTAAAAAGCATTGCCTGTAATTTTCCTGGAACAGCCACTTTCAATAATCTATACATTTTCTTTGGTCTTTAACTGTTCCTACATAGAAATAGATGATTAGTTACATTTGGAAACCCAAGCCTTGCTGGTCTTGGGCTTGTCAAAGTAAGCTGAAAATAATTCAATAGTTATTGATCCTATATGCAAGCTCTGAGGATCATTTTCTATTATTGATGAAGAACTTTCAGTCACATGGCATTCCTTTATCTTCCACACCATCTTTGGAAGATTAGACTTGGCCATCAAGACTTTGGAAGTTTTGATAACTTCGAAAGTTTTGGAGACTAGACCTTCAGAAGCTTTTGCATCTTCTTTTTCTCAAAAGTTTTTTTCTTTGTCACATGGATGGCACCTTTGGGATTGTAGATGCAATCCTTAGCAAAGTGAGAGGTACCACCACACATAATGCATTTAGTTGGTATACTTCTGAGAGTCTTCTTTTGAGTAGGAGGCTAAGCCTGATCTTTTTCCACTTCCATCTTCATCTTTATAGTTGATGCAATAGGCTTCTCTTAGGGTGAGGCTTGCTCTTGGAACTGGATGTTTCAGGCTGTGCAGCAGTGATGCATATTTGGTCAGCCTTCTTCTCTTGACTAGGATGATTTGGACATGAACTAGGACTCTTGGTACTAGAGTCCATAGTTGAGTCTATAGTCTTTACCACTTCAAATCCAGGAGAGATAAATACTTGTTTTTGTTTGGAATTGAAGGTGGCCTTGATCTTTTGAGCTTTCTTTGATATTCTTTTGGCTGCCCTGATCAAGTTCTTTCAAGCAGACTTGGTCATCCTTAGTTCTTTCTTCCCTCCAGGAGAGTAGTGACCCTTCTTAGGATGATCATCTTCACTCACTTCAGATCTATCCTTCACTATCTCCTTTTCATCTTCTTGGATAGGGTCTATGAGGGGCAGCTCATCTTGACAAGTTCCATACCTTGGAGGTCTTAAAGATAGTAATGTGTGGAGGAGTTTTCTCACTTGAACCCAATCCCTGTCTATTTTGATAACAAATCTTTGGATGCATGGATGAAGATATGATGTTCTTGAAAGTTTCAACTTCAAGAACACACTTTTCTATTCTGGCTTTGTTGATCACAAGCTCATCCTGGCATTTAGTTAACTTGGTAATGAGATCTTTTATTTGAGTCCTATAATTTGTATGCTCATGCTTAAGAGTTGAAATTGTTTTCTCTAAATCTTCTATTTTAAGTTTATAGTCATTTTAAGCTCTTTTGAAATCAGCATTTAAAATGTTCAAGGACTCAAGGTCAGATCTCACTTCCAAGTTATCGGACCTATACATATTTACTTTAGCAATGCAATTAGGAGTACGGAGATGTTCTAATAACTTGGCTTCTTCATGGTCAGCCATCAGTGCTTGGTTGGGAGAAACATCTTCTACCTGAAAGCTCCAGTCTCTGCCTCAGGGCTTTCTTGAACTAGGGAGAGAGTAGGAGCTTTGTAAAGTCTCTTTATTCTCCTTTCTTCTTTGATTTTGAGGAGTAATTCTGCATCCTCAGACTCTTTTCTCTCCTTTGACACTTCCATGTCATCCAGTTCATTTAATTCCTCTAAGCGGAGAGAGATGAGTTTATCAATATTATAGTTCCTAGACCCCAGATAGTTTAATCTGGATGCCCTTAACTTATCATCATGAGTTCTTGGCCTGGGGGCAGCCCTGATTGCAGCTTCTATGAAGCTAAGGGTCTCACCTGAACTCTCTCCTCTTGTCTTCCTCTTTCTCTATCTTTCCTCCTTCTCAATCTCCTTAGAGGTCATCTTCCTCTTCCCATTTTCACTCACAGGCCTGTGTGACTCAGCGTGGAGAGAGCTTTGGCCTTCATTGCTTGGCGTTGCACTTGAGCTCTGGCCAGAGAGAGGATGTGAGAAACCTTCACCAGTTGGTGCCTCACTAGGTATAATAGGTGTTGAAGAAGTTCCTGTCTCAAGGTTCATATGCTCAACTACTGGGCCTTCAGCCAAGGTTTCCCCTTTGAAGCTAATCTTAGGGTCCAGTCAAAGCCTTCTTCTTCAACAGCAACAGCAGCTTGTTGTTTTGGTTGGCTTGGCTTCTCAGATTTGGGAGCAGCATCAATATAGTTAGGCCTGGATTGTGCTTGGCCAATATTAGTCCTTGGTGCCTTGCATTCCCTAACAAAGTATCCCATTTGTTTACAGTTATAACACTTCACTTTGCTTTTGTCTAGTCCAAACTTTTCACTGGATACACTATTCGGAAACTTTCTTCCTGTTCTCTTATAGAACTTCTTGGCTCTGTGAGTGAGAAGAGCCATTTGCTGGACTATCTCCATATACTCCAGGTCATCTGGATGGATACAATCCAACTCTTCAAAAGTGAAGAGAAAGTTGCCACAACTTTCATTAGCAGACACAAAGACTTGAGATGAGCTTATCTCTTGGAATGGACTTCCTTGGATGTAGCTCTCCCTTGGTGTCTTAGGGATGGTGATGAAAGGTGTTGGTCCACTTGATCAATTCAACAGTGCACTTGATGCTTGACAATGATATTCCACCAAATTGACACTTATAGACACAATAACATAATGATATCAATTGAATCTAAACAATAATAACAATAACAAAGGCTCAATGATATTGAAAATAAACTTCCAGCCATACACAATTGCAATAACAAATATTCTGTATTAGGGTTTTGCAAAAGGTTACCTACAAAGATAGAAAGATTACAATATATAAGTAACCTAGATTCGCTGGCAGTTTTGCTGACTAGCGAAACTGCCTGTCTAACTACTAGATTCACCCGGCAGCGAACTACAGATTCACTGGGTGATCAAAATCAGCTGACCTCGGGCGAAACTATAGTTTCGCCCGTAGTTTCGCTGCAATACAAAAATACATAAGAAAGACAAATTAAAAGAGAGAACTAACAATTAACCTATTACAAAACAAAATAAACCTATTAACTATAATGAGTCCAACCTATATAGATCATCAAAAGGACCCTTTTATGAGTTATTAGGGTAGCAAATAAGATGATGTTGTGGTTCTCAACTATCCTGTTCAACCACATAGAGGGTTGAACTCTGTTGATTCCTAGAAAAGCTGTTTGATGGGTTCTACATGTTCATCTCCATCTGGTAGCCACTAAAGATACCATACAGCTCTGTGAGAGTAAGAGTAGAGAGGTTTACAGTTCTCTTAATAGCCATACAGTAGTGTGTCCATTATCTGGGAAGAGAGAACATGAACTTCCTCACAATGTCCTTATTCTCAAGATTTACTCCAACATCCATGAGAGTATCTACAATCTCAACATACCTAAAGTATTGTTGAATCATAGTTTCACCTGACTTGCAGGGAAAGTTCTCAAACTGCTACTTCATGAGGTCTTTCTTGTTTTTTTTTGCTTCCTCAGACCTCTCATACATGAGCTTTAGTGCATCCCATAACCACTTAGCAGTTTTGCACTTCTTGAAGCCTCTGTATATAGAGTTTGGAAGAGCAGTTTGAAGAGCGGTCATGGCTTTCTGATCTACATCAATCTTCTTCCAATCTTCCTCAGAATAGTCAGCCATTTCCTTAAGAATCATCCCACCTCCAGTAGTGGCTGAAGAGGTGCTTAGGATGTGAGGTCCTTTAATAACAGATCTCCACATCCTACTGTCTTGAGACTTAATGAACCCTTTCATATGTTGGCACCAAGTATCAAAGTCATCAGGAGTGATCAGTGAAGATTTTGTCATGGTACCGGTTTCCATATCAGCCTTTGTGAGAGCTGCCATTTGAGCTGGTAAGTGTTTTGTGAAACTGTAGAGATCTAAAATGGTGAGATCTTACAATCAAGAGCCTGAAAAGATCTGATACCAATTGCAGGACCGATGAAGGGGGTCAATGCAACATTTTCATAGTGTAAGGAGAGTTATAACACTTAACAAATCAAATAGGGAACCGACTTATGATGAAACAAAGAACACAAGTAAAGAATAGAACAAGAACAAGAACACTATAATATGGTTTTTCAAGAATGATGTATATTGCTCTCAAGTTTTTATAATGTGTTACAAAGCTTAAAATGAAATGACAAGTACTTGAGATACTTTATACTACATCCTACAGCCAACCATACTTTAAGGCCAGCTGGAAACACTAATCTAGACAACAAGATCAATGTAAAGTCAAAAGGCGGATTGCCTTTTGACTAGTGACTATGACATGCCATAGCTCACATCCTTATCTAATACAAAAAGGATAAAAGTACAAAAGTACAAAAGTAAAAAAGTTACAAACTCAAGACCTTAATCTACAGTTTGATAAAAGTATGGACTTTTCACCATCTCATATAAGTTGATGAGTCTTCAAAGGTGGCAGGGGAAAGTGGTTCAACTTTTGTCAAAAGGTGATTCAGAAAAAGCATGTTTTCTCTATCTTCGAAAGAAATCAGTCTCTTGGCTTCATAAGACTTTGTCTTTGAAGCTTCGAAAGACTTCATCTTTGCCTTCGCAAGATTTGGTCTTTTGGCTTCGGAAGATTTGATACTTAGTGTAATTCATTGAGTCGTATCAAATCTTCCGAAGTAACTTAGTAACTTCCTTGTACTTCACATATGCATGCTGAGAGTTCTTTGGTTGCATCAGCCTCTAAGTGTAATCCTTACACTTAGACTTGAACTAGGTCTCCTGGTACTAGAGTCCTTGGTTAAGTCTTCAGTCTTCCCCACCTCAAACCTAGCAGGGATGAAAACTTATTTTTTCCTGGGGTTAAAGTTTGGCTTGATCTCCTACATTTTCTTTGATCTTCTTTTTGCAGCCCTGATCAAGTTCTTTTTTGCAGACTTGGCCATCCCTGGTCTCTTCTTCTCTTTATGGATATAGTGACCCTTCTTAGAATGAACCTCTTTACTCATTTTTGGTTCACCCTTCACTATATCCTCTTCCTTAGTTTCATCTTCATCTTCCACTTGATATGATACCAATTGAACGACCATTTATGGTTCAATAATAGTTTCATAGTTGGAGATTATCAACTAAACACACTTACTAGATCAAATAGGGAACCAGGCAATGAAACAATGCATAACAAGTAAGAACACTCAAGAACATAAACATGGGTTTTCAAGGATGTTGTATATTACTCTCAAGTGTTTACAAGTGTTACAAAAGCTTAGTCCTAAGATTGATACATGAGATATTTTATACTACAACCTACAGCCGGCCATCCTTTGAAGGCCAGCTGGACACTAATCTAGACAACAAGATCAATATAAAATCAAAAGGCATATTACCTTTTGACTTGTGACTATGACATGCTATAGCTCATATCCTATTGTTTTACAATAAGGATAAAAATACTAAAGTACGAAGTTACAGAAAAGAAACCATAATGTACAGTTGACAAAAGTAAAAAGGTAATCACCAACTTATATAAGTTGGTGAGTCTTTAGAGCTGACAGCAGAAAGATCTTCTGCTATTGTCAAAAGTATGCCAAAGGCACTTGTCTTCTTAGTCTTCGGAATAGTTCAGTCTTCAAGCTTCGAAAGACTTTGTCTTTAAGCTTCGGAAGACTTCACTTTTGGCTTCGGAAGATTTCCGTCTTTGGCTTCGGAAGATTTGACACTTAGTTATATTTCTTTGTACATTGTCAAATCTTTCGAAGTACTTCCTTGTACTTCAGTGCATGCTGAGAGATCTTTGGTTAGCATCAACCTTTAAGATAATCATCTTGATCTTACACATATCATGTACCTTAACCATATACAGTGATTTATGTTTCTTACCACGAGCAAAAACCAAATGACCATTGGTCACCTTCCATCACCACTTCCCAACTTGACTTGTAGTCCTTTTATATTCAATTGACTGACATAAATAAGTTTCATTTTCAACTCTAAAATCACCTTAACATTTTGCAAGTTCCATACAATACCCAATGGATTTATTAAATCAACATCTCCCATACCTGTGATATCAAGAATATTACTGTTACCTAATCATACCTTGCTAAAGTCTCCATGTTTAGATTCATCATCGATTTCCTATTATGCATGGTGTGAAATGATGCCCTTTGATCCATGAACTAAGAATCTACACTACTTTCCATATTCAAAATCAATGCATCATCTTCAAAAACATTCTCAAAATCAATTCCTTTTTGGACTTTAGACAATGTGTCCCACCTTACTGTAGCTCCAACACTTCACCTTCTTCCTAGGTTTAGTTATTTCCTTCCCTAATCCTAGTGATCTTGTTATTTTCCTAAACTCTACTGATAATCAATAGTTCACTATTTGATGATTCACCTGAATTATTCCCTTTTGACATCCCTGCCTAGAACATGATCTCGAATACCTTCAAAAGTTAATCAACCGGTCCCCCAGCACTAGAAATAGTACTAACAATCTCTTACCAACTATATGGCAAAGATAATAACAATAGTAGTGCTTGAACCTCGTAATCAAACTTTTTCTCAACTGAAGTTGATCTTGACGTAATTGAATTATGGTTGTACATGTGTGCTATCGCTGAGCTATCTCCCTCATCTTTGTGTTCACAAGCTCACATATCAGAAAAACCTTTTTTTGTGTCGAATGCTTATCATACAAATTAGGCAAAAGCATCCATGATCCCATATATTATGGTCTCCTTCAAAATATTAAATGCAACATCCTTTGTCAGACAATCTAATGGCCTTCAGAAACTTGTTTACTAATAGAAACAAGACTTAAAATAGTTGTTCTATTACACATCACCTTTTTATAGTTTAACAATGCACCTTAGAGATACCGACTTTAGATTTTGATTACACTATCAAGGACCTCAAACAAACAACACAACAAAAAGAATCTAATAACCATCTCTTTGATAATAATAAAAAACACTCAACTAAATTGTCCTGTAAATAAGCCAACAATTGATCAAACCCGGCTACCTAAACTCGAAATCAAAACCCGATATTAACAACCTAATTAGTAAACTAAACAAAACTAATGCGTAAAATAAAAGTTTGACTTTCTCCTAGTTTCTTCACATGACAAACTACAACTTTAGATGGCAAAGCTTCTAGTGGTTCTCGGTTTTGGCAAGCACAAACAAGGGGTACCTTGTTTTCTTTATTCTTGTTAGTAACAACATAATGTTATCCATTCAAACAAAATCACACAAAAAAAAAAACAATGGTCTATTTTGTTTTAGTGAATCACGACATCCATAAAAAGGAGGGAATAGTTCCCTTTTTTTTATCTTTTAGTGAGTCACGACGGGAAAATAAAGTGTATATATATATATATATATATATATATATATATATATATATATATATATATATATGTTTTGTTCTCCACCTCAGCACATCCAAAACTAAAAAACTCATGGCATAGTGAAAATCTTATCTCAATTACAGTTGCATATGACTTAATAGCCTTGCATATGGCTTAATAGCCTTCTATAGTAGTGATACATGGAAGATAGAATAATTTACGATTATATTAAAAGATTAAGATTCAAGACGGTATGCCATTTGTCTAATCTTTTCCACAGTTATGAATGAGCCAAAGTATTTTGTTGATAATTTGTTGTGTTTGGCATATTTGAGAGTCTTATCGTCTTTTGCTGATTCCACACACTTTCACTATAGTATCTGAGCAGATACTGTTATTGTCTCTCGAACCATAATAATATTATTTTATCTGATTTTGAATCATTTATTTCTCTTGTTTCTCTTGCTATTGAAATACCTTTAATTTTGATTTCTACACACGTCTTTTTTTAACAATAAGCTTTTAACTTTATTAACACCTAAGTGCCTATATCAAACACTCATTGGTTTTATGTTTGTCTGCTAATTGGTGTCATGAGATTTTCCCAATCTTTTAGCTCGTAGGAACTCCATTCCCACTATCAACACACCAACAACCCAATGTGTTTGCTTCATCGTTTGGTTTGTCATGGAATTGATTTTTGAAGACAACCAAAGAGCAAAGATCACAAACAGTCACATGAGTGCTTTTCATTAGCCAAATTTGTTTGTTCAACTTAATTTTGCGAATTGCCATTTGGTTTTACCTAGATTTCACAATCAATAGTTGGTTCTGAATGATTTTTGTAAATTTGACTAATCTTTCATAATTTTGACAAATATTAATTACAACCGACGTATATAAGGTGAAAATAGACAAGAAATTATAAAATTTTAACAAAATCATCTTTAATGCTTTCGTTTGTGTATTATAGGAATATGACTAACAAGAAAGGAGCCATTGATAATTTGGTTGCCAAACACTATCGTTTGGGGGGAAGGGAGTCTACGAGAAGTGGATTCACTAGTAACTTGGTTTCCACACCTACTATTAGAAATCTAACAAACACATCTATTTCTTGGGAAAATCAATTCACATTGATAGAAAATTGCAAAAGGGTAAAGTGAGGTGGTGCCGCATAGAGATTGTTATAAAAAATAAGTACAAGAGTTTATTAAAATTGAAAATCTATATAAAACCTCGTTAAATAAAGAAATGTAATTGTAATTTTATTTAGAGGCAACTTTACAAAATAGTAATAAAGTTTTGAAAGTTTTTCAAAGTTTTAAAAATATTTTAATTAAGTCACTTAGCTTCATATTTTATTTAAATTAAAAGTTTTAATATGTTTTTCTTTTTGTTTCAGCTATAAAATATATTTTTCTCTTTTTTGATGCAGACGTAAGTTTAGGTATTTTTTATTTAAATATAATTAACATGTTTTTTCTATTTTTTAATATAATTACATATATTAAAATCCCGACTCCCATATTTTGTTCTTCATTTATTTTTTGACTCAAAATAATTCAATAATAACTTGATTTGATAGTTTAATAATTCAATTTGAATAAAACATACATTAGTAATTTAATTAGAATACTTATAAAACTTGATTACTATTTGTTGATATTTTTTTCTTATTTTTAATAACAAACTTTTTTTTACTTATTGTTAAGAAATTAATCTGGGTTTTATTTTATTTTGTTTAAAGGCGAGAACGAGAAGGCAGCGTAGCGGTCTGCTTAGAGTGATTTGGTATTGGGAGTGTCGTGGAAGAAAAAGTCAAAATCGCAGACCATCAAATCACACACACACACACACACACGACTCTCTTCTTCGCGATTTCTTTGATGGATGCAAATTAATCAGCTCAATCTCATCCCCCGATTCTTCTTACCACCTTTCGTAAGTCCTTCAAACCCACTTCACATATAACTTTCTGATGCACCAATTCACTTCACCAAATAGCAACTAGGAAATTTAGGAAATAAGAAATGCTGCTGCTGTTTGATTTTATCGACTTATGCTGTTTCTGGGGTCGCCGCTTTGAATGTCAATTCAGTTATTGCTTCTTTTGTTTGCGCAATAGTTATCAAACATCCCTCTTCTATTATCATTCCTATAAAAAAAGGGCTAATGTTTCTGTGCTTCATAACAGTTAATCCTATCTGTGCTTAACCTGCAATTCCCAATCATATATTTGTAAAGTACATTAACTATACAAGGTTTGGAGAGTGTTCATTGAATTTTGACCTAAGTTGGGTATAGGTTTAGCGGTGGCACTTCCATAAGTTGTATCTGGTCAGGGGTATACAGCATCCCACTGGCTGATATGCCTACTGTCTTGATTTACACAACTTCCCCAATTTATAAAAGATTATTATGTGCTTGATAAGCTGCAACTTTTGAATATAAATAGGTGGCTTTAGAACATTGTGTTTCGGTTAATAATCATATCTCTTAGAATACATCAGTTTGTGACATACAGCGTATTACTTATGCTATCAATCTACTCATGATGCTCAGACTATTTACCAAAATCAAGTGCTTGCTTGCATCTCTCGCGTGTGGCATCACAAGTTTTTAATGAGGTGAGAAGTTCAATATTATGTTCTTGTTACAATTATTTTGCATTATCTTGTTTCTTTATATGATTCCATTTGATGTTTTTCTTACAATCTTGTCAAGGCTCTTTGGTGTCCTAATTATGTTTGTTGAAAAAATGTGTATGCAGAGTCAGTTTGATACCACAAAAGAAGTTGGATACAGGTTTAATCATTCGTGTTACCTGAGAGTCGATGATGGCAGAGCTCAGTCCAAGGACTGATACTTCAACAGATGGGGACACCGAAGACAAGGCTATGGGGGTAATATTTTTTATTTAAAACTTCCAATATATTCTAAGCATTTTGACGTACTAAGTAACAACAGATCTATAACTATACTGAGAATAAAATTTAATGATTGTTTTCCCAAATGAACAAATCTTTCTGCTCCAAACTAGTTAGAGGTGAGATCGGCGGGTTGGGTACTGGGTTGGATTGAAACGGGTTATGGGTCATTTTTAGTATGGGTTGGGACGGGCAAGGTTGGGCTGACCCACTAACACTTTCTATCCTTTTATATGAATCAATTAATGGTAATAAGCAATTACGAAACAATATTGTTATAATGTTGATCTAAATCCTTGAATAAAATGATTTAGGAAATTCTGTGCATTAAATACAGACTTTGGGCAGCTTTCATCTGTTTTGCATGTTCTGTTTAGCCTTTATTTTATTTGACTCGTTTAAGATAAAATAAATGCTTAATTCATTATTAAATGGGTCAAGATTGCCACCTCAAGTTTGAAACTTTAAGTTGAAAACTTTTTAGACATACTTTTTGTTATTTTGTTGCAGTTTCATAGCGGTCAATCACATGGGCTTGTGGTTTCCGATGCCAGCGACAAGTCAAGGGATCAAAAGGTTTTTGACTTTCAGTTAGATGTTCATGTTTTCTTTTTTAACTGCTAAACCTTTGATTCTAAAATGTCTTAATATGGTTGCTCCATGTTCATAAATCAGATTCAGAAAAGAAAATGAGGAGCTAGATTATGCATTAAAGAAAACAATTTTACTATAAGTTGTTTCTGTAGTCATTATTTTTGGACATATTTGTAATCTTGTAATTATGTTGTCTTCTTGCTGATCTTTTTTAAATAAAATTTTCAGACACTTCGTAGGCTTGCCCAGAATCGTGAAGCTGCAAGAAAGAGCCGCCTACGGAAAAAAGTAAATTTTTCTTTAATTTTGTTTATATTTTTTGTTACATTGTTCTTTTGCTTTATATTAGGATTAAAGAAATTACTTGATGTTAATCACTATAATTTGACTAAAGGTTGATACTCAAGAAAAAATTGGGATAACTTTTAAATGGTAGTTAATAGTAATAAAACCTCATAAAACTTGTTCTTGCATTAGCTGTACTGTGCGATTTAGAATGTTGTTTCCAGTTGTATGAGGGTAGACATGATAAACTTCATACCCAAAATGTGAACTGTGAAGTGTGGGTGTTCCTTTTTTTAGTTTTCCATAATATTTATGATTATATGTTGCTTATTGTTAAGGATCCGGGTGTAGATCGATACACAAACACAATCAAACTGCGAGAGAAAATAACAACAAAGATGAACATGCGAGATTTAACGTGGTTCGGTCGATGTGACTTACGTCCACGGGCTGCAACCAGGATAATCTTTTATTGCTTTCTGCCTCACTCGTGAGGAATTACAAGTACAATGATACAATATAAATAAAGAAAATTAGGGTTTACAACTTAATCCCCAAGAAAACCTTAATGGGCTAAAATTAAATAAATACGAGTCAGATCTTTAATTTAATTAATTTGCCACTGAGTTGTCTTTAACCCGAGCCTAAATCAAGACTCCACAAACCCAACAATCTCCCACTTGGAGGCTTGATCATCTTCAAACTACCTTCCGATGTGAACACTTGTACCTCTTGTAATCTTCCTCGTCTTCCTGGTTGCAGTTGCCTTCTCATCAGTTAACCTGAAGGCCCGTTGAAGCTCCCCCGAACTTCAACATATCAGTCACAGCTGTATCTGCCCCTGACCTGTTCTCCGTCCCTACCGGCTCCCACTGAAACAAACTGCCAAATCCTGGAACACCCCGAGAACAAACACTCTCCATATTCAGCAAGTAATCATCTGGAGAGATTTTATTAGATGGAATATTAGTTCTTTTAACCCACTGCCGTGTAGGGACTATGACTGAAGCACAACTTGTGCTCCCACTGCCACGAAATCCTTTAACTGGTTTTTCTAAACTCTTCCATGCACATTCACTTTGAATCTTTCCTGTGACTCTAGGTTTCTTACTTGCAAAGCAAACCTTCTTCTGATCACGAGATTCTGTGAACTGGATTTTAGTCTTCTTCCGAACTGGAATGTCACTTCCTTCAGGCGGTAAACTGACCATATACAATGAACCCATTTCTTTCCACGAGCAATGACAAGATTCCCTTTAACAACTTTCCACTGCTTATTCCCGAACTTAACCTCATGTCCCTGTTCATCCAACTGACCGACAGAAATCAACTGTTTCTTCAAATCATGAATCACCCTGACATCTTTCAAAGTCCATAAACCAGCTGAAGTAACTAAATCCATGTCACCTATGCCCGTAACATCAAGAACATCATTGTTCGCCAGTCTTACCTTACCAAAATCACCTTCTTTTAGATTCTGCAATGCTTCGCTGCTGTGGGTAGCATGAAATGAGGCTCCAGAATCCATGACCCAGGAATCCACACTGCTCTCCACGCTACAGATTAAAGCATTATTGTCTGAGTAGTCTGCTGCAGCGTTGACTTCTTTTTTATCATTTGGACACTGATTCCTGAAGTGTCCCACCTGTTTATAGTTCCAACAAGTCACATCATTTCGAGCCCTAGACTGACTCCTTTTTCTGTTCTTGCTCCCGCTACCTCTGTTATTCTTTCTTCCTCTGCCAACATTCAGTAATTCATTTGATGATTCACCTGAATTTCTTCGTCTGGTGTCTTCGCCCATAATAATATCCCGAACCCATTTAAAGTGAACGCGCTGGTGGAACTAGTAATCGCTGTAACAGTACCAGCCTAGCTATCAAGCAATGATGATAACAGTAATAGAGCCTGAACCTCATCCTCAAACTTGATGCCAACTGACCCAAGTCTTGACAAAATCAAGTTCAAGTTGTTGATGTGCATTAAAACTGAACTTTCCTCTTTCATCTTTGTATTAACCAGCTCTCGAATCAAGAAAACTTTATTTGTTGCCGAAGGCTTCTCATACATATTAGCTAACGCATCCATGATACCTTTTGCTGTAGTTTCCTTCAGAATGTTGAACGCAACATCCTTTGTCAGTGACAACCTAATAACCGCCTTGGCCTTTTTATCCAAAGTTTTTCATTCAGTTGGTTTCATATTTTCTGGTTTCTCACCAAAAACAATATCCAAGTCTTTCTGAACAAGCAAAGAACAAGTCTTTCTGAACAAGCAAATCATAGTCACAGGATTCGCTCCCCCACCCCACGAACCGCGAACCGGATCGCGCGAACCGGATTCGGGTACATTCGCGTACCAATCGCCTTCCGATTCGCGATCCAGTTCGGTGTAATAGGCGAATTTCGTTTTCAATGGAAATTGAACCCCTATATACTGCCGATTCGGGAATCGCTGCGAAGCGATTCGTGAACCACATCGCAAAGGTTCGTGATTTCGATCAATTGGATACGCGAATCGGAATCGAAAAGGCAATGTTTAAACTTTCCATTTTATTAATTAATCGAAAAGGCAATGACTGTTCGTTGATTTTGGAACCAAATCGTTGCTTTCAATATAAATTCACACAATCACAGATTCACATAAATCTTCAATATCAATTGATTCAATTCACAGTAGGACACTAGGACTTTTAGCGATACAACAAGGCCGCAAGAAACTTCTGATAATTCTGAGAATGGCTTTTGGTAAGGGTGGTTCAACTGAACATCAAGGCAAGAAACTTCTGAGAATTCAGATGTGCAAGTTCTTAGCGATGCAGAATTTGAAGTGGAGATCACGATGACGATCTCACGCAACAGAGTTCTGAAGTTCAGCAGCTAAAGCAGCCGATTGATGACAAACCATTGTTGCAAGAAGTTGAGTTTGTAGGTGCTGGTAAAAACAAGAATGCAGGGGGTTCAAAAGTCTGGGTTTGCAAGCATTGCGGTCAGAAATCTACTAGCTCGTATACACGCATTCATGCTCACTTTTTTGGTGCTCCACCGGGAAAGAAAACGGACATTAAACGGTGTCCTGCTTTACTAAAAGATCGTGAAAAATATGAGAAACTCTTGAAGAGAGTAAAGCTGGCTGAAAAGGTAGGTGTTTCAAAGTCTTTAAAAAATTCGTTATTTACTAGTAGTACTAAACAGAAGTGTTCCAAAAATCCCCTTGAAAAACGTTTTGGTGTCATGGAAAGAAATCAGGTTGATATGAAAATTATGAGAGGATTGTGTGCTAATGGAATTCCATTTAATGTCTTACGTAATCCTCAATTTTTGGAGATGGTTAGTGCAATCAACAAAGCACCTGCAGGATATAAACCCCCGTCTAGTGAAAGAGCAAGAACGGTATTGCTGGATGAATGTTTCAGAGATGTTGAAAAGGACTTAACTCCTGTTAAGGACACGTGCTATTCACAAGGCGTTTCCATTGTATCTGATGGATGGTCTAACATTAAGCACAAACCGTTGATTAATGTTATTGCAGTAAACAGTCGAGGAGCAATGTTTATGTATGCAGAGGATTTTTCTGGTTTGGATAAAACCGGGGTAGCGATAGCTAACTACTTACTTGGGGCTATTGAAACCGTAGGACCAAGCAATGTCCTACAAGTGGTTACCGACAACGCTGCGAATTGCAAGGCAGCTGGAAAAGAGATAGAAAAGGTACATAGACACATTTTTTGGTCTCCTTGTTCTGTTCATACATTAAATTTGGTTTTTAAAGATCTTGGAAAAGAGTTTGATTGGATGATGACCACATATAAAAGGGGCAAAGTGATTGTGAAATACTTTATCAATCATGGTCAGGCTTTGTCAATTTTTAGAGAGAATTCGAAGCTTGAACTGTTAAAAGTGGCGAAAACAAGATTCGCGTCTCACTATATTTTATTGGAAAGGATAATGAGATGTAGAGAAGCACTCGGTACAACCATTTCCTTAAATTCTTGGAGAGATTGGGTAAAACACGGTGATGAAAACACAAGAACAATCGGGTCAATGGTTGTTGACACAATTAGAAGCGAAGATTTTTGGGATGATGTTGAGACTATTTTAAGTATTACTAAACCTATATACTTGATGATCAAGTTTTGTGATGGCGAAGGTTCAAAAATGGGAGAAATTTACGAAAAGATGGATAACATGTTAGGAGAAATTAAAGATGTTATGTTGCAAAGTAAGTATGCATCATATTACCCTCAACTACACTCCATTGTGCAAGGTAGGTGGGAAAAGATGACGATCCTGTTACACTGTTTGGGATTTGCATTGTCACCAAGATTTTATGATACTAACTACCTTCGTATGTTAGCACCGGGTGGAGTTTCTAGGAAGGCTCCAAATCAAGACAAAGAAGTGGTTCAAGGGGTTATGGAAGCGTTCAAAAAAATAGCAGAAAGTCCGACAGAAGAGAAAATGTTGAGAGAGCAATTCGCAAGGTTTCATATGAAGAAGGGATTGTATTCAATGGAAGCAGCTCAAGTCGATGCTGTCACCATGGATGCGATTGATTGGTGGTCCAGTTATGGCTCGGAAACACAAGAATTAGCTGAAGTTGCTATTAAAGTTCTTTCACAGCCTATTAGTAGCTCATCAGCGGAAAGAAACTGGAGCACTTACTCGTATATACATAGTGTGAAGAGAAATCGTTTAAATACTAAAAGGGCGGACAAGTTAGTGTTTATACATTCTAACATTCGTCTTCAATCTCGATTCTCAGAAAGTTACAACAAAGGGCCAACAAAAAAATGGGATATGAATCCAGAAAATGATTACTTGGAAGGGCCTAGTACAAGGTATGAAGATCTTGAAGAAGAAGAAGAAGAAGAAGAAGAGAATGACTACTCAAAGGGAAAAAGAATTAGGCTTGACTAGTTTTATGAATTTATTGTTTTATGAATTATGATTATGAGATGTTTTTTGGTTATTCATATTATGAACTATCTGTTTTGAAGTTTTGAATTGTTTGGTTATGGAAGTTTTTAATATGCTTATAAAATGTGTTATCTTAATATGTAATTCACTCATTATCTTTAAAAAATATAATATAGGATACGGTGTACCGCACTATATGGTACATCGTACCGCGTACCGGATTAGCGTTCCGAATGAACCTACCCCCCGCGTACCGAATTTTATAAATTGACGAATCGCGTACCCGTTTCCGTACCGCGTACCGGAACGTACCGCGATCCATGTGACTATGAAGCAAATCCTCCATTTGCATTTTCCACCAACCAAAGTCGTTTCCATTAAACTTCTCAATCCGAAGTTTTCCGTTCTCAGCCATTATCCTAAACTACAATCTGTTTACTAATCAAGTCAAGACTGAAAGTAGTGTCAAACACAACTGCGGCCGGCTGCCTGAACTTGAGTGTTGTTCTATTGGACACTATCCTTGTTTCCTCAGTCTCAAAAAATAGTAAACAAACTAGTAAAACAATGCACCTGAGAGTTCTCGACTTTAAATCTCGGTAATTATATTAAGATACTTGGATAAACAAACAATTACCCGACAATCAAAACAAAAAAATTATCCGGCTAAACTGCCCGACAACCGCTCCTGCACCAAACAAACTGAACAGACGAACAAAAGCAACCTAAATAGCCAAAAAAATACCCAAAATTGATATTCAACCAATAGCAAACCCTAATAAAATACTGAAACAACCTGAAACTTATAACCTGTTGTTCCTTTATGATCGAATGCCGATGGTTCACTATCGCGAGGTTACAAAATACACCAACAAGCTAGCTGCCTGCGTGCCTTTATTTTTGTTGTAATGGATGAAAGATAGCAAGCACCCAAGACAAAAAAAGTCTTCTGCTTCTTTCGATGAATACACACGACCCTAGGCAAACAACTTTCTTTTTCTTTCTTTTATTTCAATCGACAATTACACGAACAAAAAAAAAAAGATGGGTTGTGGCGGCTAGACTGCCGACCGAAAAACCTAGATTACGTTTCCTCTAGCGTTGTGTTTCTCCCGTGTGTAACGAACCTGGCTCTGATACCACTTGTTAGGGATCCAGGTGTAGATCGACACACAAACACAATCAAACTGCGAGAGAAAATCACAACAAAGATGAACACGCGAGATTTAACGTGGTTCGGTCGATGTGACCTACGTCCACGGGCTGCAACCAGGATACTCTTTTATTGCTTTCTGCCTCACTCGTGAGGAATTACAAGTACAATGATACAATATAAATAAAGAAAATTAGGGTTTACAACTTAATCCCCAAGAAAACCTTAATGGGCTAAAATTAAATAAAAACAGGCCAGATCTTTAATTTAATTAATTTGCCACTGAGTTGTCTTTAACCCGAGCCCAAATCAAGACTCCACAAACCCGACACTTATCTCTAGAGAAATCTTATACTAGAAATAATTATGCGAGATCTGAGAAGGTTTTATCTAAAAACAATCTTAAAGCTTTTGTCTTGATTTGGATTTTGCATATTGGCATAAATAGTGAAATCATTGTAAAAAGATAGGAGTATGCACTTGTGGTTTTAACGATAAAAAGTGAAATATATTGTAGAAGAACACGAGCATGCACTTTCTAGCATTCATTAACCAAAAATATCTCAAATGATGGATCTGGAGATTAGAACAATCAATATTGAAATATATTATGTATGATACAATCAATATTGAAATATATTATGTATGATAAGTGCATACACGTTTTAATAGGTTATTTAGAGAGAGAATTTCTGAATCTGAACCATAACTTTAAAATGGACTTGGAGTTTGAAATGATAATTTATAAAATTTGACGACGATAAACAAAAAAGTTTAATGGAAATTTCACAGTATTTTCAATTGCACTAATAACTTTATTTGTCAGTAGTGTGGTACTCTCTTAGAAGTCACAATCGATCACTCAGATCAGTCTCATCAAATTTTTATCAGATTTCATCAACATAAATCATTAATAACGGTCGAGTTGATTGTAAAATAATCAGCCTACTGCTAAGAAACTGCTTATATGAACTAGTATAGTCTTTGACATATAATATGCCCCTTGGTCCTTTATTTTATAGGTGTTTTTTCACTAAATTTTAAGTTCCAAACAATCTGTAAGGAGGCTAAGTTTTGGTGTATGTACATGTGCAAGATTATAGGTCCTCTGTTTACCTCATGGGAATAATGTGCTTAATTCACGTCAACATACTCAAAACTATTACTTACCTATTTTTAACTTTGTGGTTCATAGGCTTACGTCCAACAGCTGGAAAGTAGTAGAATGAAGCTGACCCAACTTGAGCAGGAGCTTCAGCGAGCCCGGCAGCAAGTATGGTTTGACTAATCATTACTGTTTCCACTTAATTTTTTATAATTTCACTAAATACTTTTTTAAAAACTATCTCGCTTGTCTTAATGAAGTTCTTTTCCTTTTTGAAAGGGAATATTCATTTCAAGTTCAGGAGAACAGTCTCAATCGATGAGTGGGAATGGTAAGACCCTCTTGTGATCTATGTTCTTATGAATATTATTCCAATTATAGTAGTGGTTTTAGACTTCAATAAATGTAGCAATCTTTTTTCATTAATACTTTAGAGTTATATTTGTTAGATATCATGTAATGTGATAATTTATGCATATGTTTTAAGATTGCAGTTTTCCAGAAGGTAAATTGATTATTTTTCTCCGGGTCAAAAATGAAATATGAAAGTTCAGGAAACATGCGCACTTTAAATGGCTAATTCTTGTCTGTTTTGAAGGCCATTCTTTTTTGAGAATTTACAATCTTTGTTTTCCTCCAAATCTGATACATGATAGCTTTATGCAGCCATATTGAGTATTTACATTCTTCTTCCACCAACCAATTTGGTTTATGGGCACTTTCATGGTTGTGAAGTTCATACTAAGGAAAATGTATTAGAATTTAGTTTGTCAGCACGAGTAATTTCAGTATTTGGAATAACTAAGGTTCATGTGTAGGATGGGCCATCGGAAATAACAATGCTGTATGAAACACTAAGTGTTTGAAAGATTCCCAAGAATAAGGGCTATTCATGACATGCAAAAATCTGACATGAAGTAATGGGTTAAGGTTGGGGCTATGGTTTAGGTAGTAGACAGGTCTAGATGGCTACCTCAATAAATGGGTCAGTTCGAGTGACTTGACCAACACATTTTCAAATGGTTTTAAATTTTAATTAAATAAAAAATACTAAAAAATTTAAAAACTTGAAGTGCCCATTTGTTCTTATATTGGTTTCATTTATCATTTTGATCTTATAGTACCGTCATCATGTTTTATCTTATACTAATATACTTTGTGTTTGCATAGTTGAGTCATGGGTATTCTATGCATACAAGTTAATGTAAATGGGTTGACAAGGCTAAGCCTTAAAATAAACATGTCTGGGTTCGGGTTCAACTTTTGACCTGATCAGCTAATCAGGCGTGGTTCGGGCTGGGTTATACGAACCCACCAACCAAAACCCAACACTTATTGCTAGCCCTTCTAAGAATTAATGTTTAAAAATAATGCAAATACTGCAGGGGTTATACTTTAGAATTTCTGGTAATCGATTTTTCAAGTAATGATTTATTGAGAATGGATGTTTTGAAAAAAAAAAACTAGTTTATTCTATAACACTAACAAAAATTGTTAATCTGGCTTGAAAATAATAACCAGTTTATTCTCTGAACTAGGTCTTTCATTAAATTTCTAGACACGTGATGTGGAGTTTTTAGTTCTCGATGATGTTCTTAATATGTAGTTTGGGATAATTGTTTCTACAGCATTTGTGACACAATGTGATACCAGAATTCCCATTATTCATCCCTTGGTGTCATTATGAAGTAAATCTTGACATAACCCGTTAGAGGTGAAAAATGGGCAGGTGGGGTAAACGAGCAAAACGGGTTCTTTTTTATTCTTGTCAGGTTCTGCAATTCTGTGCATTTAAAAGAAAATATGATAATAGATGTGGTAAAATATATTTATAGAACTATCTCATTACAACAATAATATATGGGATAGGGTGATTACTTATTACCTGTTTGAACCATTCCCTTTTTTAGCTAATTTGTTTTAATTGATCTCTTTGGGATAAAATAACCAATTCAGCTCATCCTTAACTATCTATGCAGGAGCGCTGGCTTTTGATGTTGAATATGGACGGTGGCTGGAAGAGCACAACCGCCGAATCAATGAGCTGAAAGGGGCAGTTAGCAATCACGCTGGTGATGGTGAACTGAGGATTATAGTTGACGGTGTTGTTGCACATTATGAAGATATTTTCAGAATAAAAAGTGATGCTGCTAAGGCTGATGTCTTTCATGTTCTATCAGGGATGTGGAAAACACCTGCTGAAAGGTGTTTCCTCTGGTTAGGAGGATTCCGTTCATCAGAACTTCTAAAGGTCAGCGTAATATCCCATTCATCTTCAATACGAGTTATGCTAAAAATCTTGGTTTTGATTCGTGCTTAATATATTAGTACATTACAAATTTGGTTAGGTGGATTCCTCTACAACTAGTATATCTTTCTCCCTGTGTTTATACCCAAAATCATATATTTCGTCTACAACTAATAACTATGATTGTCATTTTTAAAGATTTTGGGTTCAAAGTGGTTTTGGTTTTATTTCTATATATATTTTGGATTGATTTGAGTTTTCATTTCAAGTTCTATTTTTTGATTTAGTTGATCATCTTCTTTATAAACATGATAAATATTAAGATGTATTTTCAAAGAAGATGGGCATGAAAAGACAAAAAAGTGACAGATATTGTCAATTCTAATGCTGACTTGACTTAATTGTTCACTTGAAAGTTGAAACTAAATTTGACCAAGATTATGTTTAGTTGAAACAACTTAGGACTACAGATCAGCGTTTAGCAACTTCTAAACGAAATCCTTAATCTGGGTATAAGCATTGGGGCGAAGCTTGTAATCTACTCAAATTTTGATTTATGATATTTCCTATTAAGTTGTTCTTTTTTTTATTTACATAGCTGACTGCTTTTAATTGTTCGTAAATGAATGTAGTAGATACGAATTTCTTATGAATATGGGATAATCCATAAAGTAGATAAGAGTGGAGGGTTTGATAGTATAGAATTTCATGCAAAATTGTAAAAAGCCTCAAGAGACATTCGAGTCATTTTACATTTTTCTTTTAATAGTTATGGTAATGTGCGTATCTAGACATTTATTATATCCAAGCTTTGTGGGTTTACAATTAAAGATTTAAGACAATTATAGCCACAACAGTGTATTGATGCAGTAATGGTGTGGGTGAAACTTTGGCTGTGTTGACTTTTTTGGTTTGCAGCTGCTTATAACCCAATTGGAACCTTTGACCGAGCAGCAGTTATTGGCAATTGGCAACCTACAGCAATCGTCACAGCAGGCTGAGGATGCGTTGTCACAAGGAATGGAGGCATTGCAGCAGTCACTAGCAGAGACCATATCAGGGTCTCTTGGTTCCTCAAATTCATCAGGCAATGTAGCCAACTACATGGGCCAGATGGCTATGGCTATGGGTAAACTAGGAACCCTAGAAGGCTTCATTCGACAGGTTGCCTTATTCTTCTTTCCGACCCGTCTCACTTCTTATATGGTTCTGATTATCTCCACACAAATCATATACTAACATTTTTGTTCAATTTTCAATTAATCTTGTTACCAGGCTGACAATTTGAGGCAACAAACCTTGCAACAGATGCATAGGATATTGACAACACGCCAGTCAGCTAGAGCACTGATAGCTATTAATGATTATTCCTCTAGGCTTCGAGCTCTGAGCTCGTTATGGCTTGCACGCCCTCGTGAGTGACCAAATCCTTCCTCATGTCATCACAAAAATGTGTCCCGTCAACTTCTACACCAAGTTGTACCATTTATGTGCAAGAATGTAAGGATTTGTAACAAGCATGAAGGGCAGCAAGTATCTGTAACAGCTCCCAAATTCTACGAGTCTTCAAATCTGCTGTGATGGTGCTGAGTTCTACTTTTTTTTCTTTAGTCTTGTATGGATGATAATTCAGCTATTAACTTATAAGTTACGATAATTTGGTGTCAGCTTTGTTTTAATTTAAACTGATACAATAGGTATATTGTGAATTTGTAGCTTCTTCGTGGTTTTAAGTGTTGATGTTTGAAATTTGTTTGTATTTTGTTACTCGTAACTTATGGAAACAGAGGGTAGGCAGTTATTGTTCATGCTCAAAAAGTTTGTGGTTACATGTTTCCTTGTGTCTATTTTTATATATTTATTTTATTCTAGTAATGTGAGAACCAGTTAACAGAAATCTAATAGAACCTGTCAATACTCTGCTAACCAATGAGATGAGATAAAACATGATACAAGACGGTTACAGGTAGAAAACTGAATTCGAACCTGAGACTTCTGCTAGATAGACTTGGGATCATTTCATGGTGTTGTGGAACTAATGTTTAAACACAATATAAAATTATGTGAAACTAATTTGTAGCTCATAAACCTTTCGAACGACACTTTTAAAAAGTTGTTGAAAGGAAGGAATGAAAACCTTGCTTGCTACACACATGTTATATATTATAACATTAAATTTTGTGTAGTCTAATATAATTCACCAATTTATTTGGCCACTTAATTCAAGCCTTTCAAAAACTGCAACATGAATGAAAATTTATAGAAATATATAAAGTTAATTTCATGTGTATTTATTTATTATTTATACTTAAAAGGAGAAGTAATGCTGCAAGCATTTGGTACCATCTTTGAAAAAGCAAAATCATGATAGATAAAGGGACATTTGATAAATTTCATGGTAGACTAACTTTATTACAAATTTTATATCAAGTTGCAAAGAGTAATAGATTGGTACCCACACGACCTTAACTTAGGAACAAGATGATTGAGATTAGACATCTCAAAGCATCAACTTTCATGCTTATTAGATTTGGTAAACCTATTAGCACCGAACTATAAAAATAAATTATAATTTCCAAGGAACTTTTAATTTTCATGCATCGTGCGCACCATGGAAATTTTGTTTTCCCCACTAAGCATGCCCAAGCCTCTATTGGAATTGGAATCCACGGTTATGTGTAATCTCAAATTACATAGTCATGTGCTGGGCACCACTATCGTCACATAATTTTCCAAACGCATAACGCGCCACTTAAACTATGTAGTCGTGTCATGCAGCTCTATGAGTACAAATGAGGGTGGTCGGTCACCACCATACATAGCCGCAACTTCTAATTTATCGTACCGCATATCTTTATTTTAAGCTTCAGAGTTAATTCCATGATTCTACCTTTGCTGTGACTATGAGTGAATACTGAAGATTAAAGTTTTTAAACGTTTCATACTTGTGCTTGGTAACTTTTATGTTTGATCTTTTTACAAGTTTCACTTATGATTACTTTTGTTTCCTACTTTATGATGATGAAGTAGAATTGCTTGCTTTAATAATACGAACCCTTACAACTATTTTACTAGTTTTGTTTTAAGTTGAGGTTTTTAATTGTTACTACAAATTTGAATCTGAACCAACTATTACTTGCATAAGTTTGGATATAATAATTGTCTAGATTTAAATGTAACCATTGACAATGAACTAAATACAAGCAAATACTTGGTAATAGTTCTTGTTGGTGTAGTTTCTGCTGAACCTGAGCACATGGATTGGTCACAAGAATAGAAGTCGGCTAAAGTCTAAGGACCACTTATGTCATTTATGTTACTCTCCTAGAGTATTGGATTAAGTTTCTTATAGATAAGATATTTATCTACTGTTTAAATTCTTGAAGAGAAAAGTATTCTAGTATTCATGTTAATCAAGTTAGGGGTTAATTAAGCCTATAGATACACCCACCAAGATGTGGTATGGGTATGAGTTGTGACCAAAGTTTTAAGAGATATTTTCCTTGATTATATTGGAGAGTTATTCCACGTTTGATATTCTTGTGTTTCCTGTGATCTTGAATTGGTATTAGAGTAGTTTAGGACCAAAACTTGAAAAACACATTCGATCATCGCTGGCAACTTGCAGAACCTATTGTGATCACCCTCAAACAGAAGACATAAATGAGTTTTGCATCCTGCCCCCGCACTTTTGTTAACCTACCAACAACAAAACAAGAGAAATTCCATGGCCGAAGAAAGCAACCAGGCATTAAAAGAAAGCAGTGCCTCATCGATTAGACCCAATACGAAGAATAATAACATGGTAATTGCATTTTTGTTTCAGTCGCTACGAGAAGAGCTCATACTATAGGTGGGAAACATTCAAACCGCCAAGGAGATGTGGGAAGCTGTGAAAGCCCGCTATCATGGGGTGGAATGAGTTATAGAGGAAAGATTGCAAACGTTGATCTCGGAGTTTGAAAACTTGAAGATGAAGGATACTAGCACAATCAATGAGTACACATCCAAGATATCCGGGATAATCTCAAACTTGACATCATTAGGTAGCACTGTTGAGGAATAGAATCTAGTTAAAAATTTCCTGGATGGTTTAAATGGGTGATTTATTGATACAATTGCTTTGAAGAGCAAGTTATTGATCTTAAAACCATAAAATATGATGATGTAGTTGGGCGATTGAAAGCTTACGAGGAGAGAATCAAGGAAGGAGATCATATGCAAGTTGATGTTCTCTAAAAACAATTTATCAAGGTACTCTTAACCCACGAAGACAAGGGGTCAAGGGTGAGGGATGGGTCAAAGTTCACATGGTCAAGGCCGAGGAAGGAATGGCGACCAAGGCTGAGGATTAAAGTACCTAAACCCAACCAAAGTGGATGAACCATAAAGGAAAAAGAAAGATTGATCACAAATTCATTGCTTTAGGTGTGACAAACTAGGGCACTTTGCATCAATGTGCCTGGAAATAAAACAAAAGCTACAAGAAGCAAATCTATCAAAGACAAGCAAAGAAAACCCTTTGTTGTTCATGATACGAAAAAATTACATCTTTTTTCATGAAAGAAAAATCATTCCTATATACTAAAAATAGTAAGAAGAATGATGTGTGGTACTTAGACAATGGGGCAAGCAATCACATGACTAGGAATCGAGTAAGCTTTGTAGAACTCAATGCAAAGGTAACCGAGAAGGGTCAATAATATTGGAAGGAAAATTGGGTGAGCATAAGCTTCTAACTGAAGTCTATTACATCCTAGGTTTAAAAGGTAATATCCTAAGCCTCCCAGGTGCAAGGTGATCATGGAAGAAGATAAACTCATGATGTATAATAACACAAGGAATCTAATTATGAAAGTCATCCGCTCGGAAAATCAAATTTATAAAATAAAGTTGACAACTGGAACAACAGTACGTCTGCATGCAAACATGAATGACTCAAATTAACTTTAGCATACGCGCATGGCCACCTCAACTTTGATGCATTACGACTCCTTGCAACTAATGATATGGTACGTGGCATTCCCCTTATTAAATGATATACTAAATATGTAATGCTTGCATTGTCGGAAAGAAGGTATGAACACCTTTCTCGGATCAAGTGGTGTATGGGCAAATAGACCAGTACAACTAGTTCATGGTAATCTTTATGGCCCTATCACACCATGCACACTACCTCAAAATAGTACATATTCTTGTTAACAGATGATTATTTGAGATACATGTGGAGCTTTCTAATAAAAACCAAAGACCAAGCATTTGACGTATTAGTGAATGGTGTAAAAGGGAGGCCATTTGAAGGAACTTAACAACATCATACACCTCTCAACAAAACATGATTTTTAAGAGGTGGAATAGGACGATCATCAGTACAATAAAGAGCATATTGAAGGCGTCTAACTTGCCAAAGCGCTTATGGAGAGACGCTACCATGCATGTAGCGTACATATACTTAATCAGGTACCAACAAAGCCTTTACACAAAAAACCCTCTAGAAGTATTGAAAGGAGTGAAACCAAAGCAAAATGATGATTTACTTTGGGCCCGAACATGGCACGAAAGCTCATCGCATGTACGAACCAATAGAAAAAACCTTTGTGTAAGTCGGGATGTGAAGTTTAATGAAAAAGAAAAATGGAATTGGAAGTTCAGCTCTCAGGATCAAGACGAATCGAAACTTATCATTAAAAATTCAATACAAAACTCAATACAAGAAACTACACACTCTAAGATTAAAACTTCAATAGAAGACCAAGTTCCACTAGCTCAAGTCAAGAACAATGATGAACAGGCCCAAACCAAGATAAATGGTGATGAGGCCCAAAACAAGTATAATCCTGCCTATATGGAATCAAGTTCAGCTGGAACAGAAGGCCCAATCAAAGTAGCAGCTGAGAACCCAGTTGAAAACCAAAACCCATTATGAAGGTTAACACGAACCCACTCTATTCCCATAAGACTCAAAGATTTTATTATTAAAGATGGGATAAATTGAGAGTGTGAAGAAGAATTAATGTTGGCTATGGATGGTGAACCTAAGAACTATAAAAAAGCAACAAAAGATAACAACCGGCAAAAAGCTATGTCGTCTGAGATAAACTTCATTGGAAGGAATGGAACTTGGAGGCTGATGTCACACCCTGCCATGGCGAAACCACGAGGCATGACGTATGACTTCCAAGGCATATGATTATCGCAAACACAAACATACCATCAGATACATAGCTTTTAAAATTCAGAGTTTTACATCTCAAAATCAATTGTTTAATAACCACATTTGGTCATCAAAATAAATTTTCTAAAGATTTCGCCCATATGACCCAACCTGGTTGAGTTATACAACTAAAATCTTTCCAAACAAAATAAATGTATCCAAGGTATGATTGATTTCCTAGTTTCTTACTTCCAAGAATCAAGCCTTACTTAACTGAAAAACATACTTTAAAATGTCAACATAATATTGGTGAGTTCACAAATTTTAATCATTTTAGAAAGTAAATCCATTATTCAAGAACATTAAAAGATACGATAATCAAAACAAATACATACGACCAAATTGTAAACTTGCAAGGAATACAAATAATATGTAACATTTATGAGCCATAACCAAACCATGACTTCTATAAACTTTTGCCCCAACCTGTTTTGCGGATATGAATTTGGACAATATGCTATCATTCAGACATAGGGACTAGTGGTTAGCATGACTAACCATGATAGGGGGCGTCAAACCCAGTGGTACTATTCAATATTTTCATGGCTAAACAATAGCTAAAGGTTATTACTAAGGAAGGGGACTTTTCAGCACGCAACATCAACTCATGAATACATAAATTCTAGTATTGTTTTCTAAACATCATATAAAAATGATCAAGTGATTGGTGACTTAATTCTCTTTTATTATATTCACCCTAACCTTTTGGTATTTTCATAATCTTTGCCTCTTATGTGACACTCTCTTAGTAAATCAAATGAATTTTTTAGTCCTACAAATTTTGCCACATAAGCTCATATATGTTGGGTTGTGATAAATATAAATTTTCCATTTTTTAGTATATTTAAGTGGTCCAAAACTATTTATTTATACAAATGGGTACAACAGCAATATTTTTGGTGCACTTTTAGTATTTCCTTTTGTTGACCAACAAAATCTTTTTGTTTTGACATGAGGTCTCCTAACTTTGAAACCAAGGTCTACATTTTAGAGAAAAATCTCACTTTATTTGGACGTGTTAGGACCGAGTATTGTTTCCAACAAGTAGGACCAAGAATCTGCTGAAAAAGATAGTTTTGACATTTTAATTTGTTTTAGCAGTTTGGGTATCAAATCTTAGTGAATTCTGGTGAATCCACTTGGGTTACAAAGTTAACTTCTAAAATTTAAATTTATGCTCAATAATCACTTTAATTGGACATGTTATGACCGAGACATGTCTCTTCAAAGTCAGGACAAGGAATCTATTAGCTTGCTATCATCTTTTTAGCTTACTATTTCAACCACCTTCTTAGTGTCTTTACTCTTGCCTCTCTTTAACCATTTGTTATTACCCACTATCATAATCTTATTGACCATTTTAACATTAAACAAGACCCAAAAGTGTAGGTCTATACCATTTATAACATAGATTTTAACTTTAACCACCATAAGTTGCTTGTTGTCTTTAATCAAATGTCACCATCATACCCTAAATATGTTGTATAGAGAATGATGTTAGATTTTATCTTGATGAGTATATTTACTTGTATTACACTTGGTTCTTCTTTTAAATACATATATACTTAAATTTTGTAAGGTTATTATACTTTTTTCTGACTAGATCACAAGATTTGTGTAAATTTTCACATGTAAAATAATATACCTTCTTATGCCAACTTTACTTCTAAAAATCCATGAATTATCAAAATGTTACCCTTATTTACAGTTTTTAAAAACATATTCTTGTGTAAGACTTAATATTTTAAGACAAAACTTGTACATTTGTTTTTGAAATTATGTTTTTCAAGCATAAACATGAATGTTCATAGGTGGCTCTTCATACAAGTTCCAACACTTGTATGTGATCATAAAAGGAAAGAAAATAGTAGGAGTTTAGAGTCTCACTTTGAGAGTTGAAGAAGTAGAGGGCTAGATGGTGTCTTCCAAGGCTTGATCTTCTTGAAAATTGCTTGAATTCTTGTGAAGAAGACTTGGTTCTTTGTAAATTACATGAGAAAAATGAAAGTGTATAGAAAGAGAGGAATGGGGATAGCTAGGAAGGGGAGGGAGAGGGAGAGAGAAGTTTGCTAGAATTTGTTTTTGGAAATGAATGCTCGAGTGAATTTCTAGATATTTATCAAGTCTTTTATCCATTTTTTAAGATCATGGAGAAGAGGGATGGTGGGGGTAGGGGTTTTTGGTTGAGTGAATGCTTGATATGGTTAAATGATAAAAGTATGGCATGGGGTTTTGGTTGTCTTTTTTTAAATATAATGCATGTAAGTTGATGTACATAAAGGTATGGAGTGTGGTTTAGTTTAAATAAATCTAGACTTTCTTCAAAAATTTTATTTCACAAGACGCATTTTTAGCTAGTTAGAAAATTCTTACATGATTTATTGTTTACTTTTATCATAACCCTTGATCATTGATGTTAATTATTCATGATTTATAATTATAGTTTTATTTATTTAATAAAGATCATTAACTGAATAGACTTGGTTTTAGTTATGTAGGAGACATAATTTTTCCTCTTAGATATTACAACTTATGATTTTTAAATTTATATATTGAATTTTCGTGATATAGTTCCTCAGACTCCATCTTGGTCACACCCAGTTTATTTACCAATGCTCATATCAAGTAGACAATCATGTATATTAGTCATCAAATTCCCAAAATATTATCTATAATGTCACCATGAAATTGCATATATTTTCTAGGTTTTAACGAGACTTATTTGATGTACTCACATCTATTGGTAATTATGTAATGAAACTACATTGAAAATTCATACAGATAATGACCATAAATTAGTATTGTCATAGCTGACAGACCTGCCAAAAAGGCAAAAGATGTAAGAGTTTATCTTAAAGGCTGATGCTAACCAAAGATCTCTCAACATGCTTCTGAAGTACAAGGAAGTTACTTCGGAAGATTTGATCATGCCCAAAGAAAATTAACTAAGTGTCAAATATTCTGAAGCCAAACACAGAAATCTTCCAAAGCCAAAAGTGAAGTCTTTCGAAGCCTGAAGACAAAGTCTTCCGAAGCCTGAAGACAAAGTCTTTCGAAGCCTGTTGACTGATTTCTTCCTAAGACAGAGAAGACATGCTTCACTGGCATACTTTTGACAAAAGACGACCTACTTTCTGCTGCCAGCTTTGAAGATTCACCAACTTATATAAGTTGGTGATTATCTTTTTACATTTGTCAAATGTTCAGTATGATATCTTTGTCTGTAACTTTCCACTCTTGTACTTTTATCCTTTTTGTAATACAATAGGATATGAGCTATGGCATGTCATAGCATGTCAAATGGCAATCTGCCTTTTGACTTTACATTGATCTTGTTGTCTAGATTAGTGTCCAGCTAGCCTTCAAAGTACGGCTTGATGTAGGATGTAGTATAAAGTATCTCATGTAACCAGTCTTAGGACTAAGCCTTGTAACAATTTTAAAACACTTGAGAGCAATATACATCATCCTTGAAAACCAATCTTTGTTTGCCTGAATGTTCTTATCTATTGTTCATTGTTTCTTTCCCTGGTTCCCTATTTGATCTAGTAAGTGTGATATTCTTTAACTGTGAAACTATTGTTGAACCATAACCGATCATGCAATTGGTATCAGAGCTTTTTAGGCTCTTGATTGAAAATATCTCACCATCTTGAATCACTCTTCAATTTCACAAAGACTTACTTGCTTAAATGGCAGCTCTCACTAAAGCTGATATGGAAACTGACACCATGACTAAGTCTCCACTGATCACTCCTGATGACTTTGACACTTGGTGTATGAGGATGGAAGGCTTCATCAAGTCTCAAGATAGCAGGATGTGGAGTTCTGTAGTCTTAGTACCTCACATCCCAAGTACTACTTCAGCAATCGCTGGAGGTGGGATGATACCAAAGGAAGTGGCTGACTACTCTAAAGAAGACTGGAAGAAGATTGAAATTGATTAGAAGGCCATGATCGCTCTTTAAACTGCTATTTCCAACTCCATCTACAGAGGCTTCAAAAAGTGGAAGACTGCAAAAGAACTCTGGGATACACTAAAGCTGATTTATGAAGGATCTGTGAAAGCTAATGAAAACAAGAAAGACATCATGAAGCAGCAGTTTGAAAAATTCACCTTCAAAACAGGTGAAACTATGACTTAATAATACTTTAGGTCTGTTGAGATTGTAGATACTTTGATGGATTTTGGAGTCAAACTTGAGAACAGGGACATAGTGAGGAAGTTCATGTTCTCTCTTTCCAGAGAATGGACACACTACTGTGTAGCCATTAAGAAAACTTAGAACCTCTCTACCCTCACTCTTATTGAGCTGTATGGTATCCTGAGTGGTTACTAGATGGAGATTAACAGGCAAAACCCATCTCACGGCTCATTCAGCACCCAAAAGAGTTCAGCCCGTAATATGGTTGAAAGGGATAGTAGAGAACCACAACATCAACTTATCTGCTATCCTAAAAACTCACCAAAGGGTCCTTTTATCACCTTCTCGGAGACACCAAGGGAGAGCTAAACTCAAGTAAGCCCATTCTAAGAGCCCAGCTCTTCTAAGGCCTTTGTGCCTTTAGATGAAAGTTGTCGAAACTTTCTCTTCACCCTTGAAGACCTAGACTGTATCCATCCAGATGATCTGGAGTACACGGAGATAGTCCAGCAGATGGCTCTTCTCACTCACAAAGCCAAGAAGTTCTATAAAAGGATAGGGAGGAAGTTTCCAAGCAATCTGTCTAGTGGAAAGTTTGGGATGGACAAAATCAAAGTAAAGTGTTATAACTGTAACCAAATAGGCTGCTTTGCTAGGGAGTGTAAGGAACCAACAACAAATGGTGGTATACACAGTCCAAGCCAAACTATAATGAGGCAGCTCCAAGAACTGAGAAGCCAAACCAACTAAAGAAGCAAGCTGCAGTTACTGTTGAAGAAGGAGGCTTTGACTGGAGCTTTCAGGTAGAAGATGTCTCTCCAAACCAAGCTCTAATGGTAGATCATGAAGAAACTAAGATATTGGAACATCTTTGTACTCCTGAATGCGTTGCTAAAGTAAACATGTACAAGTCCTACAACCTGGAAGTAAGATCTGATCTTGAGTCAATGAACATTTTAAAAGTTGTTTTTAAAAGAGCAAAAAATAATTATAAGCTTAAAATAGAAGACTTAAAAAAAACCATTTCTACTTTAAAACATGAGCATACAAATTACAGGACTCAAATCAAAGATCTTGTTACCAAGTTAACTGAAAGCCAGGCGGAGCTTGTGATCAGCAAAGCCAAGGTAGAAAAATGTGTTCTTGAAGAGGAAACCTTCAAGAATATCATATCTTCATCCTTGCATGCAAAAGTTTGTTATCAAAACAAGCTGGGACTTGGATCAAGTGAAATAGCTCCTCCATACACATTACTATCAGTCAGAACTCCAAGTCATGGAACTTGTGAAGATGAACGGCCTCTTATTGATCCTATCCAAGAGGAAGATGAAGATGAAGAGGATATAGTGAAGGATGAACCAGAAGTGAGTGAAAAGGTTCATTCTAAGAAGGGTCACTATATTCTTGGAGAAAAGAAGAGACCAAGGATGGCTAAGTCTACAAGAAAGAACTTGATCAAGGCTGCAAAGAGAAGATCAAAGAAAGTACAAGAGATCAAGCCCACCTTCAACCCCAGGCAAAAACAAGTTTTCATCTCTGCTAGGTTTGAGGTGAGGAAGACTGAAGACTTAACAAAGGACTCTAGTACTAGGGGTCCTAGTTCATGTCTAAGCCATCCTAGTCAAGAGAAGAAGGTTGAACCAATGTGCAGCATTACTGCACAGGCTGGACCATCCAACTTCAAAGGCAAGCTTCACCCTTAGAAGCATGCTGCATCATCCAAGAAGATAAAGAAGGAGCTGGAAAGAGATCAAGATCAACCTTCTCCTCAGAACAAGACTCTTAGAAGGAAGCCTAAGGAATTTATCATGTGTGGTGGTACAACCCATTATGCTAAGAAATCCATTTACAATCTTAAGTGTACCATCCACATGAACAAGAAGAAGACTTCTGAAAGAAGAAGAAAATAGCTTTGCAAGGAAAATCATTCTCCTTCAAAAGCTCCAAGGTGAACAAAAAGAAGATAGGTGGAAAATTGTCTTCTTAAGAAAGTTTGGTCTCGAAAGAAAGGAATGCTTCCAAAGCACTGAATTCTGCTGCTGTGGATGCAGAAGCTTCCAAAGGTTCAGTCTCTAAAACTTCTGAAGTCATAAAAACTTCTGAAGTTTTGAAAGCCAAATCTAATCTTCCAAAGATGGTGTGGTAGATGAAGGAAGGCCATGTGACTAAAGTTTCTTCAACAACAACAGGCAATGATCCTCAAAGCTTGCATATAAGATCAATAACTGTTGAACTATCTTTAGTTCATTTTGATAAGCCCAAGACTAGCAAGGCTTGGGTTTCCAAATGTAACTAATCATCTCTTTTTCCTGTGAAGGAACTGCTAAAGACCAAGAGAAATGTATGGATCATTGATAGTGGTTGTTCCAGGCACATGACTGGCAATGGCTCTTTGCTTTAAGATTTTGAGAAAGTTGATAGAGGGCAAGTTGCTTTTGGAGGTGAATCAGGTGGTTACATTACTGGAAGGGGTACGGTCATAAATGGTAAGCTCAACATTGAAAGGGTAAACTTTGTCAAAGAGCTTGAGTATAATCTTTTGAGTGTATCTCAATTTTATGGCCAAAGATATAACATGCTCTTTATTGAGCATGACTGCATTGTTCTTAAGCCCGGGGTGATCATTCTTCAAGAGCACATTTTTCTTGGAGACCCAGGAAAGGGAACATGTACAAAATGAATCTACAAGAAACCTCCCCTTCAGGGGAAGTTTCTTACTTTCTATCTAAATCCAATAGTGATGAGTCATTCCTTTGGCATAAAAGAATATGCCATGTAAACTTTAAGAATATGAATAAACTGATTAAGAATGATTTGGTAACGGGAATGCCAAAGAAAGAGTTTACAAGTGATGACTATTATGTTGGAAAATAAAGCAACACAAAGTGTCTCACAAGCCAAAAGAAATGAACTCAATTACTACTCCCCTACACTTATTACACATAGATCTCTGTGGCCCCCACAAGTGTAATGAGTTTAGGAAGAACTTCATACTATCTTGTGATCACAGATGACTTCATAAGATATACTTGAGTCTTCTTTCTTAGAAGTAAGGATGAGACCCCTGAAATCTTAAGATCCTTCATTCTAAAAATTGAGAATCAAAGTGATCATAAGGTTAAGATCACAAGAAGTGATCAAGGAACTAAATTTAAGATCCAAATCCTTGATACATTTTGTGATGAAAAGGGTATTTCAAGACAATATAGTGCTCCTAGAACTCCTCAACAAAATGGTGTTCCTGAATGGAGAAATAGGATACTTATTGAGGCTGCAAGAACCATGCTCTCTGACTCTAAAATGCCTGTTGTGTGCAAAATAGAGTTTTAGTAGTCAAAACACATGGTAAGACTCCTTATGAAGTGTGGCACAAAAGGAGACATTTCATTGGTTTCCTCTGGTCATTTGGATGTCCATGCACCATCTTGAATACCAAAGATCACATAGCCAAGTTTGTTGAGAAAGTAGATGATGGAAATTTCATTGGATACTCTTCTCAAACTAAGGCTTATAGAGTATACAATCTTAGAACTAGAGTAGTTGAGGAGTCCGCCAATGTGACCTTCAATGGACAGACTCCAAGTGTAAAAGGTTCTAGTCCTGATTGGCTATTTAATCTTGATTTAGTTACCAATTGTCTTAATAAATCTTGTGAAGATGTTTTAGGAACAACAGGTAATACATCTGCCAGAGATCCTAATCCAAGATTTGAGCTGAGAATACCAAATGACATAATCCCTTCAACACCAGTGATAACAAACCCTGTAAGTGGAAATCCTATCAGCACAACCATTATAAATTCACCCTGTAAGTGGAAATCATGTCAGCATAACCATTACAAATTCTTCAATTGATACATCTGAGGTGCCAACCAATTCCAACAATAAGGAGCAAAACTCAAATGAAGGGATTTCTAATGCAGGAGGAAATGGAGATGGTGAAAGTGATCAAGTCATACTTGATGAGTGTGCTAATATGGTAGGTGATACTCAATCACCAGATTGAAATTTCTTAAATCTAGATCTATCAAATCAACTTGCTATGATTCCTTAACTAAGAATCCACAAGTCACATCCTACCAGTAACATCATTGGAGATGTTGATACTAGGGTTAGAACAAGAGGACAAACCCATGATAAATATGTTTGTCTTCACTCTTGCTTCTTATCCCAGATTGAGCCAAAGAAAGTTGGTGAGGCTTTGAGAGATGGAAGTTGGATTAAAGCAATACAGGAGGAACTGCTTTCGTTCAAAAGAAAAGGTGTTTGGAACCTATGTCCTCTTCCTCCTGGGAAGATGCCAATAGGTACCAAGTGGGAATTTAGGAACAAGAAACATGATAGAAGGCTTGTCATCAATAACAAGGCAAGACCGGTAGTTCAAAGATACACAAAAGAAGAAGGGATTGACTACACAGATATCTTTGCTCATGTAGCAAGACTTTAAGCTGTAAGGATATTTCTTGCTTTTGCTGCATCCTAGGATTTCAAGGTCTACCAACTTGATGTAAAGTGTGCTTTTCTATATGTGGTGATAGATGAAGAAGTGTATGTCAAGCAACCACCTGGCTTTGCAGATCTAGATCATCCTAATTATGTCTACAAGCTTGACAAAGCTCTCTATGGGCTGCATCAAGCTCCAAGAAAGTGGTATGAGACATTGTCATAGTACCTAGTTCAACATGGTTACAAAAAAAGGCTATTGATAGCACAATCTTCATCAAAAGAATTAGAGAATGTCTTGATGTTGGTTCAATTTTATATAGATGACATCATCTTTAGGTCAACTAATCAAAAGCTCTGTAAAGAGTTTGAGAAGCTAATGAAGAATACGTTTGAAATGAGTGCCATGGGGGAACTCAATTTCTTTCTAGGAATTCAAGTGAAGCAAGTTGATAATAGCATCTTTATAAATCAGTCAAAGTATGTACAAGACATACTAACCAGATTTCATCTGACTGACTGTAAGGTTGCTAAGACTCCCATAGCCAAAAACCACTCCCTAGGACTTCATCTTGAGGGGGAGTGTGTTGATGAACATCTTTACAGGGCTATGATTAGCTCTCTTATGTATCTAACAGTGGTATCTTAATCACAGAGAATCTTGTGCAGCAGTCAAAGATAAAGTACATCAACACCATGTATCATTTTATCCGAGATAATTTTGAAAAATGATTAATTAAACTGGGTAAAGTTAACACAATTAAATAATATTTTGAACTTTTCAAAAAAGAATTTGATGAACGAAGATTTAAGTATCTTGTATCAGTTATTGGGATGATTAACTTTGAGTAAATTTTCTTAAATTAATTTCAAAATTGTTTTTCAAATAAAGTGTCTTTAATGATGTCTAAATTATCACTCATATAAGCCCAGTTAATCTCGGAAGAAAATTTTCAAAGTATATATTCCTTAGAATTTTAAGAAGCATGGATAGATTTTCTCTCCGAAGATATTGATTTGACTGCAGAAGAAAATTATGTATTCAAAACTAAAAACTACTTAGTAAGGAATTTAACTTTGTAAGAAATTCTAATATATCTTTCAAAGCTTAAAATTTGCTTCTAGTTACTTATACGTTTTGAAGGACAATCTTCTTCCGAAAGCAATTTAGTCTCGAAAGGTATATTTACTATTTAAGTAAAACTTCCGAAGCTTAATATCTTTCGAAACCAAATCTGTCTTGGAAGTAAAATTACGCTAAGTACATTTTCTTCTGAATCACTTCTTCTCAAACTAAGGAATATCTTCCAAAGTCAATTTGGCTTAAGAAGTTTTCTTTAAACTTTCGAAGACATTAACTTCGAAAGATTTTCAACTTCCAAGATAACTAACTTTTTGGGCACTTTTTTAGAGGTGGGACTGACATTTGGATTTCAAAGTTTATCTTTTGCAATAACTTTATCTCAAATCCATGCATATAAATATCTTTTCCAATGGGTCTCCCTCTCTCCTCTTCTTCTTCATCTACAAATCTTCAAGCCCTACATTCTCAACAAACCCTTGTTGTTCTTTCCATATCTCTCATAAAAGCTTCATAAAATGGCCAACCCTAAATCCCAAAACCAGCCAGCCTTTGTCATGCACCTACACAGGCAACATAACCAGGTTCCTCTGTTATCAGCTGAGAAAGACCTTGGTTTTTTAGGGATCTATAACTTTCTTTCCTGTTTTTCTTACCTCACTGCCCTTACCATTGATCCTTCTTTTTATGAAGATCAATTGTTAGAGTTCTGGAGGACCTGCCAAGAGGTCATAATGGATGGTGAGAAGGCACTATCTGCCGCGGTGAAGGGGAGGATGGTGTTCATCACTCCAGCCACCATTAACCAACATCTGAGGCTGGATGATGAAGAAGGTCAGCTGTCCTTCATCAAAGAGGCAGTCAATGGATCATTCCGGGTGATGGGCTATATAGGTGACTTCTCTATCAAGACCTTTAGTAAAGGAAAGGTCTCTTCTCAATGGAAATACCTCCTCAATATGGTCATCCACTCTTTATCCAACAAGCATGGAGAATGGGATCAAGTTCCTGAAGACCTTTCCTACATAGTCCATGGAATGGGCCAGGGGATCAAGTTTAGGTATTCCTAATTTGTTTATACAAATTTACTTGCTAACTTAGATTCCCTTGAATATTACATGTTCCCTAGATATGTCCAGCACATTCTCAACTGTGAACTGGGCTCATAGTTGAGGGGAACAAGTAATGTTCAAAAAGTGGGACAGATGAAGCCGGCATCTTTAAGATAATAAGGAAACCCACTGTTGGTTTTTCTTGGGTAGAAACAGCCCTTGTCAAGGTGACAACTTGGTAATCCCAGCCAATATTGAACCCACACCTTCTTCATCTTCACCACCCACACAGCCTTAAATCACCATCTCTAACCAAAGAAAATCCAAACAAACCCCTGCATAGTCTATTCAGACTGAGCAGGCCCTTATATACTCACCCATACAGGAGCAAGTGGAAGATAGAGCTCCCACTTCTCTTAAGGAGCAGAACACTCCCATTCCTTCTTTGATCAGTGTTGAGGTTCCTCATGCTCAGCCAGATGAGCTCATAACCCTAGCCTCAAGCCTTCATCCTGAGTCTCAAAACTCAGATGAACAACCTTCAGGGAAAAGTTACCATCCCCAGCTGTTAGATCTTAACTAACCAATTCCTAACCTAGAATTTTATGATAATGAAGATATGGGATTCAGTGAGTACCGTGAGTCTCTCTTCTCCTCCCCTACTCAAGGAGAGATGAGTGCTCCTGCTGCTCCCATATCTAGCCCACATCATTCACCCATTATTGAGGTGGACCTCTCTAAACAAGTTCAAGGGGTCCATGTGGAAGAGGCTTTCACTTTAGAAAATGACTACATACTTTTGACCTCAACCATAAAAACCTAGCTCCTTGACACTTCTCATGAAGCTGTCATTAAGCAGGGGAAATCTAAAGACCAAGAAAATATATCTGGTGGTGAGACGGATGACTTTGGTCATGTACTCTCATCCCCCATGATTCTTCTAATGAAGATGAGGGGAGTATGCAACAAAAGGTGCAACTATTGACACAAACTAGCACATATCTGGGCTCTAAGGTTAGTCACCTGGAATCTTAGGTGGCTACTGTATTAAGGCAGGTGCTTAATCAGCAACTTAAGACAACCAATCTCAAGGGCAAGTTAGTTGAGAGGCCTGCCAGGCATGCTCAATCATGTTCACAAGAACCATTGGATGTGGTGGACCTAACCTCTACTCACTTATGCAAGTAAGTGATGCTACCAAAAAGGAGGAGAAAGTCACCACAGTCACAGAACATAGGAGCATTGCTTAGAGTATGGACATTAAGGATTCACCACCCACGCTTGCAGTTGTCCAGACACAACAACCTCCTCTTGCCCATATCAATGTGGATGCCATAGTTTAAAGTTTATTTCAGCAGGGTGCTGTAACAAGGGCTATGTCACTTCTATCCTACCCTGCTGACAATCCAATAGTAGGATGGAGGTATGACACTAGTAGAAGAGCCCTAGTGCTTTCTAGATTCTAGGGTCAACAAGAAGTCTTCAACTTCTATACCCTAAGATTTTATGAAAGCTTCCCTCTTGTTGACCTACCACTTGTCAATCCAAGCCAAAACAGACAAGCTAACAGGTTAGCTGAGTGGATACAAATGAGGGTGTCTGAGGAGTTCAAGAGAAGAACAAGCTTATATAGACAGAGGCTAGCAGGAAAAATAGTTAGTCTACTGAATATTGGGTTGGACCCTAAGATTAGCTTCGAAGAAGAAACCTCAATTGAAGGCCCAGCTGCGGAACCTGTGAACCTTGATATTCATACTCCTTTAGCACCAATTACCCTTAGTGAGAGACCAGTTGGTAAAGGTGTCTCACAGCCTCCCCTGGCCAGAGCTCAAGTGCAGAACAAGCTCAAGAAGGCCAAAGCTCTCTCCTTCCTGAGTCACACAGACTAGTGATCGACAAAGGAAAGAAGGTTCTAATTTCTGAGGAGATTAAGGAAGAGAAGAAGGAGAGGAAGAGGAAGGAAAGGGAAGAAATAATAAGAGAGACCCCTAGCTTCATACATGCTGTAGTTAGGGCTGCACATAGGCCAAACACTCAGGAAGATGAGTTAACGGTAGCCAGATTAAACTACCTGGGAGCTAGGAACTACAATATAGATGAACTAATCTCTCTTCCCTTGGAGAAACTGAATGAACTGGCAGACATAGAGGTGTCAAGAGAGAGAGGAAGGAGGCCGAGGTTGCTGCTTTGCTCCTTAAAACCAAAGAATAAAGAAAAAGAAGAAAATTGTATAAAGCCCCTGTCCTCTCTCCAGTTCAAGAAAGGCCTAAGGTAGAGTCTATGGCTATTAAGGAAGAAACTCAAGTAGGTAGAGAACAAGACATACAAAACATGATTACCTACTTGATTGAAACAGGTCTCTACCAGGAAACAGCTTTACTCCTTATATCTTATGAGTACATAGAGTATGAATATCTTAAGCAGCTAGAACAAGAAGTCATCAAAGAAAGAAAAGCTACTAAGAGAAAGATGAGGGAGGAAGCTTAAAGATCAAGGGCCTCCATTAAATCTAACAAGAAGAAGTTTGAGGACACATAAAAGATGGTGAGCTTCTTGAAGTTGTATGGGTTCTCCGGAAGGAGGCTTGGTCCCATGTCTCTATCCATAATGGATGTTCACATCAGGGTAATCAAGCAGAAGATCAAGAGGGGTGAGCTTAAATACTTGCATTCTCCACCAAGTCAAGCTGCACCTAAAGCTAAGGTTAAGGTTGAACCCTAATAGACAACACAACTAAGACCTAGTGTTGATCCACAGCCAGCTTCATCTTTTGCCCACAGCAGGTCTCTTATACATCCGGAGATACTATGAGAGCTTGAAGAATCCAGACCAACTGATGAAGAGACGAATTGTTTTGATTCTGAAGATGGTTGTAAACAAGTCAAGGATCAAGACTCGTAGGAATCTTCAAGTTTTGGTAGCATCAACCTAGGGGGAGTTTGTAAGAGTTTATCTTAAAGGCTGATGCTAACCAAAGATCTCTTAGCATGCTTCTGAAGTACAAGAAAGTTACTTTGAAAGATTTGATCATGCACAAAGAAAATTAACTAGGTCTCAAATCTTCCGAAGCCAAAGACAGAAATCTTCCAAAGAAAAAAGTGAAGTCTTCCGAACCCTGAAGACAAAGTTTCCCGAAGCCTGAAGACTAATTTCTTCCGAAGACAGAGAAGACATGCTTCTCTGACTTACTTTTGATAAAAGCAGACCTACTTTCCGTTGCCAGCTCTAAAGACTCACCAACTTATATAAGTTAGTGATTACCTTTTTATTTTTCTCAACTATTCAGTATGGTGTCTTTGTCTATAACTTTCCACTCTTGTACTTTTATCCTTTTTGTAATACAATAGGAAGTGAGCTATGGCATCTCATAGTCAGATGTCAGAAGGCAATCTGCCTTTTGACTTTACATTGATCTTGTTGTCTAGAAAGTGTCCAGCTCGCCTTAAAAGTATGGCCGGCTATAGGATGTAGTATAAAGTACTTCATGTAACTAGTCTTAGAACTAAGCCTCGTAACAATTGTAAAACACTTGATAGCAATATACATCACTCTTAAAACCAATATTTTTTTGCCCCAGTGTTCTTATCTTTTGTTCATTGTTTCTTTGCCTGGTTCCCTATTTGATCTAGTAAGTGTGATATTCTCCAACAATGAAAATATTGTTGAACCATAACCCGTCCTGCAAAAGACGATCAAACAAAAGTGTTTGTACAAGGTGAAAAGACACTTGGATGAACCATCAACAAGTATAAAGTATTCTTGGTAGCAAAAGGGTATGTGCAAAAACATAGGACTGACTTTGATGAGGTGTTTGCCTCTGTTGCTCAAATTGAAATGATAAGGCTACTAATAGCCTTAGCCACTAATAAAGGGTGGGAGTTACATCACCTAGATGTTAAAATTGCCTTCTAGCATGCGGATTTGGTTGAAGAGGTTTATGTTAACCAACCTAATGGATTTATGAAAAGGTAGAAGAGAACAAAGTCTATTGATTGGTTAAAGCATTGTATGGGTTACGAAAAGCACCTCGCTCTTGGAAAAATAAACTCCATAATACTTTAAATCATTCAGCTTTGACATTTGTGGCCATGAGCAAGCAATCTACATAAGGCATCAAGGAGACGACCTACAAATAATAGGTGTCTATGTGGATGACATTGTGGTAACCGCTCAAATACATCCCTCATCATAAAGTTCAAGGAGCTTATGAAGAAGTACTTCGAGATGAGCGATGTTGGATTATTATCCTACTATCTAGGGATTTAAGTAACCCAAGACCAGAAGCGAGTTTGTATAACTCAATCAAGCTATACCAAGAAGATATTGAAGGAAACGGGCATGGAGCATTGTAACCTGGCCAAGTGCCTTATGCAGCTAGGTATGAAGGTGTCAAAAGATTAAAACAAGGGACTAGTTAATCCAAACAAGTATCAAAGGATCATTGGCTACCTAAGGTACTTATTACACACGAGGTCTGACTTGTCTTACGCTGTAAGCATTGTTAGTCACTACATGCAAGACCCTAAGATTATTGCCACTAGTAAAACACATACTAAGGTATGTAAAAGGCATGATTAATTATGTTATACGTACAAAGGTGGCAGAAATATGGAGACAATCTGTTACAGCGATAGTAGTCATTTAGCTGATAAAGACGATGGAAGTAGCACAAGTGGTATAGTTTTCTACTTTAATTATTCACCCATTACTTGGACAGCCCAAGAAAAATCCACTATTGCATTATCATCATGCGAAGATGAGTTTATGGTTGCCATGACTACAACATGCCAAGCTTTATGGTTGCATGGACTGTTAAATGAGATAACCGGTGGAAGGAGCAAGTAGTACCGTTGAAAGTTGACACTAGCTTGGTATTGGCTTTAATGAAGATCCAGTCTTTCATGAAAGAAGTAAACATATTCATACCCGATACCATTTCATTCATGAATATGTTGATCGTGGTCAAGTAAAATTAGAACATGTAAGTGGGGATTTGTAGAAGGCAAACATTCTCACAAAGCCTTTAGATTAAGTTATATTTAACGAGATAAGTAAATTGATGGGTGTAGATGGCATGTCTAGTTTAATACCGAAACTAGGGGTGATTATTGGTACAGTTTCTGTTAAACCTAAGCAACATGGGTTGGTCACGGGAGTATAAGCAAGTCGGCTAAATTCTAAGGACCATTTATGTCATTTATGTTACTTTACTAGATTATTAGATTAAGATTCGTTTAGATGAGATATGTATCCATTGCTAAATTATAGAAGAGATGAGTATTGTAGTATTCTTTTTAATCAAGTTAGAGTTAATCAAGCCTACAAATACACCTACCAAGATATGGTATGGGTATGATTTGTGACTAAGGTTTTGATAGATATTTTCCTTGGTTATATTGGAGAGTTATTCCACATTTGATATTCTTGTGTTTCATGTGTTAATCTTGAGTTCCTAAGGGCCTGGTTCATTTGCAAACTAATAAAAATTGTTAAAAACAAGTCAAAATCAAGTCAAATCATTATTTTTAATGTACGAATAACATTATTATAAAAACACAACATTATATTCCTTTATATATATGTGTGTACAAATTCACATTCGTTAAAAAATTAACACGTGTAAAACGCAACTTATACAGAGTAAATTTACATATGTAAATTGTAACTTACATAATGAAAACATCTGTGAGTATGTTACATTTTACACATGTGTTAGTTTTTAAACGCATGTGAATTTTGGCATATACATAAAAAAATAATATTGCATATGTGTAATAATGTTATTCCTATAATAATTATTATCTGTATTGATACTGACTGTCTTTTTGTAAGTTTGCATAAAGTTTTGTCACACTCTAATCCACAGGTGCGACCAGTTATATCAATCGCACAATGATAAATAGCGGAAAACTTACGTTCAAGACCACCAAGACTTAACAAAATTAAAACTTTACAGCACATATATAAACCACATGTCCAGCCCATTTAAAATACAAATACAAATTAAAGCATTGCCCCAGCCAGATCTAATCCAGTCATTATCTTCTATCTGAAAATTTTATTCAACTTAAACCACTAAGTCTCCTCTAGCTCCTACATCACAAGCTAAAACACGTCAACAACAATGTTACCAGTGAGTTATAACCAAAGACACTAAAACAGTTAGACAATATAACCATGTGTACATAAGCAAATTGTTTATCAAATCATATCTCACTAACGCCCTCAAACTTATGGTAGTGTTCGTTAACTTATACGCCACTCTAGGTTCACTACATGATAGTGGGTAAGTTAAAGGCCCCGGCTGAAAAAATCTTGATGCGCCATAACATTCGAGAAGCAGATAGCCCTTAGGATCATGCACTTTGGGATTATAGAAAGCCCTAGTGATCCTACACTCTCTAATAGCAAACAGTACTAGCGATCCTGCATCCCAACCAATCCCGAAGGATTGCAACCCCAGTGATAAGTGACTTTTTTTAGAGCTTACACCAAAACCTGCAAGTGAGGCCCCTCCTACCTATATGGATCCAACTAAGTGCACATATGCCCTGAAGTGATTAGTGACTCAGTCCAGAGCCTATCCTCTCACTTTAATGGTTTTCTGTTACTGTAGTGAACAACTGGTATGTCGACCCATCGGGGACGATTTAACTTAACATCACACAAACCTTAAAGCAAACAAGCTAGAATACAACCCAAAAGCAATTAGGAAAAAGTGACACTTAGACTCACAATTATGAGATATCTAATCGGGTTCATTCTACAAACATTTACAACCCTGAACACATTAACCTTCACATCAAGACGTTACCTCATTGACTATGAAATCCCTCGGATCATCCCACCCCATATAATCAACTGACCTTCCATGATCACGTCTGCAACCTCGAGCTAGAGTTCTCCGACTCTGTTTGATATCTCCGTCATAACTCTTGACGAACATGCCATGAAGGGCTAGGGTTTACGCACACTCCCGACATAGTGACCAGACAGACTAAACCATCACACGAAATCCCTATCATGTAAACTCCTGTGAACCCTCACAGTTATAGAATGACACTACATTACTTATTCATGCTCATACCGGATATTGTCCGTGATAAATTGATTTATCCAAAAGTGGTTATTTTCCTTATCATAATATCAATATGGATCCTAACCACTTAGATATTGGTTTGGTTCCTACTAAAACTCTGATTTTCCCTTATATGCCATAATGATGGACAATGTGAGGGTTTAGAACTTTAGCGCAACAGATTTGAGATTTTCAGACGATTTTTGACGTCTACAATTCATCATCGAGCGATTCAACACTAAATGAAGTTTCGCACGTTACATATACGCTCATATATGGTCATAACTTGTATTTACAAAAGTTTGAGTCTTACCAAAGAAAATTAAGCCTCCGAACATCGTTTCTAAGCAAAAACAACCGCAACCAACACAACCACAAGGCCCGATCCTCACATCAAGCCTTCCAACACACCAAATTCATAGAGAGAGTGTGGAAGTCATCTAGAGAGAGAGAGAACACCAAGAGTGAGAGGAAAAAATGGTGACAAAATCAGGTTTTTAGGCTTTTATACTACTTTTGATCGACTGGGCTCCATCACGTACCACTACTCATAGCTTAGCACTTCACTACCACCTTTATAAAGAATATTCATATTTATTAAATGGAATATTCGTATATTCCAAACGATAATTCCTCACGAATCATTATGACACTCCTTGGTGGTCCGCGATGATCCTAGCGGACCATTACCTTAGTCCCTTGACCAGAGGTCCTGATCCTAAAATCCATTCTTGGCGGAATATTATGCCTAATACATAGGACCCATAGCGGTCCGCTATTGTCCACTATTCCCAATTCCTTTGGGAATTTCTATTTAAAACCGTTACAATTACGTTTTTGATCCATGTATTCGTATGTCGATATGTAGGGGTCATAGTTTCTTGCAATTTCTATCCTAGTTTGCAATTGATCTCTACCCTACTTGTTAATGCCTAAAGAGAAATTTTGTTTGAAATTAGGCTTATAACTTATTAATTCAATTCATATGAGGTAGTGTTCACAAGAGAAATTTTGATGTTTAAAAGTTAAAATTTTCTGATGGTTAGCAATTTATTATTTTGTGGTTTAGATAATCAGCCACCCTATCACCTAGACATCTTTGAGTGTTTTATGTATCCAAGTAACATCAAATTAGAGTTCAATTTTATCTAAGAATAATCAACTACATGAAAGCTATGATTTTGTTTTCTTTAAAAATAATACACTAAGGACAACTTTTCATTACTTTAAACATAAAACATAATCCAAATAGATCTATTCTTATCTACTCGCCCTCTTGTAATTTCCAGATTGATATGTGGCAAATTTATGAATGTGATTAAACTTTTCATCCCTTTGGTCATGTCAAAAAATCTTATATCAATAGAGGCGAGAATCATATATTGCTATAAATACTATATATTATCTTTGAGTGGTTAATAAACAATTAGGTTAAGAGTCAATTATAAGGATACTTTAAATACATAAACCTCAAGGGTTAATTATAATTTTATTAAACAGTAACTTCCTCATGTGAGGGAAGTCACTACAGGTAAAGTTATAATTCCTCAAGCATATGGTACAGTTTCTCTATATGCGTCCTCTTTTATATGCACACAATACAACTCTTGCTCCGCCCTCCGGGTTTTGCTGCCACCGTCATCGCCATCTCCACGGCCACATCCTCCATATGGTTCAACCTCCGTTCCTCCCTTTTTGGCTGCCTTCACCGCCGCCATGCCCTGGTCGTCTCTAGATGGCAAGGAAAGAAGAAAACCACCACTATTGTCGGAGATTTACAAACCACACCACTATCACCCAATGCCTGCGGACACTAATAACCCACCTTCGATCGTAAAGAGACCGGAACGCCTGTGATTCCCATCTCTATGCCATCATAGCAATCAAATCTACTCCCCGATTTCCACACTAGCCACCACCATCACGACCACTATCACTTCCGGCTACAATTTCGACCCCAAATACTCTCGATAGAAGGCTTTTGTCGACCTCAATGTTGAAATCGAAACACATATGATTGTCGATAGTGTGTCTATTTGATGAACCATCTTCATTCGTCGACTAAACAATATGCTAGAAACGAAGCGCGCACTCCATGTCTGAACATGTGTGATCGTTGGATTTAGGTGAAAATGTCGGTTTCTATTTCCGATGGTTTTTAAAGGCGAGGGTGGTGGCTAGCGGTGTTTCTTGACTTCCGATTAAGAGAGATGAAGAAATTATGGGATTTTTAGTGTAAGTTTAATTGGAAAAAGTGGATTCCAAAATAACTACACAAATTTATTAAGTTACAATTTGAAATCCAAAAATATCTCAAAATTTAGTTTTCACCTTTTTTCATTTTTAAACCAATAAAATAAACATCATATTTACTTATAATATTTTCAAATAATTTTAAATTTTAGATGTTACTCATATCAAATACTATAATAACAATTGCTCTATTGAAAACTTCTGATGGATAAAGTACAAATCTGCAATACATATCTATTTAGTAGGAATAATATGCGTTACGAAGATGTTAACTTCGTTTAGACTTAAGTTGGATTAAAGATAAAATATTTTCATGTTTATTATTATGTACGCTATGAGTTGGTGTATTTTTCAACAAAAAATTTGTTTGATAATGCGTCAAGTCAAATATAATATGTATGCTATACGTTTTGATGTAGATTTAGTTTGGGAACGATACTTGACAATTGTAATCAAGACTTTATCACGTCGTATACGATGCCGCTGCACATGTTTTTTTATGTAAGTTTTGAGTTGGTCTACATTTTGAGATAACTTTTATTTGGAAAAGGGTCGAATCATATATATATAATACGTTTTCCTTCAATGTTATAAATTCAGGTTATACTACATTTTTACATATATTTAGTTTGAAAACAAGTAGGATCAATTGTAATCCTTACGTTATCATGCAACATCTGATGTCGCCGTCGTTGCGGCAGGTAAAAAACTAGTATATATTAAAAAGCAAGGACAGTGTGTGAGAGAGGTTCCTGTAGCCAACATTACCTCCTCTCAAGCACAGTGTACAAACATCTTATGCATCAAGTTTTATGGTTCCCCTTGCTGCGCCGTTGGTAAGGTCAACGCCGCTACTGGCAATCTCCCGCCACTAAACCGTAACACCATCTCCACGAAGGTGACGATGACTGGAGGTGGTAGTGGTAAGGGGTGGTGAGTGGGTGTGTGCAGTCCGGGTTCACACTAAGAGATGGAAGTTGAATTGAGGGTTAGTCAAATAGAGGGGGAAGAGATAGTAGGGGGATGTGGTACTATTTTTGGTGTGGTAAAGATGATGATGGTGGTAGGGAAGATGATGGTGGTGGTGGTGAGCTACAGATCCGAGAAGAAAGAGAGAGTAGAAATGTAGATGTAATTTTGGTAGTCATTCAACCCCAAATACTCCCGATAGAAGGCTTTTGTCGACCTCAATGTTGAAATCGAAACACATATGATTGTCGATGGTGTGTCCGTTTGATAAACCATCTTCATTCGTCGACTAAAAATTATGTTAGAAACGAAGCGCGCACTCGCCGATCTGAACATGTAAGCCATTGTGATTGTTGGATTTAGGTGAAAATGTAGGTTTCTGTTTTCGATGGTTTTCAAAGGCGTGGGTGGTGGCTAGCGGTGGTTCTTGACTTCCGATTAAGAAAGATGAAGAAATTATGGGAATTTTAGTGTAAGTTTAATTGGAAAAAGTGAATTCCAAAATAACTATACAAATTTATTAAGTTACAATTTGAGATCCATAAATATCTCAAAATTTATTTTTCACCTTTTTTTATTTTTAAACCAATAAAATAAACATCATATTTACTTATTATATTTTCAAATAATTTTAACTTTTAGATCCCAAAAATTTAATAAAAGGAAAAGAAAAGTATCTTTAGAAAAGATAACGGACACAAGTGGAGGGGGTAATGTGTAAAAAGTACAAAACACTATTATTCTATTATTTAAAAGGGCATGGCCGCCCATGCTACTGCTTTTTCATCTGCTTTCGGCTGGGAACAAGAAAAAAAAAAGAAGAACAGAAGTTCTCTCGGTTCTAGAGAGAGAAAGAAGCTGATTTTGCTAAGGTGAGTATTTTCTTGTGTATTTGGTTCGGTTTCAGCTGAGTTTTCAGCTTGGGGACCGATTTTTATGTGTTCTTTGTGCTTGGTTGTGTGTTTTGGTGTGTTTAGGTTGTTTGAACTCTTTGTGCCCTCAAGTTTGGTGGAGTTTTGCTTGAAAGCTGCAATTGGTGAGTTCTAGATCCCCGGTTTTGTGTTTTTAAACTTCTTCGGGGCTGAAAATGCATGTAAAAATGTTTTACAACTTGTATGTATGATAACCGTATGTATGTTGTGTTTGGTTGGTTGTATTTCTTGGATTTATGCTTGTTTAGGTGCTTAGAATGATAGTTTTAAGTTATGAGCATCTTAGAATGATGATTGGGACTGGAAATAATTTAGAAACACGTATGTCTGCTGCCCATGCGCCCGAATAGGGCTCATGCGCCTGAAATTTTGCTCAGATGCCTAAGTCCTTTCTTATGCACCCAAACAGTACCTCATACTTCAAGAAAATTTTCCCAGTAGTCTAAGTGTTGTTCATCCGCCCAAATAGTACCAGCTCATGCGCCCACTGCTCAGACGCCTAAGTGCTCATGCGCCCAACCAGTGCTCATGCGCCCAACCAGTGCTCATGCGCCCTACAAGTGCTCATGCGCCTAAGTTTTGTAATGCGCCTAAGTGTTGGTGCGCCTGCATAGTACTCATGCGCCTACATAGTGCTTATGCGCCTAAAAGACTTTGAAAAATTTCTGAAATTTTGGGAAATAGGAATTTTAGGGTTTAACCCTGGGATGTTTTGGTGGTTATGTTTGATGGTATTATGCTTGTTTATGGCATGTTTTTATGTTCTATATTACGTATTATTACGTGACTTTACGTGGTGTGTTTATGCTCGTATACGTAAAGTATTATCATAAATGAAGTGAAAGATTAATGATAATGGAGAGTGGAACTTAACGAATGAATGAAAGTCTTGCAAGCAAAATGAAAGGAGGTTCACAGCCACGGGTTATCAGCTCAACTGTGTGCGGGTTAGCTACCCCATGAGGATGCATGCAGGGTCAATCTTTGAGATTGACAGGACCGTTGTTGCTTGCCCTAGGTACTAGGTCAGGCTTCGTGCGTAATGTTAGGGGTCTATTTATAGACTTCGGCCCAGTACCCGCTTCGTGCATAATGTTCGGGGTATTGCACATTGGTTCAGTAGAAAGTGGAAGATAATGATAAAAGTATGAAATGAATGAGAAGAATGATGAAAGATAATAATGAATATTATCTTGTTGTGCGTATGAAGTGTGATCACGTGCAGAAGTAACGGATTTATGAAAAGGAAGTATTTTAAGAAAAAGATATTGTATATATTTAAACAAGGTATTTTAATATTTTAAAACTAGAACTCACTCAGCAACGCTGACTTTTATGCATTTTCAGTTGGCAGGTAACTTGTTACTGGGGATGGCATGCGGGTGAAGCTACTTGACGGGCAAGACTTGCATCCATTTATGCATAATAATATTGCTGTTTTATAATGCAACTGAACGATTCTTTTGTAACTCTTAAATTACAATGATGTATTATTTGGCAACATTAAATATTAATGTATGCATGGTTTTTGGTAATCTAATCCGCTCTGATGTTTTAATTAAATGTACATAATTTTATGTAAATAATGTTGTGATGGTCCAACTGTGAGGTCTCCAGGAACGGGGCCTTACAAGTTGGTATCAAAGCCAAAGTTTAAGAGAAATGGGTAAAAAAATATTTTCAAAACCTAAACTTAAACTGAGAATGGGACCGAATGAAGGGATGCCAGCCCAAGTAGCTACATGCCATCAGGTATTTCTTTTCCTATATTAACCGGTATTATATGCGTGTGCTATCTGATTTATGTGCTCTTAATAGATTTGGATACTAATATAGTCAGGATAGGAAATGCTTGGGGAATGAAGAGTAAAGTAAGTGGCTAATCACAACTGGCCACTATAATTAGGGACTTACTATACTTGACATAAACTGAGCTATTACCTTGAATGACCGTGTTGGTGTTTGAATATTATAGTGTTTAGAGGAAGGCTGGTGGTAGATCGTCGAGAAATTCCCGAGGTGGAGCACGGGTGGCCGTGGTGCTGGACCACGTGTCACGAGGAACAAGACGAAGACTGCTGAGATGGCTCCTGCTGAGCCCGAGCTTCATCACCAGGAGGGCGGTGATGAGAGTGCTAACTTAAGAGCCTCAGTAAAGGAGGTAGTTGTGGAGGATGTACATCAGGTCATGAAGACGATCCTACCGTCTATGGTGACCGAGGTCATCCGTGCGGTGAGGGAGGATGAAAAGAAAAAGAGGGAGGAGGAGCGAAGGAAAACTACTAAGAGAAGAGGGGATGATAGAGATCATGGTGAAGGGGAGCAACTAAACACTGAGATGGTGGCCTCCAGTGATGAGGAGGACGTGGTAGTGCGAGAGAAGGCGAAGGGGTGTAGCTACGGGGCATTCCAGCGATGCAAACCCCCAACTTTTGATGGCAATGGTAATGCTGCTGCTGCTCACCGCTGGGTGAGAGAAATGGAGGCGGTGCTGGAGATTAGTGAGTGTAGGAGGATCAAAAGGTGAAGTTTGCCACTCACTCGTTTGTAGACTCGGCTTTATGTTGGTGGGACAATATTGTCCAAGCCGAGGGCAGCAGGGCCATCGGAAAGATGAGGTGGGAAGAACTAAAGAAGATGGTGATTGAGGAATTCTGTCCTCACCAAGAGCTTGACAAGATAGAGAAGGAATTCCTGCAGCTAGAGGCGGGGACCATGACCCATCAGCATTACACCACCAAGTTCAATGAGATGGCAAGGCTGGTGCCGGATCAGGTGACGCCGGTGTCAAGAAAGATCAAGAGGTATATTCAATGATTGCCAGTGGATATCCATAGGCACATGATTGTTGCCTGGCTGAGTACCTTTAGATTGGCAGTGGATCTAGCAGGGAGACTCTATGATGAGAGGGAAACGGCTATGGTGGAGGTGAGAAAGGCGGGTGGCAGTGACAATAACTGGAGTGGAAAACAGTTTGGACGTGGTGGTTTCACTACAAACAATAAGAGGACGAGGGTGGATGACCGAAGGGTGGTGTCATCAAGCTCGGGGATGAAGAAGTGTGGCAAATGTGGAAAGGAGCACACTGGAGAGTGCAAGTGGGGATCGAATGTCTGCTTCAAGTGTAGGAGGCCTGGTCATTTGGCAAGGGATTGTAGGGTGTTGAGGTGCTATAACTGTGGTGAAGAAGGTCATGTGAGTAGGGATTGCAAGAAGCCAAGGGCCAAGAGTTCTGGGATGAAGAAGAGGACGGAGAATGAAGGACAGAGGGCAAGCACTAGAGCATTCACGATGACCCGAGAGGAGGCCAGGGTGGACCCTGATGTCGTGTCAGATATGTTTCTAGTAAACCAAACTTGCGCCTCTGTATTATTTGATTCTGGTGCTAGTAGGAGTTTCATTTCTGCTGCTTTCTATGCCAAGTTGCTTGTTAGTTGTAGAAGTATTGATGAGCCATTCGATGTAGAAACTGCTATTGGAAGTCTACCAGAATTTCTGAAATTATAGAGGATTGTGACATAGAACTAGAGGGCCATAGGTTCTCTGCTAAACTATTTGTGATGCCCCTAGGCGGGATTTGATGTAGTTCTAGGGATGGATTGGTTAGCAGCCTATGAGGCAAATATTGTGTGTCGCAAGAAGATGATTCGATTAACTGCACGCGACGGAAGTTCGGTGACGGTCTACGGTGATCGAGTGACTACTGTCCCGATGGTGATTGCGATGGTGGTGGCCGAAAAGTGCATGAAACGAGGATGTAGTGCCTACCTGGCTTACGTGAAGGACGTGGATGCGTCAGTACCCCAATTGTTCGACGTACTAGTTATGCGTGACTTTCCAGACGTGTTCCCAGAAGATTTACCAGGTGTGCCACCGGACCGTGAAATCGAGTTTTAGATCGATTTGATACCTGGTGCTCAGCCCTTTGCTAAAGTACCATATCGTTTGGCTCCATCCGAGATGAAGGAACTTATGGTGCAGCTACAGGAGTTGTTGGACAAAGGGTTCATCCGTCCGAGCATCTCTCCCTGGGGTGCTTCGGTCTTGTTTGTAAAGAAGAAAGACGGTAGTATGAGGATGTGCATTGATATCGTGAATTAACAAGTTAACGGTGAAGAACCAATATCCACTACCTAGAATTTATGACTTGTTTGACCAGCTCCAAGGTGCCAGTTGGTTCTCAAGAATAGACCTTCTATCTGGTTACCATCAGTTGAAGGTGAAGGAGCAAGATATTCCTAAGACAGCTTTTTGCACGCGTTATTGACACTACGAGTTTCTTGTTATGTCTTTTGGACTAACTAACATGCCAGCTACTTTTATGGATTTGATGAACCGAGTGTGTCGGTCAATGTTGGATAAATTAGTGATTGTGTTTATTGATGATATCCTGATTTATTCGAAGAGCGAAGAAGAATATGCCGGCCACACACGCGAAGTATTGGAGACGCTTAGAAGAGAGAAGTTGTATGCTAAATTCTCTAAGTGTGCTTTCTGGCTACGCGAAGTTCAATTTTTAGGCTATGTGGTAAATTTTGAAGGAATCATGGTAGAACCGGCAAAGGTTGAGGCAGTGATGCAATGGAAGTCTCCAAAGACGCCATCCGGGATTCGTAGTTTCTTGGGTTTGGCGGGCTACTACAGAAGATTTATCCAATTCTTTTCCAAGATAGCCTCACCATTGACCAAGTTGACCCGCAAGGACGTAAAGTTTGTATGGGGTCTGGAACAGGAGGATGCTTTTGAGGAGTTAAAGATGAGATTGACTCAAGCTCCTGTCTTGATGTTGCCTGAAGGGAACGAAGACTTAGTGGTCTATTCAGATGCATCATATTCGGGATTGGGTTGCGTGCTAATGCAAAGGGGAAGAGTAATAGCCTATGCGTCCCTACAGTTGAAAATCCACGAGGCTAACTACCCCACTCATGACTTGGAGTTAGCGGTTGTGGTCTTTGCACTAAAGATTTGGAGACATTACCTGTACGGGGCGAAGTGCACCATCTTCACTGACCATAAGAGCTTCAAATATTTCTTTGAGCAGAAGGACCTCAATATGAGGCAAAGGAGGTGGCTAGAATTGATCAAGGATTATGATTGTGAGATCCACTATCATCCGGTCAAGGCCAATGTAGTTGCAGATGCCCTTAGCCGAAAAGAGAGACCCGAGCCAATCCTGGTGAAAGCTTACCAGTTGATTATAACCTCTGATGTGATGACATAGATCAAGGAGTTCCAAGATGAGGCATTGAAAGAAGATCACCTTAACTCTGAAAGGATGAGAGGTCTAGTCACGGAGTTGGGTGAAAATACTCATGGAGTTAGAACCCGCTTCGGGTGGATGTGGATCCCTCGTTATGGAGGCTTACGGGAGCGGATCATGGATGAAGCTCATAAGACATGATACTCCTTTCATCCCGGTTCTACCAAGATGTATCATGATATGAAGAAAGATTACCGGTGGCCGGGTATGAAGCGTGATGTGGCGGAGTATGTGAGTAAGTGCCTTACTTGTTTGCAGGTGAAGACAGAGCATCAGAATCCATACGAGAAGATCCACCCTCTGGATATACCCGAGTGGAAATAAGAGCACATCACCATGGACTTTATTATGAAGTTACCACGTATGGAAAGAGGGTATGATGCCATATGGGTGATAGTAGACCGTTTGACGAAGAGTGCTCATTTTCTGCTAATCCGTGAGACGTATTCATCTGAGAGGTTGGCGGATCTATTCATTAAGGAGATTGTAGCTCGTCATGGTGTACCGGTGTCTATCGTGTCAAACCAGGATACTCGGTTTACATCCAAGTTTTAGAAGAGGTTTCATGATGCAATGGGCATGAGGTTGTATATCAGTACAGCTTACCATCCCCAGACAGATGGTCAGTCCGAGAGAACGATCCAGACACTTGAGGATATGCTCCGTGCATGCGTGATTGACTTTGGAGGAAGTTGGGATGAACACTTACCGTTAGCTGAATTCTCATATAACAACAGTTATCATGCCAGCATTGGCTTGCCACCATATGAGATGCTATTTGGTAGAAGCTGTAGAACGCCCGAGTGTTGGGAAGACATCGGGCAGAAAGAGCTGGGCAGTATTGAAGTGATTGAGGCTATGACTGAGAAATTGGAGAAGATCAAGGACTTCATAAAGGCGGTGAAAGATAGGCAAAAGTCATATGCCGACAAGAGACGTAGACCGATTGAATTCAATGTGGGCGATAGGGTCATGTTGAAGGTCTCGCCTTGGAAAGGAATCATCCGGTTTAGAAGGCGAGGTAAGCTCAATCTGAGATACATAGGACCTTTTCGAATTGTTGCACGAGTAGGAGAGGTGGCCTATCGATTGGAGCTACCTGACGATTTAAGTGGAATTCATCCAACATTTCATGTATCTCATCTGAGAAAATGTCTAGCTGATGAAGACATGATTGTACCACTAGAAGACATTAAAGTGGATGAACGGTTCAACTATGTAGAGCAAACCAGTGGCAATCATTAATCGAAAAGAGAAGAGGTTACGAAATAAAGTGGTTCCACTAGTCCGAGTGCAGTGGAAGCACAGGAAGGGATCTGAGTCTACGTGGGAAACTGAGGAAGAGATGAGACAGCATTACCCATAACTGTTCGAAGAATAACAGGTTTCGGGGACGAAACCTCTATAAGGGGGGTGGACTTGTAACACTCGAAAATTTTAATAAAAAGAAAGGAAAAGAAAAGTATCTTGAAAGAAAAGATAACGGACATAAGTGGAGGGGGTAATGTGTGAAAAGTACAAAACACTATTATTCTATTATTTAAAATGGCATGGCCGCCCATGCTACTGCTTTTTCATCTGTTTTCGGCTGGGAAAAGAAAGAAGAAGAAGAACAAAAGTTCTCTCGGTTCTAGAGAGAGAAAGAAGCTGATTTTGCTAAGGTGAGAATTTTCTTGTGTATTTGGTTCGGTTTCAGCTGAGTTTTCAGCTTGGGGACCGATTTTTATGTGTTCTTTGTGCTTGGTTGTGTATTTTGGTGTGTTTAGGTTGTTTGAACTCTTTGTGCCCTCAAGTACGGTGGAGTTTTGTTTGAAGGCTGCAATTGGTGAGTTCTAGATCCCCGGTTTTGTGATTTTAAACTTCTTTGGGGCTGAAAATGCATGTAAAAATGGTTTACAACTTGTATGTATGATAACCGTATGTATGTTGTGTTTGGTTGGTTGTATTTCTTGGATTTCTGCTTGTTTTAGGTGCTTAGAATGATAGTTTTAAGTTATGAGCATGTTAGAATGATGATTGGGACTGGAAATAATTTAGAAACACATATGTCTGCTGCCCATGCGCCCGAATAGGGCTCATGCACCTAAAATTTTGCTCAGATGCCTAAGTCCTTTCTTATGCGCCCAAACAGTACCTCATGCGCCTAGAAATTTTGCCCAGTAGTCTAAGTGTTGTTCATGCGCCCAAATAGTACCAGCTCATGCGCCCACTACTCAGACACCTAAGTGCTCATGCGCCTAAGTAAGGCTCATGCGCCCAAGCAGTGCTCATGCGCCTAAGTTTTCTCATGCGCCTAAGTGTTGGTGCGCTTGCATAGTACTCATGCGCCTATATAGTGCTCATGCGCCTAAAAGACTTAGAAAAATTTCTGAAATTTTGGGAAATAGAAATTTTAGGGTTTAACCCTGGGATGTTTTGGTTGTTATGTTTGATGGTATTATGCTTGTTTATGGCCTGTTTTTATGTTCCATATTACGTATTATTACGTGACTTTACGTGGTGTGTTTATGCTCCTATACGTAAAGTATTATCATAAATGAAGTGAAAGATTAATGATAATGGAAAGTGGAACTTAATGAATGAATGAAAGTCTTGCAAGCAAAATGAAAGGAGGTTCACAGCCACAGGTTGTCAGCTCAACTGTGTATGGGTTAGCTACCCCATGAGGATGCATGCAGGGTCAATCTTTGAGATTGATGGTTTGCCCAAGGTACTGGGTCAGGCTTCGTGCGTAATGTTAGGGGACTATTTATAGACTTCGGCCCAGTACCCTCTTCGTGCATAATGTTCGGGGTATTGCACATTGGTTTGGTAGAAAGTGGAAGATAATGATAAAAGTACGAAATGAATGAGAAGAATGATGAAAGATAATAATGAATATTATCTTGTTGTACGTATGATGTGTGATCACGTATAGAAGTAACGGATTTATGAAAAGGAAGTATTTTAAGAAAAAGTTATTTTATATATTTAAACAAAGTATTTTAATATTTTAAAACTAGAACACACTCAGCAACGCTGACTTTTATGCATTTTCAGTTGGCAGGTAACTTGTTGCTGGGGATGGCACGCGGGTGAAGCTACTTGGCGGGCAAGACTGGCATCCATTTGTGCATAATAATATTGTTGTTTTATAATGCAACTGAACGATTCTTTTGTAACTCTTAAATTACAATGATATATTATTTGGTAACATTAAATATTAATGTATGAATGGTTTTTGGTAATCTAATCCACTGCGATGTTTTAATTAAATGTACGTATTTTTATGTAAATAATGTTGTGATGGTCGAACTGTGAGGTCTCCAGGAACGGGGCCTTACATAGATGTTACTCAAATATCAAATACTATAATAACAATTGGTATATTGAAAACTTCTAATGGATAAAGTACAAATCTATGATACATATCTCTTTAGTAGGAATAATATAGGTTATGAAGACGTTAACTTCGTTTAAAGTTAAGTTGGATAAAGTACAAATCTGTGATACATATCTTTTTAGACGTTAACTTCGTGTAATGATGGTAGTGGTGATGAACAAATGCGATGATGGTGGGAGCAGGAAGAGAGATGAAACTATGAAATTTGAGACCTGAAGTAGTCGGCTTAGAAGTAAAGAGGAAGAAGAATGTTACGGCGATGGTGCTTAACGGCAGTGATGGATAGTGATGAGCGGTGGTGGTGGTGAAGCTCTTTGAAGGTAAGAGAGATAAAATAATAATTGGAAAGAGAATAAGAAAATGCCACTGAGATTTACTTTTCAAAATTGGTAGATTTTGTATTCCTAAATATCTACTATTTTATTTAAATATTTTGCTTTTCCTTTTGTAAGGATGTTATTATTATTTTAACATCACAAAAAATGAATTTTTTAGTAATGACTTTTAATATTAAAAAGATAGAACTAAAGACGGTGCAACTTGCAAGTCACTCATAAATTTGTACTCTTTAAAGTTGTTTAAAATAATCAAATAAATTTAGTTTGGAAGCAAGTTGCTGCAACACGCAACGAGCAAATAACTAGTCTTGATTATGGAACAACTGAAAGTTAAAGTACTAAAGTTGAAAGTTATGGATTTTATTATTATGTTTAGTTTATGACAATAAGTCTTATATTTGATAAGTTAAATTTGGTAGGAGATTGGATTTATTCAAGGAAAGTTTTTGATTTCTTAGTTTGAGTTTAAATAGAAGTCTTTGTGGACAAGTTAGAGTTTTAGTATAAACATATTGGTACTGTTTATGTAATTCGTGTCAAAATTTATTTGAAGAAAAAGTTAGCAATAAATTTGATTTGTTATGTTTGGGTTATATTGATTACTGAGTCTGATTTACAACAATTAATATTGACCGGGTCCGAGATGTGAATCTGAGTTGATGTGACTCAACTAGGATCGAATATGATGATTCAGTCAATGATTATATAGCGGAAATACAGAATCAAAGAACATTTAATGCTGAAAATACTAATAAATGCTATGTATATTGATATTGGTAAACTAGATACAAAGTGTGCTACAATCAACTATCGTCCCTTTACATTTAGTGTATACTATTCTATTTATAGGCTGATACAATGCTTATGCAAAATGACTAAACTACCCTGACAACTAGACATCAGAATACTAGTCTAAGTATAAAATGTTGATCAGCATTTGTAATGAACATCCGCATTAGTTAATGCGGATGTGTTGATCTTCATCAGTATTTCTTCAGTTCTGCATCCGCATTAAGTATGTCATCAACATTAACTAATGCAGATGACCAAATACTTAGCCGCATTTGGTTATGCTTATCTGCATTAGTAAATACGGATGAACAAATACTTGGCCGTATTTGTTCTTGCTCATCCGAATTGACTAATACGGACAACCGACACTTGGTCTTTTTCTTCTATTGTCTTCACCCGCATTACATGTTGGACTTGTATAGATTATACCAACCAGAACAACCTTCAACCACCTCTTGAATTGGCATGTATGATCCTTTCAAGGTCTGAGCTTAAAAATAAAAGTATAAAGAAAGAAAGGATAAATAACCCAAGTTGAGGGACTAAAGTTGTGCAAGATGCAAACTTTAATATTATTGTGTTTATAAAGGAGGGCATGGCCGCCCATGCCCCCCACTTACTACCTGTTCTCGGTTGCAAAGAAGAAAGAAGCAGAGTTTTCACCTGTTCTAGAGAGAGAGGAGAAGAAGAAGCTGCGAAAGGTGAGTTTTCTTGAATATATGTTCGGTTTCAACTGAATTTTCAGGTTCTAGACCGAGATTTTGGGTGTTTAGTGCTTGTTTTCGTGGGTTTTAGGTGTGAATTGTAGGTAGGTCTCGGGTTTGAAGTGCCCTACTTGAAGGCTGTTCAAGGTGAGTTTCTAGATCCCCTCTTTTTACTAGTTTTCAAAGTGTTTGGGGCTATTATGCATACCAAGCAAAAGATTTTTGAAGTAACCGTGAGTTTCAGCATGTTGTTCGATTGTGCCCTATTGATGCTTGTTTTTAAAAGTTGTTAATGTGTTAGGTTTGATGTTTAGCATGTTCTAGTGTTTGTAGCATGGTAGATTTATGTTAAGATGAGCTAGATCGATGTTTGGGGGTTGTTTGTAGAATTTTTTATATTTCAGATTGTTGGTCATGCGCCCAGATTGTACCCATGTGCCTAACTGACCCCATGTGCCTAAGTGTTGGCCATGCGCCCCAACAGTGCCCATGCGCCCAGAGAACCCATGCGCCTAAGTGTTCATGCGCCCCAGCAGTGCCCATGCGCCCAGAGAACCCATGCGCCTAAGTGTTGGCCGTGCGCCCCAGCAGTGCCCATGCGCCCAGAGTTGCCCATGCGCCTAAGTGTTTATGCGCCCAAGCAGTATTCATGCTCCTGCATAGTGATCAAGCGCCCGCATAGTGCTCATGCGCCTAGACTGTTCATCCGCGTTTGGTGCTCATGTGCCTAGACTGTTCATCCATATTTGGTGCTCATGCACCTAAGATGTTCATCCGTATTTCTTGGTAGACTTAGGAATTTCTGGGTTTTGTGAGGTAGATGGTTGTGCTAAGTTCTGATGTGATATGACGGTTATGCCTGATGTATTGTGCATGTTTGTGTGTTGCTGATGATGTTTATATGTATGACGTGACTTTACCTATTATGTATGAGTATATACGTAAAGTATTATGTAACGAAAGTGGAAGATAATGAATGCTGATAATGGAAGTAACGGACGATGAGATCCTTGTCGCCTACCCCGGTACTATGTCAGCCTTCGGGCATGAGTAGGGGGTTTGTTTACAAGCCCCGGCACAGTATCAGCTTTCGAGCATGAGTCGGGGGCATTGCATGAGACGGGATGGCATGTGAAAGAGATGAGACCTTGTTGCTCGCCCCGGTATTGTGTCAGCTTTCGAGCACGAGTCGGGGGTTTGTTGAAAGGCCCTGGCACAGTATCAGCTTTCGAGCACGAGTCGGGGGTGTTGCATACGATATGAGATCCTTGTCGCGTACCCCGGTACTGTGTCAGCCTTCGGGCACGAGTCGGGGGTTTGTTTACAGGCCCTGACACAGTATCCGCTTTCGAGCACGAGTCGGGGATATTGCATGGGACAGGATCTGGATGATGGTAAAAGAGGTAATGAATAATAATAATGATGAACGATGTTGAAGATAATAATAATTATTATCAATATGTACGTATGATGTGTGATCACGAACAAATGTAAAGGTTGTGTTTTAACGAAAGTAAAGTATTTTATTTATAAAACTAGAACTCACTCAGCGGTGCTGAATTTTTTTATGCATAATAGTTGGCAGGTATTTTGTTGATGCTGAGGAGGTGCAGGCATGGATGCATAAGCTATTGGGAGCGTTTTGAGGCTAGCATTCATATTTTGATATGATGTTGTATTTTGAAATGTAAACGAATGATGTAATGAAATGATATGTTTTAACTTATAAATGAGAAGTTTTTTAAATTCCGCTGCGATAATGATGTATCTTTCAAATGTTTTTATGCAATGATTGACCAACTGTGGGGTTTTCGGAAACGAGGCCTTACAAATAATTTCTGTCATTCTTTGTCTCTTTGAAGGTGTAGAGCCATCATCATCATCACTACTCCCACAAGAGACATCTTCATCTTCTTTTGATTCCTTTTCCTTTTCAGGCTCGTCATCCTTGTCTTTATCATTCTCATCATCACCCTTCTCATCCTTTTCTTTAGCCAATTCTTCTTTAATCTTAATCAACATCTCAAGTTCTAGAAACTCTCTTTGTCAGAGCTTCTATCTGTCTGTGGAGATCAGATATTATATCAGTTTGGACATCAAGAAGATTCTCTTGTTCTTCCTTGGTAAGAGTTTGGATGTTTGCAGCATCCAAGTGTCCACTTATTTCTTGTTTGGCATGTTCTAGGGCTGCTTTGATTCTATCAATCTCTTTATCCTTTTCTTCTTTATCAGATGGATATTTAGCTTTTAGTTCTTTTAATTCTTTCTCCTTCTCATCTAGCTCAACAAGTCTATCTCTTATGATGCCAGATCTTCTATCCAAAGTTTCTCCATTCTAGCTACCTTCAGTAATAGCTCAGAGATCATTTCATGCTTAGCATCAGGTCGGTTGACTTCAGATTCTATAAAGCTTTCTGAAGCACCGGCTTCTAAGTGTACTTGTCTCACAGACATTTGAAAACCTGAATGAGGATCCTCCTCATCCGAAGATGATTCAGACCTACCTGATGAACTGGTAGATTCACCAGATTCAACAGATGTAGCAGCAGCTTCTGGTGAAGAATAATTAGGAGATACATGAAGAAGGTGGATAGGAGATAATTAGGGAGAACGGACAGGTGATACTCTGAATGGTGATGGGATATCAGCATCTTGAACTGAAGGCACAGTGTGAAGATCACCACCTATATTAACCTATGGTGACACTTGCCTCAGTTCTTCTTCTGCCTCTTCAGCATGCTCTTTAACAGTTTATTGAACATGAGCAGCTGGTTGTTCTTCTATAATCTCATGTACATCAGCGGGAACATCATCATGAGCTTGTTCCTCAACATCAGGAACAACTTCCTCAGCTTCTTCTTCATGAACTTCTTCTAGATTGATCTATTGTAGCATCCATGGAAGTAAAGTAAAGAAAGTTCCACTGTAAAAGTTCCTCGGATCTTTCTTCCCGATGTACTTGTATGATTTGGCATTGTAGTGAGGAATGTCCATCACAGGGCCTTCTAGTACAAGATCAAGAAATGCTTCATTGATGAAGCATTGAATAAATCTGGGATACATCAGGAACATATGCTTTCTTCCTTCCTGAATGTTTGACAACAGGCCATTGAACACATAGGCAGACATGTTGAATTGTCTGTTAGTGCACAAGGCATAAATGGCTGATGATGTACTGATGGGGATGTCATTCCAACTAGTCTTCCTTTTTGACAGGAAATATTAGAACTGATGAATCAGAAATCTCCACTGCAAGTCAACTAACCCCTTGACAATCTGTTTTCCTTCAAATCCCCCTTCATAACCAATGTTGGCGAAGAAGGTCAGAATGTCATCTTCTTCTAGTTCTTGGGGAAAGTTGGCATCATCCCTAAACTGTAGACACTGTCTCATAGTTTGTTCAGAGATAACTACTGTGTGATCATTAGTGATCCTTCCTGATATGGTCCTCACACCATCTACTTCATTCACTTCAGCTATTCCCCAGAATGATCTAATGAAGTTCTCATAGATAATGGGTCTAACAGTGATGGCATGTGTTATTCTTGTTGTTGTGATGAATCTGATCATGTCTCTCAAACCCTCAGATTCTGGCAGATCTGGATCAAGATATCCACTAACATTGTGGAGTTTGCTCCAGGTAAGGCTTGCCATAGATTCTGCAATAGAGACACATGTGTAGAAATGTACTAGCAAATATCATATTGTACAAGTAAGAACATGTTTGACTTTCTCAGTTTGACTTTCTCAGGTCAAAATTGAGAGTTCAAGGTCACTGTTACATAGCAATTTGACCTATCTTTGATTTTATGTTGCTTAACCATTTGTGTTATGTTTGATTATGATGATTTTTGATTATGTTCATTGTTTTAAACATCATATTACACTGAAACATTGGATTTAATTTCAACATTTTTAAGTTTCGATTTCCCCTGTTCATCGTGGTTAACCTAGGGTTTCTGAATCGATTGTTACATGTTGTAAGCATCAGAATCAGTTTCATTGAACTCAAAAATGTCATTGAAATCCACTGTTCATGGTTAATTTTGATTTTTCTAAACCTAGGGTTCTATTTTCATCACTGGTTCGGTATTCGATGTACTCAAATAGACCGAGAATCACCTTGTTTCGATACTACTTGTGCTAAGAATTGAAATATAGATTAAATGAAGCTGAATGAACAACCAACACGCAAGGTTTATGATGATTTGAATGTTTGATGATGAACAGTCGAAGAACGCGCGTCTCACTTGGGTTCTCTCAAATTTGAAAAGTATCAAATGACCTTGATTAATGTGTTTAAATAGTCAATTTAATGAATTTTCAAATTTTGCAAGTAAATGAACAAATGCGGAAGTTTTAATTTGTGTACTATAGCAAATGCTGATGCTTGGACTTATACGCATTTGAGTACTGAGACAAATGCAGAAGCATAAATCTGTCAGCATTCACTCTGTACTAAATGCGGAAGAACGTTTGGACTTGTCCGTATTTACATCAAAACTTGCTACAGCAAATGTGGAAGAACAATTCAGTTGTCCGCATAAACTGTAACAAATGCGGATGAACAATTCAGTTGTCCGCATAAACTGTAACAAATGCGGATGAACAATTCAGTTGTCCGCATTTCATAAACTTCTATCCGCATTAACTGAGATTCAAGCACAAAATGGCAGAAGAGTGAAAGCACATGTTTTAATGATATATTTTTATACAAATTCACAACAAAATTACCCGCATTGATCATGTCCTTTGCATTAAGTAAATGCGGATAAACAGAAACTTATCCGCATTGACAAATGTGAAGGAACAAATTTTGTCCGCATAAGTTTTCTGCCATGATACTTTGTTGTACACATTTGTTTTGAAACAAATGCGGATGACTTACTTATCCGCATTAGTTTCACTTTGGTTTTTCTTGCACCAAACTATTACCCGCATTGGTTAAATGCCTGGGTTACCTTCACCCTCATTAACCAATACTCTTACCCGCATTAAATTTTGAACTTGTCAAAAATTAATGTTTTTGCTGTGGATGGTTTTGACTAATTTTTGTACTGATGCTTTGACTTGTATGAAGATTTGTCTGTTGCTTTGAATTTTATGAAGTTTTGACTGTTGCATGGATTGTCAATTCTTGCTTGGTTTGGATTGTCAATCTGCCATTGCAAGTCCATTTCTTCAACATCATCTGGATCCATTTCTTTCAGATCTTCCTGAATCAGATGTGTTGAAGTAAGTCTTCCTCCCAGATATGCCTCAAAACTAGCAACAAAGGCATTGTAAGTTGCCTTTTGCTCTTCACTAGGCATGCATATGGGTGTTGCAGTAGATGGAGTTAAAGATGATTGCTTGTTTTTGTTGTGAAGCAGCAATGAATCCAGTTGTTCTTGCTTGATCTTTGGAAGACAGGAAATCATCTTCTTCTGTCATAAAGGCATTTTCAATAGAATGAGTTTCTGATGGAAACTTTCTGATGGAAACTTGACTAGGCATGCATATGGGTGCTCCTCTCATCTGACTCAAGAGCTTCAATCTTAGCAATCATGATGTCTAAGCTGGTGCTCTCCAAGTCAAGAGTGTTCTTCAGCATTGTAACATTCTGCTTCTAGTTTTCTGGTAGACTATGTAGCATCTTCTTGTTGATCTCATTCTCTTTATATGTTACCCCCATGATTTCCAGATCATTCACCAACTGTATAAAATGATGTAGCTGCTTGGAGATTGATTCACCCTTGGTATGATGAAAGGTTTCATATTGGTTCACCAGTTTGTCTTTGTTTATTTCTATCACCTCACTGCTTCCTTCACACATAATATGCAGTGCATCCCAGACACCTTTGGCTGTCCCATACTTTTCTAGTCTTTTGAGAACATCCATTTTCAATGCCTGAGTTCAATGGAGTATGCTTTGAGATCTATCTTGATTTTCTTGTATTCCTCATCATCAAGATTTAGATTAGGATCCTCAATAGGAATTCTAGTAGTTTTGTACTGAGTAGCTTGATCAGCATTGAGAGACACAGAAATGTAGGGTCCTTTGCAAATGGATATCCAGTAGTCGGGATCCACACCTGTAATGTAGTTTCTAAACCGTATTTTCTACTGCTTAAACTCAAACTTATGTTTAAGCATTGGAGGTTTAGATGCATGACCAAGTTCAGAAAAGTTGATAGAATCCATTAGAATAAACTTGATTTTAGGTGGTTTGAATATTGATTAAGTTGATTTTTATGTCCACTAGGTCAAACAGTCCAAAGTCAAGAGTTTCTTGTCAAGATTCAGTGATAGCAGTAGCAGTAAAGTTGAATTTAGGTTGATTTTTGGTCAATGTTTACTGATTATGAGTGGTTTTTGTCTAATTTTGTTGAGAATCAACAATCGAACAGTGTTCTTGAGTTTGTCGATCAGAAGAACATCGACGGTTGATGAAGCACCAAGTATTTTCAGTAAGAATGTTTATTAGAAGTTTGAAACATGCTAATAAACAACTCAATCAACAGTTCAATCGATTTTCATTCAAGATTTGTGGTGATTTTGAGATGAATTCAAGAGCCGAGGCTCTGATACCAATTGACCGGGTCCGAGATATGAATATGATTTGATGTGACTCAACTAGGATCGAATATGATGATTGAGTCTATGATTATGTAGCAAAAATACAGAATCAAAGAACATTTAATGCTAAAAATACTAATAAATACTTTGTATATGGATATTGGTAAACTAGATACAAAGTGTGCTAGGGTTTGCAGCACAAATCAGAAGCTTACAATCAACTATCATCCCTTTACATTTAGTGTATACTATTCTATTTATAGGCTGATACAATGCCTGTACAAAATGACTAAGCTACCCAGACAACTAGACATCAGAATACTAGTCTAAGTACAAAATATTGATGGCATTTATAATGAGCATCTGCATTAGTTAATGCGGATGTGTTGATCTTCATCAGCATTTCTTCAGTTATGCATCCGCATTAAGTATGGCATCAGCATTAACTAATGCGGATGACCAAATACTTAGCCGCATTTGGTTATGCTTATCCGCATTAGTAAATGCGGATGAAAAAATACTTGGTTGTATTTGTTCTTGCTCATCCGTATTGACTAATGCGGACAACAGACACTTGGTCTTTTTCTTTTATTGTTTCACCCGCATTACATCTTGGACTTGTACAGATTATACCAACCAGAACAACCTTCAACCACCACTTGAATTGGCATGTATGATCCTTTCAGGGTCCAACAAATATCACAAGTTGAAGGTTTGAGAATCGTTTTTCGAGAAAGTGGATTCACCCCTATGTACAGAGCTGAGAACGAGAGATAACAAGCAACAGTTAAGATCAACAACAAGCAAAATTTTATCAAGTTCTGTAGCAATTTTCGCAAGTCAGAAGCAAGTTAGCAAGTCTAGAAGCAACGGAAGCAAGAAAAGAAGAAGATTTGGAAAGGAAAAAAGAAGTAATCAAACATCGCTCGATTAAAGTTGCAATAGTTGAAGATCCAGTTGAACCCTATAAACAACTTCTATGTGTTCTTAGAGCAATCAGCAAGAAGCCAGGCCTTGATGGTTTGCATAGCAAGCAGTAATAAAATGGACTCGTGCGATTCATTTAGCAAATATGGCCTCGTTTTGGGGTTCATAGCAAGTATCAAGAGTAAGCAACAAGTTTGAACCATTGTGGTTTTCATAATAAGAAAAGGATCAATACTCTTTGTGGGCTGAAGCAAAAAGAGGCTAAAGAGGATCTGGGATCTTCTGATTGGTTCAAGCAAGAATAACAAGAAGCAAGGTAGTAACATTAGCAACAAAAACTAATTTTGGTTAAAGATCAATAGCAAGAACGAAGAAGACACAACAAGTAGCAAGAGCAATAACAGACCTAGAAGATTCAAATATAAAGAGCAAGAGAAAGCAAGCAAGAAAAAAAACCAAGAAAGAGATCCAATGTGAAACTTAAGCAAATGAGAAAATAGGGAAAGAGAGCGAGGTGGGCCAAGAGGCCGGTGAGAACTAACAACGAGAAGCAAGTCCAAATCAAGATAAATAAGGTAAATTAAATGTTAATTTTGCTTATAAAAGAACCAAAAGTTGAATAATTAAAGTTGAAAGTTAAGGTTTTTATTAGTACTTTAGTTTATGATAATGCGTCTTTGCTTCCCAGGTTTGAGTCTAATTAAAAGTATTGATAGGAAATTTAAGGTCCTAGTATAACTAATTGATAGGGTTTATCTAATTTTATGTAAAGTTCTTTTTTTTCTTAAAAAATTTAACAAGAGATCTATGTTCGAGTTTGACTTCTACTGATAATTATATATATACTAAATACTAACTTGTTATGCATCATGGGTTTTATCATATGCTTAATGGCTTGTACTCACTTTTTGTATTTTTTTAATCTTTAACTTTTTTTAGAGTTAATTACATAAATGGTCCATGTGGTTTATCCAAAATAACAGGTTTGGGTACTAAGGCTTTTTTGTAATAAGTTCGGGTATTGTGTTTTCAATTTTGTAACAAGTTAAGGTATTAAGACTAACAGACGTTAGTTTTTCTGTTAACTTTAAAGAAATTGACTAAAATGCCCTTGGAGGGACTACTTTTGTAATTCTGTATGTTTCTTTTATTCAATGACCATTAGTGTAATTATATATACCCAACATCACCACCATCTACCCATCATCACTACCATCTACCCAGCATCTCCAACATCTATCACTATCCACTGTCGGCCCCAACCACCAAGCCCACCACCCAACCCTTCTACCCACCGGCTAATGGCCGCCAGCCCACCACCGAACACCCACGAGCACCACAATAACCACCATCCACCCATCATCATCATATCATCACCCCCATCACAGCATCACCATCATCTCATCATCACCACCATCGCAATATCATCGTCATCATCATCATCCTTGGTCTTCCAAACGTCCGCCCACCACCACAACCATTTGTCCACCACCCTTTCCCCCCTCCCAACTCCGCCATCGCCACCTACCAGCGCCACCCACCAACGCCGACTACCCCTGGCTCTAGCGACACCACATCTAATACTTAAAACCTAAACCTTTTTCACAGTCAGCTTCTCAGAATCCTTAGAACCTAAAACTTTCTCAAAACCCTAAAACCTAAATTGGAGATACTTGATTTTAGGTCTTATAAATAGATATTTGAACCCAAGGTTAGAACTAGTATCAATTGTCGTTTGATGGAGATGAAGAAGCAATAGTGGTGGTTGGTTGCACGGTCGGTCGTCGGTGGTGGTGAAGATGAAGATGAAGATGGCGTTATGGTGCGGTTGTTGTTTCATTTCAAGAGCTGAAGATGATGACGGTGGTGGTCGATGCTGGTGGTGGTGGGCGGCCATGGTGGTGGTGAAATTAGTCTAGAACTGAAGGTGAAAGTATATATGTGTGTGTGTGTGTGTGTGTGTGTGTGTGTGTGTATGTGTATATATATATATTAAGTTACACAAATAATCTTTTATTTATATTAAATGACACAACCAGTCCCTCTATTTATATTAATAGTCCTTGTAAAGTGAAAAGACAAAAATGCCCTTAGATTTAACGAAAAAATTAACGCCTGTTAGTGTTAATACCTTAACTCGTTACAAATTGAAAACACAATACCCCAACCTGTTACAAAAAACCCTTAGTATCCAAACCTGTTATTTTCGATAAACCACAGGGACCATTTATGTAATTAACTCCTTTTTTTTATTTTAACTAAATACTTTTACATATTTTACAATTTAGCATCAATATTTTTTTACTATCAACTTTGGTTCCCAATACTTTTCATATTTTAACAATTTTTCGTTTTACGTTTCGATCTAAATTTTACGAGTTAGCACACCACAGCATGCGTGTGCTTCAATATTTTTACGTTTATTTTTTTTCCTATTTAATCGATCTGTCGCAAATCGCTGGTCTTGGATCAACTTATTTATGTTTCAGATGTATTTGCCTAAGTGTTTTAACGTTTTTACGTCTACTTTTCGTTCAGTTTTTTAAACAAATTTTTTTGGCGTTGGTAGTCATTTACGATGATGTCTCATTATTGTTACTTGGTATGGTTTTACTCCCCTACTGTAACGGAGGAGCTTAATACTAGTTAGACATAATTTTCGACAAAACCAACTCCCTGAAGTCACTTTACTTTTTTTCCAAAAAAAGGGAAAAAAAACCTTGAGTTTTAACGTATCTATCTATTATAAAATAAGATACTTTTTGGTGCATATCTGGCATAATTTTAAACCTTCTAATTCTAATTTTCTCGTTTCTTTCTAGTTATATGATTATATTAATTACTAATCTTATTATTTAATCTAATTGAGATTAAAAATAGTTTTTTAATAAATTAAGAAAGAAGACTATTGCAAATGTAATTGTTAAAGACACAAAGTTTTATAAAATAAAAAACTATTTTAAAAATTAAACTTTTTTAAAAATTAAAAATATTTTAGAATCACTATTTTTATAAATATTAAATTTTTATAAACCAAAATACTTAAAATAAGTCAATTTTTTTAAATCAACATTTTAAACAGGTTACAAAATGTTAAAAAAAATTGTGAGAAAAACAAAAGTTATAAAAATGATATCATTATTTTATTACTATAATCCTTACTTATATGTAACTTTAATCATATCTAATCTCAAAATATCATTTTATTATTAATAAATTTTGGTTACTATTTAATATTTAATTTATCCCAACTTATTGATGACATTAAAAAACTTTAAACCATATAGGAGAAACCAAACCAATGGATTGGTCAAGATCAGGTCATTCTGCACTCATAATAGATGTCCAGCGAAAGCAAAGCAAAAATTCACTAGCAAAGAAGCCAGATTATCCACCCAAGGGTATTTACGACTTGTATCTATCGACTCTTCAAAAGAAAGCAGGGGTGAGGGGCGGAATATGAAACCGTCTTTAACGGAAGAAAGTAAGCCAATATGACAAAGTAAGCATGATAAGATTACGGGTTGGCGGTAGAAGAACGTTTAACTGGTGCTTGTTGCTTCTTATCGACATCCATAGCCTTAGCTGTCTTTGAGACCTTCTTATCAACAACATCTGCAGCCTTTCTTTTGTCTTTCTTCTCTCTCTTTTTCAAAGATGTCATGCGGGCCTTCAAAATGGTAGCATAAGATGATTGAAACCGTTGATGATCCTTTGTTCCGACCTGTTTGTTATTTAAACCAAACCAGGTTACTTGAAACAAAGGGCTGAGCTTATTATAGTTGAAAATCAATCATCATCATCATCATCGTCATCATAATCATCATGTTCTAGCAACTAATTTGAGCACTTTATAACTTCTGTCGATCAAATAAGTCATCGAAAGATGCATAGAATCTCCAAAATTAGTTTATAGAAAAAGAAGTTATGATACTATAATTTTTTGAATCACACTTGGCACATTAAATATTTATATGAAGTTTCTTTTAAAAAATGATATGGGTCAGCCAATCTACCACATTAAATATTTATATGAAGTTTCTTTAAAAAAATGATATGGGTCAGCCGATCTAGAAATTGCAATAGGAGTATAGGACAAGTATAGGTAACCCAGTCCATACCAGATTGTAAAGCTATTTCCCATACCCGGCCCATTACCTGTCGAGTATCTACCGGGTAATTAGCCTTTAGGGCATATCTACGGGTATCAAAAATTTGCCTGTTAGTTGTGTAAAATACTGGAAAGAAAAGTACATGTCCATATAATGAAGCTAGTAGAAAAAAGCACTACTAAACAAGTGTAACTGGAAAATACAATTTAAAATTTTGCAGAAATACGTTTCGGGTGGATGAATATATGGTTTTAGGTAAGCAAACCAAGTATCACCTAATACCATACCAGCACCCACAAAATTTTATTTAGTCAATACCATACCCAGTTCATAACAAAATACTCATCCCGGATGTTGAGTTGGGTATACTTGTCAGGCTTGGGTTTTTTGCCATCCCCACTCAACCCATAATGTTCCATTGTCCAACCAGAAAACATTTGGAACCAACTCACCAAGTCAAGATAAGTGTGCAACAAAAGTCCTATATTATCACTATGAAATTCCATCATCAAAATTCAAAACCAGGCATTCATCTCACATTTCAAAATTTAGAATTAGCATTGTAACAAACAGAAAAGTGAAAACCCAAAAAATAAATAGGGATCAGTCTTGCAGATCACCTGGCCATTCTTCAGAAAACAAATTAAGGTATAAAATAAATGACAAGAACTAGGTTTAAAATTATTACCAATGTGGATATGTTCTTCTTTCCATCAGTTGCTCTGACAAGACATTTGTACTCAACTTCTTTACCAGCAGTTGTTATCTTATTCCTTTGCACCTTAGACTTGTCAGATGCTGAGAAATAGTTAACAAAAAATAACACAATCAATAAATTGGGAAAAAGTAATAGGAGAAAACATCTGAAGTCAAATAAAGAAAAAAAAAGTAGAAAATTACAGTGTTTGAGTGTAACCCACACAGAGCCTTTTTCGGTGGTGTGCTCAAACATGCTAGTTAGTTCATTGAGAAATGGGTCGATCTGTAAACGTACCTGACATTATTACAAGATAGCACCAAATCAGACATGTTCCAGATACAAGAATTGTTTTAATTAAATCTTAACAAATTCATATTAAGGTACAAGATGGCAGCAAGTAATAGAGTGACCAATTATCTTGAACAAATGGCAGTATAAGTTTGTTAAAAATATATTGTTTATAATTCAGAATTCAGTGTGCTCCATAATAAGCAGATAATTTAATTAAACCTTAACAAATTCATATTAAGGTACAAGATGGCAGCAAGTAATAGAGTGACCAATTATCTTGAACATATGGCAGTATAAGTTTGGTAAAAACATATTGTTTATAATTCAGAATTCAATGTGTTCCATAATAAGCAGATATTGGAACATGTGGCTAAATAGTTTCCTTCACAAAAATTTATTATTAAAAAAAATCATAAAAAATCCAAGAATTATAAGCTAAAATACTGGAAACAAGAAAGCAAGATTAAGAATCTGCCATCCAAGGACAATGACCTGTTTATATATAGTAACATCGATTTAAAATCGATTAAACATTACAAAAAATCAAGAACATAAAAATTAGTGTAAAAGTCGCAGTAAGTCAGAAAGAAGAAACTCACTTGCAAAAATGGCACATTCAAGAATGCGAGCACTATAGATCATAACATTTAGTCGATTTCGGTTATGTTTTATCTCTAATAGGTGAAATGGGTTAAGCTACAAGATTTAACTAAAAGGTCCTCCGACATGTATTCGAAAACATCTGAAGTAGATCAAGCAGGAAACGAGTTGGAAGTCTTCCAACATGTATTAAAAAGCATATCAAATTGGTCGAGCAGGACACGTGTTGAAAGTCCTCCGAAAAGTATTCAATAGATAAAAACGTCTAAATCGCTTTATTATTAAAAGTTCATATTATAGTTGTAATATATAACTTTATTAATCATTCTTAGCACATGGTTATAACATAAAAAATGGAAGAAAAAATCGTAAGTGGGTCTGGTCAACCAATTCAACCGTTTTGAATTGGACCCGACCCACCATTTGACCACCTTAGCAAGTAGCATAAGAGCAGTATATTTATTTCCATTTGTGAAAAAGTGTTAGGCCTTTTAACATGTGTGCATCTTTATAGAGAGCTCATGCATTCTGAGATGAACCTTACTGCTTTAATAGCTCAACAACATGCTTCTTCAACTTTACGGTATTCATGAATGCATCAAGAGAACAAAGTATGAGTTGATGCTTAAAACTTTCAAATTTCAGACACTTTTAAATAACTTGTGGTCATGACATGAGATGAACCTAGCACCCAGATATTAGCATCTTACTGATACGTATCCCAAATCAGGCCACCTTGGGTCAACTCAATTAGTTAGTTACCTTAGTCACTTACCCGAGACAGAGGAGCTAATCGTGGGTTACCAAAAATAAAGGAGCTAATCGTGCGTTATGAGAATTAGAGGAGCTAATTGTGGGGGTAATTGCAGCAGTTACTTCTGCTATTTAGGTTTATTTAAGTCTTGTGTTCTAGCTATAGGATTTTGTCTTGGTTATTTGGATTATTTGTGACTTGTAATCGGAGAATTGCCCTTCTCGAATCGGGCCGACTATCTATCTATTTGTCTTTTTGTTCCATCAGATTTCTCGAGTTCTATCTTTTGGTTCCATTGCAGGGAAACGAATGGCACCTGCAATCCGGAATTTGGCAGATCAACTAGCCACCATTGCAGCAAAATTAGATGCTATTCTTGCATCTTTGAGAGACGATGTTGAAGAAATCAAAGCTCAGGTGATTGGAGATGGTTGTAACAGTGAAGAATCAAACAGTGATTTGAAGAACACGGTGGAGAAGGAACCGCAAGGGTCTGAGCAAGACCCTCTTCAACAACATGGATCTGACACTAATAGCAGGATCACTGCTCGAAACGACGTAACCGCTGATCGGATTGAGGGCACTGATGAAATGGATGACGGTAAGGGCGCTGAAGAAATTGACAAAATTGATAGCACCAGAATTGAAGCTTGGGTGCCAGCGAGGAAATTAACAGCAAATGGCAGCCATGGTCGAAAGGGGAGACGTGAAATTGGTGCTCTTGTTGAGAGCAGTAAGGCCCGGTACATAAACCCTTTTAGGGTGTGAATTGGGAACAGGGGCTTTATTCGGTGCAATCAAGTCTGTAAAAATGTATCCCTGCAACTCCCTGAATTAAAAATTATCCAGGATCTTTACCCCTTTTTCATTGGTTTGAGTGAACATAACTGGATTGGTGAACCCGACGTGATTGGGTCAACCCGACTGGACTCAGCTTTCAGTCCAATGGGCCTGGAGCGACCCTGTAGCCAAAAGCATATAGCCAAAATACATTATGAAAACTTGTCTCTCTCGATTATTAACAGTTGGGAAGCCGACCTGCAACCACAATTCATTTTGGTTCACCAATGGGTTTATGAAGCAGGTCAGCCTACAATTGAATGGCTTATTGCTTGGCATAATAATCCCCTCCTTTCGACTTGACGACAAGTCGATTTTCCGGGCCGGAAGTATTGATACGTATCCCAAATCAGGCCACCTTGGGTCAACTCAATTAGTTAGTTACCTTAGTCACTTACCCGAGACAGAGGAGCTTGAGGGTTACCAAAAATAAAGGAGCTAATCGTGCGTTATGAGAATTAGAGGAGCTAATTGTGGGGGTAATTGCAGCAGTTACTTCTGCTATTTAGGTTTATTTAAGTCTTGTGTTCTAGCTATAGGATTTTGTCTTGGTTATTTGGATTATTTGTGACTTGTAATCGGAGAATTGCCCTTCTCGAATCGGGCCGACTATCTATCTATTTATCTTTTTGTTCCATCAGATTTCTCGAGTTATATCACTTACACACTCAAGATAAAACAAAGAAGTATAGTTACTAGTACTTATTACTCCAAACTGTAAAATGCCACCTGATATTGATTGATTAGTGACATACTAATGGTGTTTATAAACTCAATATCCATGATCTTTAAGTCCCAAATACCGACATCCATCATCCATAATAACCTTAAATCCTCATGTTTCAATATATATATAACCAGAATACTTGAATTTGTTGTTAAAAATATCATCAAGGTTATAATGTAAATATCAACTAAACAAAAAGGGGATGTTCAAAACCTTGAGGCGGTATAGAACTTGAAGCACACACATTGAATCAGTAATGGTAAAAGAGTACAGTAATCAGTCAATAAAGGGGGCAAAAGAAGCCCACCCAGATAATTCTTAGCTTGGTTCACCTAGGAATTGAGCAAATAAAAATGCACAGATACAAGAATCAAGGGCATATCAATTGATGCTAGAATCATTTAGTTCAAATCGTTAATTGATCCAAGAGTAGGAGCAATATCTTCTTTCAGCATATATAATAAGATATATGATGGTTGAAAATAAAAGATCCGGTAGAACATACATCGACTATCAAGAATTAAAAGAAGAAAAGAAAGAAAGAGAGTTACCATAAGGAAGACTTGATTGAATCGATCAAGGGGAGAAGTTCGTCAACGTCGTGGGGAGAATGGAAATTAGGGTTTCCCTGGTTATGGGTGTTTGGCTGAAAAGTATGAGATCGGTTCTGGTTTGTTTCCGAATCGTATTTTATTTAAATAAAAATCTATACTTTTAAAACATGTACATAAACATGATTTAAAAAATATATAATTTACTAAGCTTAAAGATACGATTACCTCATAAATTACCTCATAAATATATGCAATAATTAACCTTCATCTATTTTGATTTATTAAAACTTTATTTTGATATAAATACTATATCAATGATGATATGTTTATTTTTATTAATATTAACGTATTAATAGAAAAACTGAAACATAATAGATAATGATGTTGCAATGTTGATTTGGGGACAAGAGAGTGGTTTATGTGATGAAAATGTTCTTCAATTTGCACATTTTAGTATCAATTTATGAGCCAGATACTAGATTAAGAAAGTTATAAGATTAGCCCTCAGAGCAAATTATAAATTTGTGTATTTCATGTTACATTACCATTGGAACCCCTTATTATTTCAGATCGTAAATTAAGGTTATTTGTGAAAAATATTGGGTAGTACTTCTAGTCTTGACAAACCCTACCCGTACGACTAGAGGTCAAGTGAGTGCAATATTGTCCTAAACAATAAACACATTGTCATGACCAAGTCATGATGACAAACAACGTCAGCTTCGATCACGAAAACACTATTGTTTATGCTTATGTTATAGACTAGCTATCTGTTTCATTACATTTTGCTTATGTTACTACAATTTAAATGTTTTTGCTTGTTTACAAACTCATGAACTCACCAACCTTGTGTTGACACTTTAACATGTCTTTCTCCGGTCGCTAAACATCCAAGTGCATATAGGAGCATAACATTGGTCGCACGACATAGAAACGTTTTCACAACACTAATTATGATTTGCATTACTATTGCTTTGGGCGCTTGTTTTGTGCATTTACAATTATATTAAAGGGGTTTTGAACATTTTAACTTACGTTTCCACAATGCTTACATTTTAAACTATGATGCTTGTTTGAAAACTCATATAGTGTTAGTTCAAAGTAACTAATGACTAAGATCCTGATTTGTTTACACGTCTCGTGGTAAAACTTCGAACATGGATTTTGAGGGTATGACAGCAACACTCCTCCGGAACCAACTACTTCAGCTTAGAACATCTCATTTTTTTAAATCGCCATTCTTCCTTTAGCTTGAACAAGGTAGTCCCACCAGCATAAAGACGAACCAAGAAAGGAGTGGGAGGCAAACATCACCTTTTGATCCTCCCATCACTCGCTTATATCCAACACTGCCTCCATCTTTCTTATCTAGCAATGAGCAGTAGTAGTATTGTCATTCCCATCAAACACTCGGGGCTTGCACCTATGAAAAGCCCCATTGTTATAGCCCTTAGCTGTCTCCCTCCCAGACTTATCTTAACTGTAATCATTATGGATTACCACCTTTCGTTCTGGTTCTTCTTCCTCAAAGTCAACTATTTCTTTCTGGGTCCCTTTCTTTGTCTTCTTTTCAACCTCATTTTTCCCTTTCTTCTTAACTTCCTTTCTACCTTCCTTCTCAGGCTTCTTACCATCCTTAATGCCCTTAATCACCTCAGTTACAACCAAAAGGTAGGAAATTTCGCATAATATGATAAACCTCATCAGTAATGGCGTCCGTTACAATTGACTTGAGCTTTACTGATCCTTCATCATCATGGTGACTATGAATTCTTACTTCTCATGAGCATTCTCAGTGGTCTTAGCCTTGCTTTCGATGACACGTGACCTTGAAGTACACCCGGTCACCCGCCATGAGCACCCCCACGAGTAGCTCTTCTAGATTTCCTACCAGCCATAATTCCTACCTTCGTATAAGATTCAAACATCAGCATGTTCATTCAAGATAATAGTTCAGATCATTACAAGTATGATAAGCTTTTAATTATAGTGATCAACTGTGATTAACTACTTACCTTATTTTTACGCTCTAAGCATTCCTTATCCTAGTTCACATTATTATTAAAATCTACTAAACACATATATAAGCAAGTAGTGTACACATATTACACTTGTTTACAATAAAACCTTTACCTGATGGCACGTGCGACTTGGGTTGGCATCCTTCTCTTTTGTCTGATTTTCAGTTTAGGTTTTCAAAATAATTTTACCCAATTTCTTAAATTTGGCTTTGATGCCAACTTGTAAAGTCCCAAACCCGGGAGTCCTCACAGTTGGATAATCATAGCATAAAAATTGCATAATAAAACATTACAGTGGAAAACTTGGATCATCCATTACATTTATAACCATCCTTGTCAATAATAAATTTTTGTCTTTAAATCAAAACATTTAAATTCCTTAAAGTCAAATATAATTTAATTCAACGAAAGTGCCAACCTCTGGATACCAAGTAGCTTCATTCCCATGTCATCCTCAACTTTAGTCATTACTTGCCAACTAATATGCATATAAAAGTCAGTGTTACCGAGTGAATTCTAGTTTTATAATAAAAAGAAGACATACTTTTGCTTTCTTTACTGAACACACATTTATCATTCATCTTATTCAAACTGACCTTCATATCATCCTTTATCATGTTTATTATCTTCATGTAAGGAATACACTTAAAGGCTGATGCAACCAAAGATCAACCAAAGAGCTCTCAGCATGCACATGTGAAGTACAAGGAAGTTACTTCAGAAGATTTGATATAACTAAGTGAGTTATGCTAAGTATCAAATCTTCCGAAGCCAAAAGACCAATTCTTCCAAAGCCAAAGATGAAGTCTCCCGAAGCTTCAAAGACAAAGTCTTCCGAAGCCAAAGACTGATTTCTTCCGAAGACAGAGAAGACATGTTTTTTCTAAATCACCTTTTGACAAAAGCTGAAAAACTTTCCGCTGCCACTTCTGAAAACTTACCGACTTATATGAGTTGGTGAAAAGTCCATGCTTTTGTCAACTGTAGATTAAGGTCTTTTGTCTGTAACTTTCCAACTATGTACTTTTATCCTTTTTGTAACATATTAGGATGTGAGCTATGGCATGTCATAGTCACTAGTCAAAAGACAATTTACCTTTTAACTCTACATTGATCTTGTTGTCTAGATTAGTGTTTCCAGTTGGCCTTCAGAGTATGGTCGGCTGTAGGATGTAGTATAAAGTGTCTCAAGTACTTGTATTCTAGAGGTAAGCTTTGTAACACTTGTAAGAACTTAAGAGAAATATATATTATTCTTGAAAACCATAGTTGAGTGTTCTTGTCTATTGTTCTTGTTACTTGTGTTCATTGTTTCATCCTAACCGATTGCCTATTTGATCTACTAAGTGTTCTAAATCTCTCCATATTGTGAAACTATTACATTGACCACCCTTCAACGGTCCTGCAATTGGTATGAGAGCATTTGAGACTCTTTATTGTAAGATCTCACCATCTTAAATCCCTTCAATTTCACGAAACACTTATCAACTCAAATGGCATCTATCTATAAGGCTGATATGGAAACCGGTACCATGACAAAGTCTCCACTAATCATTCCTGATGACTTTGATACTTGATGCCAACATATAGAAGGGTTCATCAAGTCTCAAGACAGCAGAATGTGGAGATCTGTTGTTGAAGGACCTCACATCCCAAGCACCTCTTTAGCCACTGATATGGAAACCAGTACCATGACAAAGTCTCGTATTTTTATTTAACGTTTGTTAAACGCCGTTATCTCTTGTAAAGGTTTGTCTTGTTATTAATGCTAGTACGTGGACTTATTTGTAATTCTTTGAAATCGCATTAGTTTAATGATAATTAAATCATTCATTACCTAATGAAAACCATAGAAATAATAGTAATAATAATACTAATAATAATAATAATAATAATAATAATAATAATAATAATAATAATAATAATAATAATAATAATAATAATAATAAAATGATAAAATAATGGTAAATAATTTTAACAATTATTAAAATTATTATTAATAAAAGAAATATAAGTTTTATAAATTTAAAAACTTGTAAATATATGTTTTGTACATAAAATAATAAACATTTAAACTCCAGGGGCTAAACTGAAAAATTTATCAAATGAAACTATTGGGTGAACAATGCAAACTCATAAACCGCGGGGGACCAAAAGTGTAACTTTTCCCTTAAAACAAATCCATCCCCGTATCTCCGGCAATCTCACCGGCCGCACGACGGCATGCTCCGGCGACACCCTAAAAACCCATAAAACTCGAAAGTTAAACCCCCAAAAATTTCTAAACCTGTCGCGAACCCGGCTAAACACATAGATGCGTTTAATTTGAAGTTAATTGCAGTGTTAATACCCATTGAACCCTAAACCGAAACTATCAAAGTTTCAATCCGTTTTCACATTAAAAACGCAATATTATTGAAATTAAATGAATATAAACGTTGGTATAATTACTTCGAAGTTAATGGTGGTATCAATTTCACCTGTAACAGACCTAAATACACTTAATTTCAACCTGAAACAACCGAGAACAAATTGAACTCGTCGAATGTTCAAACGGTCAAATTAACACTATAAAACATAGGGCAAATGCCCTCAACCTTTTCTTTTCACTACCTGAACTCTCAATTTTACCAAAATCACGCTCAAAACGAAGTCCCCAAATTGTGAACAGCCGAAGACTTGCTCGCGTTTAAAATCACCAAGAACAACACCAAAACAGGTAATAAAATGGGACTTTACACTCGGTTTGATGTGGGTAATCAAAGCCCTAACCTTAATTTCATTATCAAACTCATTTTGATGATCAATTTTGGATTCGTTCGAATTAGGGTTCTTGGGTTGAAATTGGGGATGTTCTGGAAAAAGGGTTTTAAAAATAAAATTCCATTTCATAACACCAGTTGGGCCTTAGCCCAACCGGTTTAAAACAAGGGTGGCTAGCAGGAGGTCCCGGGTTCGACCCCGGCCCCCTGCCAATATTTTTAAAAAAGGTTTTTATTAACTTTTAAATTTCAGAAAATGATTTAAATATTATTAGTAACTATATAAAAATCATTTTTATCAAAAAAAAAAGATATAAGATTTATTTTCTTTTTAAAAAATCATTATTTCCTTTTATTTAATTATTTTTAAATATTATAAAAAGGAAATTATAAGACATCATCTATTATTAACTTGTAGTTTTAATAAATCTCATGTAATTATTAATTAATTTCAAATTAATAAACTTCTTATTACTATGGATTTAATTACAAATTCGTTATATAAATCTTTATTTTAGAAAATAAATATATATGTGCATGTTTAGAGATGTACACATATTGTAATGATTATTTTAATCATTTAAATCTACAAAATATGAATTTATTTAAAAATAAATAATAACCATTTGAATATAAAAGTTTAACTTTTATTAATAGTGATTATCACTAAAATTCTTGTTTAAATCATTTAATTACCAACATAATAACAAATTACACTTATTTAATAACATGAAAATCATGGACAAATGGTTTATAAATATAATACCAAAATCACCATGATTAACTTAATACGACATTTCGTTTAGGTGAACGTTAACGAATCCTCGGCATTATATACAAGGCTTATTTTTTGTTCATCCTTTATTATCAAGTGAGTTTTTCCATACCCCTTTTATATATTTTCACACTTTGGGGTGAAACATGTTAACCTTATGATAAATGCACTTGTAAACTCGTTTGAATCTTGTAAACACTTAGGCAATTCTTCTTATTTGTCGTGGTTAGTTGAACTCTTGTAATTACCATGTGATGACTATAATATGTACAATAATTAACTATTGCTAGCCTGGCGACGTCATAGATCTATAGGCCTGACAAGCCTACTTGGTGTTAAACCAAATACACTTAGCTAATCGTTTAATCTTGTAATCTTGTAATCTGTCAAGGTTTGATTGTTACATTCGTTCATCCATCTCTAGTTACTTATTCAATAATCTATGACATGGATTGCCATCTTTTATATATATTTATGTATAAAAACTATGGAAAACTCACCAATACTATGTTGACCTTTTATTTTTAACATGTTTCAGGAAATGATACTGTTTAGCATGCCTTGAAGACTTACATACATCTAGGATTGGACCTAGACTAAAATAAAAGACATTGATCATTTTGTGACTTTGAATTTCTTATGTATTGTTGGATGTTTGAACTTGCTATATTTCTTATGTATTTCATGAATATTGATTTTTAATAATATTGTCATTTTAAATTAGCGTTGTGTGGCATGAACAATCTTAACCCTCACATTTTGACGTTTCTGCCTTTAAGGTTGGGGTGTGACAGATTGGTATCAGAGCCATAACTATAGGGATTTAGGTTATTAGAAATGGTGGCCTAGGCTATGGTTAAACTAGGAACCCTTTTCATGACAATTGCTATGATCTTGTAAGTATGCTTATATGCCTATTATGATGCATGATTAATTCTTTATGTGATATTTGCTTACATTTAGAAATAGTGCCTTAGGAATATGCCTTGAACCTTGTAAACCCCAACTTTCTAATCATTTTCTTATGCCTTTACGTTCTACCACATCTAATCCTTTCTAAATCTCATTCTCGATTACATGTGGAAATCTACGCACCTTATCGGGTGGAAAAATTCCTTAGACGATATGTCTAAATCTTAGAAAAAATCTCATCGAGGTTTTAATTCTAATAGCCTTAGGGAAGTATGTAATACATAAACACTTGTATTCTGGATTTTCTGGCAAAAGGCCCTCGGGCTAAGGCAAGCATTTCGTATAAATCTTATTGCGAGACCTGTTATGCTTACCTGGGGATTTCTGGGATGAGTGCTAAATTATGGTCAACATACACATCTTCCTCGAGATAATTGGGATTAAGTCACCTTGACGTGTCCATGTTCCTATTGGCTATATGGTATCAATTGGAACCATCCTGGCTATATTTGTAAAATATCTAAAATTCCTGTGTTCTTTGAACTGATTTATCTTTGAATACTAATATTTCCTTTATTTATCTTATAGAATGTCTCGCCATCAAGGAAAGCGTGCTACCTCTGATCGTAAACTCGCTGCAATGATCGCCTGGCAAATGGCTGTCGTACTCCCGACGATGGTTGCTGAACTTAGCAGCACCCTACTGGCCAACAACAATAACAACACCAATGGAAACAATGGTGGTGGTGACAACAATGGTCAAGGGGAAAATAGCAACAACCAAGGTGGGAACAACCGCACCTGCACATTCAAGCATTTCAACTCGTGCAAACCCACTAACTTGAATGGAAAAGAAGGAGCCACTGGACTTCTCGAGTGGTTCGAAAGTATGGAAAATACGTTTATCGTCAGCGAGTGTCCCAATGAACTCAAGGTCCGCTATGCTGCAAGTGTCCTTCAACAACGGGCACTCACGTGGTGGAATAGTGAGAAAAGGAACCGAGGTACTGAAGTTGCCTTGGCGTTGTCTTGGGAAGATTTTAAGGACATAATGATCCAAAAGTTCTGCCCGAGGAGTGAATGAGGAGGAATTCTGGAACCTCAAGCAAGATAGTGGCAATCACTTGGCTTATTCCACCCGGCATCATGAGTTGAGCATGCTCCTACCTCACATGGTGGATACCGTGCCCCGCAATATCGAGAAGTTTATTAAGGGGGTACCACCTCAAATTCAAGATGCCGTGTGTGACAACCGGTCAAAAATCAGGTCAACGTCAACCCAATTCTGTCAAGATAATAATAAACGTTTATTTACTTATCCTGACATGTTTGGTTATCAGAAACCTTGACTAATATTTCATGCGAAACCCGTTGTCTGTTAACCGGTTGAGACTAAAAATAATAATAATAATATTAATAATATTAATAATAATAATAATAATAATAATAATAATAATAATAATAATAATAATAATAATAATAAATCTAGGCTATTGATTATGTTGGAGGTGGATTATTTGCATGGATGAAATCTAATCATATCTTGAGTGTATATATTCACACTTACACTTCACACTCAAACACAATTCACATTTCACTCAAAACTCTTCATATTCTCTCCATCGGTTACCCCCCCTCTCCACCGAGAACCATCCACCGCCACAGCCACAAACCGCCACCGCACCACCGCTCATCAACACCCCTCCTTGCAACCCTCACCCTCGACCGAGAACCACCATCACCAACCGCAACCACCGAAACCACCATCTGTCACCCCTCCTCCATCACCGAGACACCAACCACCGACCATCATCTACTACCGAAGCCATCCACCATTACCTTCACCGCCCGCACCAACCCATCACCCCATCACCTTCAGTCGCTACACCCAAACCCCCACCCATTCGACCACCGTGAGCATCACCACCACTATTTGAAACCATCACCTTCTTTTACTTGAGTCAAGAATCGTGAAGATTTCATGTTAAGTTGAGTTTAGGGCTTGAAAGTGGAATCGGGACTCGAAGATCCGAGAACTAACACTAGAAACCTTTGGTTTAGACTTAAGGTATAATTATTTGGGTTAAATTGTATATATATGTTCATGCATGGTTGATCAAGATGGAAATCTTGATGATTTGGTTCACCCGCTTAGATGTTTTAAAAAAAAAATTGGCTTTTTGATGAAAAAGGATTTTGATTTGGGTTATAATCTGACAATTTGATGTTGTTGTAGTTTTAGTTAATAAATCCTATTATTGTATGATTTTGGATTATGAGAATGTAGTTAGATGAATGTATATGGCTATGTATATATGGATAGGTGAATAAAATAGTGAGGTTGGTTCATATGAATTGTTAGAATGGGACCCTTGGATGTTTGGACAATAATAGAGACATGTTAAGAAACCTTTGGATGAATGAGGACTCTTGGACAAAATAAAAAGGTTAGGCTAGAAAAAATGGATGATATAGTTAGATGTAACATTCTTAGAAAAATGATTAAGTTGAAACATTATAATGAATTAATAAAGACTTTAACAAGAAATGTTAGTAGAAAACATAATTCAAGGACAATGAAACGTTATAAAAATATATATATATTAACTAAAAATGATGTTTCAAGACTCTTTGCAAAACAAATAGATTTTTACGTAAATATATTTTGAAACTATCAAAAATAAGTAAAAATACCTTAAAATGTAATTATTTTGAAACTCATAAATAAAATCACTTTAAAAAGAATATATGTAAAGTATATTATAAATCAAACTATTTTATAAAAGAAAGATATGACATTTTTAAATAAAGTTTTATTTAAGAAAACTTGTGTAAAATCAATATAAAACTATTAGGTGACTAATTAGAATTTTAATATTTAATTGGTTAAATTAAGAAATTAGAGTAATTTCTATAAGAAATGATAGAAGAATTAGAGTTAAATTAAGATATTATTAGATGTTAGTAAGTTCAATTATAAGTGTTAAATGATTTATTAAGAAAATATCTAATAAATGATAACCTTTATAAAAAGGTAATGAAATGATTTCTTAAAAACATCTTCAAACGATTTTAAAAACGCTTATATTGACGAAAGTCAAATAAGTTGGGTGAACAACATTTTGAGCAAAATTCGCAATATTTAAAAAAGTCTTTCACATCTAGGATCGTGATTAAACCGGTGCGAGACGCTTACAACCGGAGATTTGAATCAGCGAAGGTGAGCTCTTCGGCCCCCTTTTTAAATAATGTTTTATATAAACTGTTTTGGAGGAAAAGCATAAATGTTTAAATTATTTGTATATATGATGGGTAAACGAGTATAATATATGTTATGATGGTATAAGTTGAGGCAATAGTATCGGTGAATACTATTGGGCTCTAAATCCCCTCATAATTATTAACCTCGGGGGAGGCCGCAGACTATATTGGTAGATCTATCGGGTTAGAAGGGCCCGCTCTCGCGACCAGTCGCACTGGTCAGGTTGTAGCGAGGGAGTTTATATGTCTGGATAGTTGTGGGGCAACGACGTGTTTCTTGGCTTGATTATGGACTTATGACCTGAATTAATCATAGTACCTAGCTAGTCTATATTGAGTATATTATCTCGCTACATCATATAATTTGTCTTAAAAACCGAACATTACAATTTATGAAAACCCGAATGCTCACCAACTTTATGTTGACTAGTACTTTCTCATGCTTTTCAAGATTATAGGTATGCTCGTTTGGGGAAATGATAGAAATGGGTCTTTGGAAAGATCAAACGTTTTATGTTGACTACTTTAAGACTTTAATGATGAACTTGTTGTTTTGTAAACTAAACAATGTTAATGCAAGTATGTTTGAATATTATATCATGTAAAGGTAGTCAACTCATCAAATTTTAACGTTTGACTACGACCGTTGGAATAATTCCAACTTCAGTTACCACCACGTCACGTGACTTTCCGCTGCTATTTTCGGGGTGGGACAGAAGTTGGTATCAGAGCCAATGGTTATAGCGAATTAGAAAAGTTTTCTAAAGAGAGAAAAAAAATCTAGACTATAACCTTTAAAAGTTTTTAAGATTCCAAAGACATTTCCATCTTTAGAGCATTACGCTAGGCTAAGGCGTAGAGCTGACCTAAGTCATATCTAATGCTAAGAATTTAATTATTCATTTAGTATAGATTAAGTTAGCATATTATGTTAGATTAATAAGTGCAAGTGTATTATTCTTCTGTAGATGTCTGATCGAGTGAACCAGGAGGATTGACCAGATGTTAGCAGCAGCACGGAGGGTCCGTCATCACCCGTATCCACCATGCCATGGTATCACCCTTCTCAGCCATCATTTGCGGCTACCTTTTACCCGGGCATGGGGGACTCGGGAAACGGATGGATATTTGAGTCTGATGATGAGGATCTTGCAACCGTTGCAGCTACACTTGAGCTAATACCTAAGGCTCAGACTGAGGATGAGCTTGAGGATCAAGCTCAAGGTGATGACGAGCCAGTTGGTTTGGCTCAGGGGAGTGAGATCCCGACCATAATGACACCCGTTGCACCTATTTCTCCTATGAGACACCCACCAAAGATTTGGTTGGTGTACGAGAGGAGAAAGCGGAGGGAGTCGAAGAGGGTGATTCCTGATGATAAGTGCCTACATAGAGAGCCTGCGCCCAAACGGGCCAGATCATTTGACAAGCAGTGGGGTCTGATTATGAGTACTATACGTAGATGGGCCTCGAGGATGGGATTCCTTCTACCTTTGAGGTGGGGGAATCGTCTACCACTCCACTTAGGATTTCTATTGATGGTGAGCCTATTGAGCATGTGGTGGCTACCCTGACAGCTCAATGTGTTCGTTATGAGAAGGAGTTACTTGGGATGAAGAAGAAGCTGTGGATTCAAGACGAAGTAGGCCAAGCTATGGATGGGAGGTTGATGACGATCGAAGAAGAAAGAGTGTTAGAGGAGAGTGCACTGAGTCAGATCCATTTCAGAGTGTCGGATCTGGAAACTAGTCTTTTAGAGACTAGAAACAGACTGACTTTGACAGAACAGAGGACTGATGCAGCTGAAGCAGCGTTGCTGGTGGCCCAACCACAAGCGATAGTGATGGGAGAAAGGATGGAGACTGCCGAAGCAGCACTAGTGGTGGCCCAGCAGCAGACAATGGTGATGGGAGAGAGAGCGGAGGCTGCCATGGCGATGGCTACATTTTGTATGATGATGATTTCTTACGTGATGCACATGACCAGTGGAGCGCCATTTCTAGGTTAGGGGACGGGTTCAAGCCGGAGTGCTTGAGTATTTTGATAAGAACTTAAAACTCTTTTGATGTTATTTTGTGTTAGCCCTTAAACTAATTATTCTTTTGATGGTTGACTTAACTGATGATTTGGGCACTTTTGTATGAAGGAACAACACGTTATTTTGAAGTTATCAAATTATTATTATTAAAATTATGATTACTGAATTGTGAAAATGATGTTACATGTGTGATTGAGAATAATGAATTAATCAATCATTATAAGTCTCAAACGATAAACGATAACTAAACCCCTTCTTACCCTACCTGGATGGCAGAACATTAAACATGCCACCTAGAACATGAAATACGTCGTCAAGCAGAAACCCTAATTTACCAACTACCGCTGAAGAATTAGGCCAGATTATAGCACAACATGTCAAATCAGCTTTGGAGCAACATGATGCTAACATAGTAGCCGGATCAAGAGGTGGACATGGAATGGCTGGTAATGGAATGGGAAACGGATCCAACATTGGTTCAGGTGTTGGTGCAAACAATGGTTCAGGTATGAATGGAAATCCAGGCAGTTCATCTAGCGGACAACTTCAAGGATGTTCGTATAAGACATTCCAAGGGTGCAATCCAAGAACCTTTACTGGTGCTGAAGGACCATTAGATATTATTCGGTGGATAGAAAAGATGGAAGCTGTTATAGCTATAAGCAACTGTTCTGATGATCAAAAAGTTAAGTACGCAACCTGTTCATTCCAAGATGCAGCATTGTCTTGGAGGAATTCTCAACGTTAAATTTTGGGGAATGCCAATGCTTATGAACTCTCTTGGGAACAACTGAAGGAGATGATGCTTCGTGAATATTGTCCCCGAAATGAGTTGTAGAAAATGGAGACAGAATTCTGGAACCTCATAATGGAAGGTGCAGAAATACGAGCTTACACTTCTAGATTCAACGACCTTGCCAGATTGGTACCACGAATGGTTACACCGGAATATGTCCGAATTGAGAGGTATATTTGGGGATTAGAACCTCAAATAAGAAGCAATGTTACGGCCTCAAACCCTACCACCATTCAGAGTGCTATAACTATTGCTCATTCATTGACAAATGATGCGGTGCGTAGTGGAACACTGATCAAGAAAGACGACCATGAAAGACGAGTAGTGGAAATTGAAAAGAAGACTGATAAGTTTGAAAGAAGGTCATTTGATGGGATTCCAGAAAACAAGCGAATATCAAGAAAGGTTTCAATCAGAGGTCTGAACGAGCATATATAGCGACTTCGAGCAATGGCAGACAAAACAAAGAATATCAAGGGAAATGCAACAAATGTGGATATTTTCATGGCGGCGAATGTAAAGTCTGCACTCGTTGTCATAAATTTGGACACCTGGGTCAAAATTGCCGAACCAAACCTGATGTTAAAGTAACGAGAAATGATCGCGCTTGTTTTGAGTACGGCATCGTAGGTCATTTCAAGAAAGATTGCCCGAAATTGAATGGGCCCAAGGCAAGAGGAAGAGCCTTCGAGATGAATGCTAGAGAGGCACGTCAGGAACCGTCAGTAGTCAACGGTACGTTTCTTGTTAACAATCAGTAAGCTTCTGTTTTGTTTGACACTGGTGCTGATTTAAGTTTCGTATCCAAAGAGTTTGAGCCATCATTAGGTGTAAAACCTTGTAAGCTAAATAAGAAATACATTATCGAATTAGCTAACGGGAAGAAAATAAAATCAAATGAAGTAATTAAGAATTGCATCATACAACTTAATGATCATCCCTTTAGCATCGATCTATTACCTGTCAAACTTGGGAGTTTCGATATAGTCATCGGAATGGATTGGCTTTCTCGAAAACCATGCTGAAGTAGTATGCATGAGAAGATTATACGCATACCAATACTCGGCAATGAAATGCTAATCATTCAAGGAGACAAAGGAAAGCCTTCTTTAAAAATCGTTAACGTTATAAAAGCTTACGGATATCTAAATAAGGGACATCCAACTTTCTTAGTAAAAATTGTGGACATCAAGGATGAAGAGCGGAGGATTAAAGATATTCCGATTGTACGAGAGTATCCAGAAGTATTTCCTGAAGACTTACCGGGTTTACCTCCACAGAGGCAGATTAAGTTTCAAATTGATCTTGTGCCCGAAGCTGCACCTATAGCCCGATCACCATATCGGTTAGCGCCTTCTAAAATGCAAGAATTGTCGAAACAACTGCAAGAGTTGTTAGACAGAGGATTTATGGGGAGCACCGGTTCTGTTTGTTAAAAAGAAGGACGGATCATTTAGAATGTGCATTGATTACCGAGAATTAAACAAACTTACCATTAAGAATTGGTACCCATTACCAAGAATCAATGATCTGTTTGATCAACTGCAAGGATCCAGTTACTATTCAAAAATTGATTTACGATCCGGTTATCATCAATTATTGATAGCAGAAGAAGATGTTCCAAAGACAGCTTTTCGAACACGTTATGGTCATTATGAATTTTTAGTAATGCCGTTTGGTCTGACCAACGCACCTGCAGTGTTTATGGATCTCATGAATAGGGTTTGCAAACCTTACTTGGATAAGTTTGTGATAGTGTTTATTGACGATATTTTAATATATTCACAATCCAAGGAAGAACATGAGAAACATCTCCGACTCGTTTTAAGCAAACTAAGAGAAGAAAAGTTGTATGCAAAATTCTCAAAGTGTGAGTTTTGGCTTCGAGAGGTTCGATTCCTCGGACATGTTATTAACGAAAAAGGTATCCATGTGGATCCAACTAAGATCGAAGCAATTAAAAATTGGGAAGCACCCAAGTCCCCAACGGAAGTACGACAATTTCTAGGATTGGCCGGCTACTATCGCAGGTTTATTGAAAATTTTTCAAAAATAGCACAACCACTGACCCTACTAACTCATAAGAATAGAAGATACGAGTGGAGTGCCGATCAGGAAGAAGCATTTCAACTATTAAAACAAAAGCTGTGTAGTGCACCTATTTTATCACTCCCTGACGGAACTGACGGATTCGTAGTGTATTGTGATGCTTCACGATTAGGTTTGGGATGTGTATTAATGCAAAAAGATAAAGTGATTCCTATGCATCAAGACAATTAAAAGTGCATGAAAATAATTACACTACCCATGATCTAGAATTAGGCGGTGATTTTCGCTCTAAAAATCTGGAGACATTACCTCTACTGAACCAAGTGTGTTGTATACACCGATCATAAGAGTCTACAACATATCTTCAATCAGAAGGATCTAAATATGAGACAATGACGATGGGTTGAATTATTGAATGATTATGATTGTGATATTAGATATCACCCAGGCAAGGCTAACGTAGTTGCAGACGCTCTTAGCAGAAAAAAAGAGAAAAACCTTTACGCGTGCGAGCGTTAGAATTAACCATATACTCGGATCTTATTACTCAGATTCGTGACGCTCAAATTGAAGCATTTAAAAGACAAAAATTTGGTGAATGAAGGTCTGCGAGGAATGATCAAGGAGTTGATATCCAACTCCAATGACTTGATGCAGTTTGCAAATAGAGTATGGGTTCCAAAGTATGGAGACTTGCGTAGAAAGATTTTAGATGAAACGCATAGATCAAGATATGCAATCCACCCAGGATCGGATAAAATGTATCATGATATAAAAGAATTTTACTGGTGGCCAAATATGAAAGGTGATATAGCTTCATATGTAAACAAATGTATGACATGCTCTAAGGTAAAGGGGGAATACCAGAAGCCATCTGGACTTTTACAGCAACCAATGATCCCAAAATGGAAATGGGAGTGTATCGCCATGGATTTTGTGACAACATTACCCAGAACATTGAGTGGTTACGACACTATTTGGGTAATAATTGATCGATTAACGAAATCTGCACATTTCCTACCCATAAAGGAGACATATGGTATGAGTAAACTAGCCAACTTGTACATCAAAGAGGTGGTATCTCGCCATGGAGTACCAATCTCGATTATTTCTGATAGAGATAGTTGATTTACCTCGAGATTTTGGCAATCTTTGCATGAAGCCATGGGTACTCGCTTAGACATGAGTACAGCCTATCATCCACAGACAGACGGTCAAAGTGAAAGGACCATTCAGATACTAGAGGATCTATTGAGAGCATGCGTGATAGATTTTGATGGGAATTGGGATACTCATCTACCATTAGCTGAGTTCTCATATAATAATAGTTATCACACTAGTATTAAAGCTGCCCCATTTGAAGCTTTGTATGGAAGAAAGTGTCGTTCACCCCTGTGTTGGGCAGAAATTGGTGAAAGACAATTAACTGGACCAGAAATCATTCAAGAAAAGACTGACAAGGTTGGGCAGATCAAAAAGAGACTTGAAGCAGCAAGAAGCAGACAAAAGAGCTACGCAGATAATCGAAGAAAACCATTGGAATTTCAAGTTGGTGACAGAGTATTTCTGAAAGTATCTCCTTGGAAGGGCATTGTGAGATTTGGTAAACACTAAAAGCTCAATCCTTGATTCATTGGACCATTTGAGATAACAGAACGTATTAGACCAGTTGCATACCGTCTTAATCTACCAAGTGAACTTGGGAACGTGCATAACGTATTTCATGTGTCCAATCTTAAGAAATGTATGTCAGATGAATCATTAGTGATTCCACCAGACGAAGTTTGCATTGATGACAAACTTTATTTTATCGAAGAACCTATAGAAGTCCTGGATTGGAAAGTTCAGAAGCTCAGATAAAGTCGAATGAAATTAGTCAAAGTAAGATGGAGTTCCAAGAGATGACCTGAATTTACATGGGAACATGAAGACCAAATGCAACAGAAGTACCCCCATCTTTTTAAATCTGAGCTTAATGCAGATTCAACAACGTAAATTTCGGGACGAAATTTCTTAAACAAGGGGAGACTGTGACAACCGGTCAAAAATCAGGTCAACGTCAACCCAATTCTGTCAAGATAATAATAAACGTTTATTTACTTATCCTGACGTGTTTGGTTATCAGAAACCTTGACCAATATTTCACGCGAAACCCGTTGTCTGTTAACCGGTTGAGATTAAAATAATAATAATAATAATAATAATAATAATAAATAATAATAATAATAATAATATAATAATCTAGGCTATTGATTATGTTGGAGGTGGATTATTTGCATGGATGACATCTAATCATATCTTGAGTGTATATATTCACACTTACACTTCAGACTCAAACACAATTCACATTTCACTCAAAACTCTTCATATTCTCTCCATCTTCATCCCTCTCCATCGGTTACCCCCCCTCTCCACCGAGAACCATCCACCGCCACCTTCCCGTCCATCGCTGGGAACCACCACAGCCACAAACCGCCACCGCACCACCGCTCATCAACACCCCTCCTTGCAACCCTCACCCTCGACCGAGAACCACCATCGCCAACCGCAACCACCGAAACCACCATCTGTCGCCCCCTCCTCCATCACCGAGACACCAACCACCGACCATCATCTACCACCGAAGCCATCCACCGTTACCTTCACCGCCCGCACCAACCCATCACCCATTCGACCACCGTGAGTATCACCACCACTATTTGAAACCATCACCTTCTTTTACTTGAGTCAAGAATCGTGAGGATTTCAAGTTAAGTTGAGTTTAGGGCTTGAAAGTGGAAACGAGACTTGAAGAACCGAGAGCTAACACTAGAAACCTTTGGTTTAGACTTAAGGTATAATTATTTGGGTTAAATTGTATATATTTGTTCATGCATGGTTGATCAAGATGGAAATCTTGATGATTTGGTTCACCCGCTTAGATGTTTTTTTTAAAAAAATTGGCTTTTTGATGAAAAAGGATTTTGATTTGGGTTATAATCTGAAAATTTGATGTTGTTGTAGTTTTAGTTGATAAATCCTATTATTGTATGATTTTGAATTATGAGAATGTAGTTAGATGAATGTATATGGCTATGTATATATGGATAGGTGAATAAAATAGTGAGGTTGGTTCATATGAATTGTTAAAATGGGACCCTTGGATGTTTGGACAATAATAATGACATGTTAAGAAATCTTTGGATGAATGAGGACTCTTGGACAAAATAAAAAGGTTAGGCTAGAAGAAATGGATGCTATAGTTAGATGTAACATTCTTAGAAAAATGATTAAGTTGAAACATTATAATAAATTAATAAAGACTTTAACAAGAAATGTTAGTAGAAAACATAATTCAAGGACAATGAAACGTATATATATATATATATATATATATATATATATATATATATATATATATATATATATATATATATATTAACTAAAATGATGTTTCAAGACTCTTTGCAAAACAAATAGATTTTTACGTAAATATATTTTGAAACTATCAAAAATAAGTAAAAATACCTTAAAATGTAATTATTTTGAAACTCATAAATAAAATCACTTTAAAAAGAATATATGTAAAGTATATTATAAATCAAACTATTTATAAAAGAAAGATATGACATTTTTAAGTAAAGTTTTATTTAAGAAAACTTGTGTAAAATCAATATAAAACTATTAGGTGACTAATTAGAATTTTAATATTTAATTGGTTAAATTAAGAAATTAGAGTAATTTCTATAAGAAATGATAGAAGAATTAGAGATAAATTAGATATTATTAGATGTTAGTAAGTTCAATTATAAGTGTTAAATGATTTATTAAGAAAATGTCTAATAAATGATATCCTTTATAAAAAGGTAATGAAATGATTTCTTAAAAACATCTTCAAACGATTTTAAAAACGCTTATATCGGCGAAAGTCAAATAAGTTAGGTGAACAGCATTTTGAGCAAAATTCGCAATTATTTAAAGAAAGTCTTTCACGTCTAGGATCGTGATTAAACCGGTGCGAGACGCTTAAAACCGGAGATTTGAATCAGCGAAGGTGAGCTCTTCGGCCCCCTTTTTAAATAATGTTTTATTTAAACTGTTTTGGGGGAAAAGCATGAATGTTTAAATTATTTGTATATATGATGGGTAAACGAGTATAATATATGTTATGATGGTATAAGTTGAGACAATAGTATCGGTGAATACTATTGGGCTCTAAATCCCCTCATAATCATTAACCTTTGGGAGGCCGCAGACTATATTGGTAGATCTATCGGGTTAGAAGGGCCCGCTCTCGCGACTAGTCGCACTGGTCAGGTTGTAGCGAGGGAGTTTATATGTCTGGATAGTTGTGGGGCAACGACGTGTTTCTTGGCTTGATTATGGACTTATGACCTGAATTAATCATAGTACCTAGCTAGTCTATGTTGAGTATATTATCTCGCTACATCATATAATTTGTCTTAAAAACCGAACATTGCAATTTATGAAAACCCGAATGCTCACCAACTTTATGTTGACTAGTACTTTCTCATGCTTTTCAGGATTATAGGTATGCTCGTTTGGGGAAATGATGGAAATGGGTCTTTGGAAAGACCAAACGTTTTATGTTGACTACTTTAAGACTTTAATGATAAACTTGTTGTTTTGTAAACTAAACAATGTTAATGCAAGTATGTTTGAATATTATATCATGTAAAGGTAGTCAACTCATCAAATTTTAACGTTTGACTACGACTGTTGGAATAATTCCAACTTCAGTTACCACCACGTCACGTGACTTTCCGCTGCGATTTTCGGGGTGTGACACCGTGGTGGGTAGTAGGCCCATAACTTTGAAGGAGGCGATTAATATCACCGCCCAGCTCACTGAAAACCATATTAGAGCTGGTACTTTGACGGTGAAAGGTGCCAAGACTGTTGTGAAGGTGACTCCCGAGGCTACAAAGGAGGTGAAGGCCGAGTCCTCTTTCAAAGGCAAGAAGCGCAAGTTCACACCAGCTCGTAATTACATGGTGATAGCACCAAATGCCCCTCAAAGGCAAGTTGTCGTTGCAAATCAAGCCCTCATGGCGAGGGCTTATACTGGGCCGCACCCGATGTGAAATACTTGCAAGTACCATCACGCGAGTAACACTCCTTGCCGAGTTTTCTCGTTGTGCGGGAAGTATGGGCATCTGGTGGCTACTTGCCTTCGTGCTCCGAACAATGCTGCGTTGGTGACTAATCGAGCCTGCTATAACTGTGGCGAACCTAGACATTTCCGTCCACAATGTCCTCGCAATGCGGGAATTGTGCCACCGGCTCGAGGAAGGGCTTTCAAAATCAATGCCAACCAAGCCCAAACCAACAACGACGTAGTGAATGGTACATCTCTATTTTCCTTTAATCGTTCTTTATCTTGTTAAATTCCTACCTGCTTTCCATGTGCCAATGATAGTTTAATATTTGAGCAGGTATGTACCTTGTAAATAGTAGATATGCCTCTATACTTTTGATTCGGGTGCGGATAAGAGTTTCGTGTCTTTAGAGTTCGAGCCTATTCTTTCTAAGTCGCGTTCTAATTTAGAGAGATCTTTTACGGTCGAAGTAGCCGATGGCAAGTCTATCGAAGTCGGTGTCGTGATACACGATTGCACCTTAAGTCTTAACGAGCACAATTTTCTCATCGACCTTATTCCAGTGCAACTGGGGAGTTTCGACATCATTATCAGCATGGATTGGTTAGCCAAGCAACACGCGGAAATTATATGCTTCGAGAAGTGCATTCGAATTCCTTTACCATCGGGTGATACCTTAAAGGTCTTTGGGGAAAGATCATCCCAAAGACTTAAACTCATGTCTTGTATCAAGGCCCGAAAGTGCTTAAGTAAAAACTACGTAGCTTTTATGGCTTACGTAGTCAACACAAAAGCCAAGGGTAAAGAACTGAAGGATATACCTGTCGTGCGGGATTTTCCCGAGGTGTTTCCCGAGGATCTTAGTGGGTTACCTCCCGTGCGAGAAGTTGAGTTCAAAATCGACCTGATTCCTGGTACGAATCCCGTGGCTAAGTCGCCTTATCATCTTGCACCATCTGAAATGCAAGAACTAGCTAGTCAACTGTAAGAGTTGACCGATAAGGGTTTCATTCGACCTAGCTCTTCACCATGGGGTGCACCCGTGCTGTTTGTGAAAAAGAAAGATGGTTCTTTCCGTATGTGCATCGACTATCGGGAACTCAACAAACTCACCGTCAAGAACCGATATCCTCTTCCTCGAATTGATGATCTCTTCGATCAACTTCAAGGAGCTACAAATTCTCAAAGATCGATCTGCGTTCTGGGTATCATCAATTGCATGTTCACGACAACGACATTCCAAAGACCGCGTTTCGTACTCGATATGGACATTATGAGTTCATGGTTATGCCTTTTGGCTTGACTAATGCACCTGCTGTCTTCATGGATCTCATGAATCGAGTATGTAAACCGTATTTGGATAAATTCGTGATCGTATTTATTGATGACATTCTTATTTATTCCAAGACAAAGACCGATCATGAGTCGCATTTACGTCAAGTTCTCGATCTTTTGAAGAAGGAACGATTATATGCCAAACTCTCCAAGTGTGATTTCTGGCTCGAAGAAGTCCAATTCTTAGGACACGTGGTGAATAGCCAAGGAATTCACGTTGATCTTGCAAAAATAGAAGCCGTGAAGAATTGGTGTGTTCCCACGACCCCAACCGAGGTTCGTTTTTTTCTGGGTTTAGCGGGTTATTACCATAGGTTCATTGCAAACTTTTCAAAGATTGCTAAACCGCTTACGGCGCTGACTCAAAAGAATAGACTTTTCGAGTGGGGACCCGAACAAGAAGATGCGTTCGAGACTTTGAAACACAAACTGTGTAATGCTCCTATCTTAAATCTCCCCGATGGAAACGATGACTTTACCGTATATTGTGACGCGTCTAGTCAAGGCCTTGGTTGTGTTCTCATGCAACGAGGCAAAGTCATAGCTTACGCGTCAAGGCAATTGAAGGTTCATGAAGTGAACTACACAACTCGTGATCTCGAACTTGGTGTTGTGGTATTTGCTTTGAAGATCTGGCGGCATTATCTCTACGGGACGCAATGTATAGTCTACACCGACCACAAGAGTCTCCAACACGTGTTTAATCAAAAGGATCTTAACATGAGACAAAGGCGTTGGGTTGAACTGATTAGCGACTACGACTGCGACATTCGCTACCATCCTGGAAAGGCGAATGTTGTAGCCGACGCGTTGAGTCGTAAGATCCACAACAAGACTGCCTTGCTTCAAGAAATCCGAGATCGAAGACAATGGTTTGACACGTTAGGAGAATTTGACACCGAGATTCATGTGGATGTTAACGAGGCCACTATCATGCTTCAAAACATAAGGATTGATAGTGATCTTGAGGTTTGCATCCACGAGGCTCAACAAGCGGGGTTAACCGAGGAAGGGAAAGATGACGATCTGGCGTTTAACGTTCGGTCACAACTGGAGACAAAACCAAACGGCATGTGGTATTTCTTGAACGGACTCTGGATCCCGAATCGCGATAATCTCCGTCACTTCATTATGAACAAAGCTCATCAAACCCGATATTCTATTCATCCCGGGTCCGATAAAATGTACATGGATCTGCGTGGCCAATATTGGTGGCCCGGAATGAAGAAAGATATTGCGTCTTATGTTTCCAAGTGCCTCACATGTGCAAGAGTCAAAGCCGAACATCAACGGCCTAGTGGTTTACTTGAACAACCTGAAATCCCTATGTGGAAATGGGAACACATATCCATGGATTTCATAACCAAGTTACCACGTACCTCTCGTGGGCATGATAGCATATGGGTGATTGTTGACCGTTTGACCAAAACGGCACATTTCATACCAATACGAGACACATACAAAGTTTCAAGATTGGCTCGTATCTACATCGATGAAATTGTGAGTCGTAATGGTGTGCCGTTGCATATTATCTCCGATCGTGATGCCCGTTTTACTTCGCATTTCTGGTCTTCGATGCAAGAACTTTTGGGCACCCAACTGGATTTAAGCACGGCTTACTATCCTTAAACGGATGGTCAAACCGATCGAACAATCCAAACCCTTGAGGACTTGCACCGTCTTTGTGTACTTGATTTTGGTGGTGATTGGGATACGCATCTGCCGTTAGCGGAATTTCGTATAACAATAGTTATCACTCGAGTATCAAGATGGCACCATTCGAGGCTTTATATGGTCGTAAATGTTGTTCTTCGATCTGTTGGACTGACATTGGTGAGAATTTCATTACTGGTCCTGAACTTATTCAAGAAACGACCGACAAAGTCTCCAAAATCCGAAATAACCTTGAAGTGGCTAGAAGTCGTCAAAAGAGTTATGCCGATAAAAGACGCAAACCATTGGAATTTCAAGTCGGTGACATGGTTCTTCTTAAGGTCTCTCCATGGAAGGGTGTTGTTCGCTTTGGAAAGAAGGGTAAGTTAGCCCCACGTTTTGTAGGACCTTTCAAGATTCTAAAAAGAATTGGGAAAGTGGCTTACAAACTGGAACTACCTTCCGAACTTAGCGAGGTTCATCTTGTCTTCCATGTCTCAAACCTGAGGAAATGCCTGGCTGATAAAAATTTGCATGTTCCTTTGGAGGAAATCCAAATTGACGAGTCATTGCACTTCGATGAAAAACCTGTCGAGATCATGGATCGAACGTTGAAGAAGACCCGTACATCTACCACACCGATCGTCAAAGTTCATTGGGAAAACAAACGAGGAGCTGAATTCACTTGGAAACGTGAGGATCATATGAGAAAGAAATACCCTCATCTTTTTGTTTAGTCTTGTCTTCAATTTCGGGACGAAATTTCTTTAAGTTGGGGAGACTGTGACCTCTCGTATTTTTATTTAACGTTTGTTAAACGCCGTTATCTCTTGTAAAGGTTTGTCTTGTTATTAATGCTAGTACGAGGACTTATTTGTAATTCTTTGAAATCGCATTAGTTTAATGATAATTAAATCATTCATTACCTAATGAAAACCATAGAAATAATAGTAATAATAATACTAATAATAATAATAATAATAATAATAATAATAATAATAATAATAATAATAAATAAATAATAATAATAATTATAAAATGATAAAATAATGGTAAATAATTTTAACAATTATTAAAATTATTATTAATAAAAGAAATATAAGTTTTATAAATTTAAAAACTTGTAAATATATGTTTTGTACATAAAATAATAAACATTTAAACTCCAGGGGCTAAACTGAAAAATTTATCAAATGAAACTATTGGGTGAACAATGCAAACTCATAAACCGCGGGGGACCAAAAGTGTAACTTTTCCCTTAAAACAAATCCATCCCCGTATCTCCGGCAATCTCACCGGCCGCACGACGGCATGCTCCGGCGACACCCTAAAAACCCATAAAACTCGAAAGTTAAACCCCCAAAACATTTCTAAACCTGTCGCGAACCCGGCTAAACACATAGATGCGTTTAATTTGAAGTTAATTGCAGTGTTAATACCCATTGAACCCTAAACCGAAACTATCAAAGTTTCAATCCGTTAAAAACGCAATATTATTGAAATTAAATGAACATAAACGTTGGTATAATTATTTCGAAGTTAATGGTCGTATCAATTTCACCTGTAATAGACCTAAATACACTTAATTTCAACCTGAAACAACCGAGAACAAATTGAACTCGTTGAATGTTCAAACGGTCAAATTAACACTATAAAACAGAGGGCAAATGCCCTCAACCTTTTCTTTTCACTATAACACAATAAATTAAAAGATTTATTTTCTTTTAATTTCATTTTAAAAAATCATTATTTCCTTTTATTTAATTATTTTTAAATATTATAAAAAGGAAATTATAAGACATCATCTATTATTAACTTGTAGTTTTAATAAATCTCATGTAATTATTAATTAATTTCAAATTAATAAAGTTTTTATTACTATGGATTTAATTACAAATTCGTTATATAAATCTTTATTTTAGAAAATAAATATATATGTGTATGTTTAGAGATGTACACATATTGTAATGATTATTTTAATCATTTAAATCTACAAAATATGAATTTATTTAAAAGTAAATAATAACCATTTGAATATAAAAGTTTAACTTTTATTAATAGTGATTATCACTAAAATTCTTGTTTAAATCTTTTAATTACCAACATAATAACAAATTACACTTATTTAATAACATGAAAATCATGGACAAATGGTTTATAAATATAATACCAAAATCACCATGATTAACTTAATACAATGTTTCGTTTAGGTGAACGTTAACGAATCCTCGACATTATATACAAGGCTTATTTTTTGTTCATCCTTTATTATCAAGTGAGTTTTTCCATACCCCTTTTATATATTTTCACACTTTGGGGTGAAACATGTTAACCTTATGATAAATGCACTTGTAAACTCGTTTGAATGTTGTAAACACTTGGGCAATTCTTCTTATTTGTCGTGGTTAGTTGAACTTTTGTAATTACCATGTGATGACTATAATATGTACAATCATTAACTATTGCTAGCCTGGTGACGTCATAGATCTATGGACCTGACAAGCCTACTTGGTGTTAAACCAAGTACACTTAGCTAATCATTTAATATTGTAATCTTGTAATCTTGTAATCTGTCAAGGTTTGATTGTTATATTTGTTCATCCATCCCTAGTTACTTTATTCAATAACCTATGACATGGATTGCCATCTTTTATATATATTTATGTAAAAAAACTATGGAAAACTCACCAACATTATGTTGACCTTTTATTTTTAACATGTTTCAGGAAATGATACTGTTTAGCATGCCTTGAACACTTACATACATCTAGGATTGGACCTAGACTAAAATAAAAGACATTGATCATTTTGTGACTTTGAATTTCTTATGTATTGTTGGATGTTTGAACTTGCTATATTTCTTAAATGTATGTCATGAATATTGATTTTTAATAATATTGTCATTTTAAATTAGTGTTGTGTGGCATGAACAATCTTAACCCTCACATCTCGACGTTTCCGCTGTTAAGGTTGGGGTGTGACAAGACATTATGAAGTAGCAGTTTGAGAACTTCACCTACAAGACATGTGAAACCATGATTCAACAATACTTCAGGTATGTTGAGATTGTGGATACTGTAATGGATGTTGGAGTTAAGCAAATAGGGACATAGTGAGAAAGTTTATGTTCTCTCTTCCCAGACAATGGACTCACTACTGTATGGCCATCAAAAGAACTGAGAACCTCTCTACTCTTACTCTCACAGAGCTGTATGTATCCGTTGTGGTTACCAGATGGAGATGAAGTTGAAGAATCCATCAGGCAGCTCTTCTAACAATCAGCAGAGTTCAACCCTTCATGTGGTTGAAAGGGATGGTAGAGAACCACAACATCGTCTCATTTGCTTCCCTGAAAACTTAAAAAAGGGTCCTTTCATCACCTTCCTTGAGACACCAAGGGAGAGCTACATCCAAGAAAGCCCATTCCAAAAGACAAGCTTTGCTCAAGCCTTTGTGTCCACTGATGAAAGTTGTGGAAACTTTCTCTTCACTCTTAAAGACTTGGATTGCATCCATCCAGACGATCTGTAGTACATGGAGATAGTTCAACAGATGGATCTTTTCACTCATAGAGCCAAGAAGTTCTACTAGAGAACAGGAAGAAAGATTCCAAGCAATATGGCCAGTAAAAAGTTTGGCTTGGATAAAAGCAAGGTGAAGTGTTACAACTATAACCAAAAGAGACACTTTGCTAGAGAGTGCAAGGCACTAATGACAAATGGTGGCCAAGCACAATCCAGACCAAACTACACTGATGCAGCTCCAAGAACTGAGAAGCCAAGCCAACCGAAACAACATGTTATTGTTGCTGTTGAAGAAAAAGGCTTTGACTGGAGCTTTCAGGTAGAAGATGCTTCTCCAAACCAAGCACTGATGGCTGATCATGAAGAAGCCAAGGTATTAGAATATCTTTGTACTCTTGAATGTATTGCTAAAGTTAACATGTATAGGTCCTACAACTTAGAAGTGAGATCTAAGCTTGAGTCCTTAAATATTTTAAAACCTGACTTTAAATGAGCTGAAAATGACTATAAACTTAAAATAGAAGATTTAGAGAAAACCATTTCAACTTTTAAGCATGAGCACGCAAACTACATGACTCAAATAAAGATCTTATTACCAAGTAAACTGAATGCCAGGCTGAGCATGTGATCAGCAAAGCCAAGGCAGAAAAATGTGTTCTTTAAGAGGAAACCTTCAAGAACATAATATCCTCATCCATGCATGCAAAAGTTTGTTACCAAAACAGGTAGGGACTAGGATAAAGTGAGATAGCTCCTCCACACACACTCCTATCTGTAAGATCTCCAAGGTATGGAACTTGTCAAAATGAGCTGCCTCCTATTGATCCTATCCAAGAGAAGGATGAAGATGAAAAGGAGATAGTGAAGGATGAACCTGAGGTGAGTGAAAAGGGTTATCCTAAGAAGGGACACTATTCTCCTTGAGAGAAGAAAGAACCAAGGATGGCCAAGTCTGCAAGAAAGAACTTGATCAGGGCAACCAAAAGAAAGTCAAAGAAATCCCAAGAGATCAAGGCCACCTTCAATTCCATGCAAAAGCAAGTTTTCATTTTTGCTGGATTTGAAGTGGTAAAGGCTGAAGACTCAACAATAGGCTCTAGTACAGGAGTCCTAGTTCATGTCCAATCATCCCGGTCAAGAGAAGAAGACTGATAAAATATGCACCACTGCTGCACAGCCTGAACCATCTAGTTCCAAGTGCAAGCCTCATTCCAAGAAATCTGTTGCATCATTTGAGAAGATGAAGAAGGAAGTAGAAAGTGATCAAGCTCAGCCTCCCACTCAAAAGAAAACTCTCAGAAGCATGCCAACTAAATGCATCATGTGTGGTAGTACTTCTCACTTTGCCAAGGATTGCATCTACAATCCTAAAAGTACTATCCCTATGACCAAGAAGAAAACTTCTGAAAAGAAGAAGAAGAAAATAGCTTCAGAAGGAAAATATCTTCCTTCCGGAAGCTCTAAAGTGAAGAAGAAGATAAGTAAAAACTTACCTTCGAAAGAAAATTTGGTATCGGAAGAAAGGAATGCTTCCGAATTATTGAAGTCTGCTGTAGTGGATGCAAAAGCTTCCGAAGGTTTAGTCTCCAAAACTTCCAAAGTCATCATAACTTCCAAGTATTGAAAGCCAAGTCTAGTCTTCCAAAGATGGTATGGAAGATGAAAGAAGGCCATGTAACTGAAAGTTCTTCATTAACAAAAACAGATGATCCTCAGAACTTGCATATAGGATCAATTACTGTTGCATTATCTTCTTTCCACTTTGACAAGCCCAAGTCCAATAAGGCTTGGGTTTCCATATGTAACTAACCATCTCTTTATGTGCAGGAACAACTAAAGACCAAAGGAAATGTATGGATCATTGATAGTGGCTGTTTCACACACATGATAGGCAATGGCTCTGTACTTCAAAACTTTGAGAAAATTGATGGAGGGCTAGTTGTGTTTGGAGGAGAATCAGGTGGTTACATTACAAGAAAGGGTAGGGTCACAAATGGTAAGCTCAGCATTAAGAAGGTAAATTTTATGAAGGAGCTTGGGTACAATCTCTCGAGTGTATCCCAATTTTCTGATCAAAGACACAACATGCTCTTTACTAAGCATGAGTGCATTGTTCTCAAGCCCGAGGTGGTCATTCCTCAAGAGTATATCCTACTCAGAGCCCCCAGGAAAGGGAATATTTACAAGATGGATTTGCAGGAATATCTCCTTCAGGAGAGGTTTTTTGCTTTCTATCTAAAGCCAATAGTGATGAGTCTTTCCTCTGGCATAAAATAATATGCCATGTAAACTTTAAAAACATGAATAAATTAATTAAGAATGATTTGGTAACTAGAATGCAAAAGAAAGAGTTTACAAGTGATGACCATTGTGTTGCATGTTTGAAAGGGAAACAACACAAAGTGTCTCACAAGACAAAGGAAATAAACTCCATCACTACTCCCCTACACTTATTACATATGGATCTCTATGGCCCTACCAATGTAATAAGTCTAGGAAGGACCTCTTATTGCTTGGTGATCACAGATGACTTCACAAGATATACTTGGATCTTTTTCCTTAGAACTAAGGATGAGACTCTTGAGATCTTGAAGAGCTTCAGTCTAAAAATTGAGAATCAATGTGATCACAAGGTCAAGATCATAAGATGTGATCAAGGAATTGAATTCAAGAACCAAATCCTTGATGCATTTTGTGATGAAAAAGGTATTACAAGACAATATAATGCTCCCAGGACTGCTCAGCAAAACGATGTTGCTGAGAAGAGAAACATGACACTTATTGAAGCTGCAAGAACCATGTTATCTGACTCTAAACTGCCCATCACCTTTTGGCAGAGGCAGTCAACATGCCAGCTCTGTGCAGAACAAAGTTTTAGTAGTCAAGACTTATGGTAAGACTCCTTATGAACTATGGCATAAAAGGAGACCTTTCATTGGTTTCCTTAGATCATTTGGATGTCCTTGCACCATCTTGAATACCAAGGTTCAAATAGCCGAATTTGGTGAGAAATCAGATGATGGACATTTTATTAGATACTTTTCCCAAGCTAAGGCTTATAGAGTATACAGTCTTAGAACTAGAGTAGTTGAGAAGTCAGCCAATATGACCTTCAATGAGCACACACCTAGCGTGAAATGTTTTGGTCCTGATTGGATGTTTGATCTTGATTTAGTTACCAACTGTTTTAACAAATCTTGTGAATATGTTTCTGGATCTACAGGTACCTTATCAACAGGAGATTCTGATCCAAGATTTGAGCTGAGAAGACCAAATGTTTAAACTACTTTAGCTCCAGTGGTAACTAGCCCTGCAATTGGAAATCTTGTCAGCACAACCATGAAAAATTCTTCAGCTGATACATCTGAGGTGCCTATAAATTCCAGCATAGAGGCACAGAACTCAAATAAAGGAATTTCCAATATAGGAGGAGATGGAGGTGGTGACAGTGATCAGAAATTTCTTGATGCTGATAACCACTCCATAGAAGAAAACATCAATGATGAAACACACTCATTGGATCAAGTTTCTCTTGATAAGTGTGTTGATGTGGTGGATGATATTCAAGCACCAGATCTGAATTTCACCAATTTAGATCTGTCCAACCAACTTGTTGTGATTCCTTAACTGAGAATCCATAAGTCCCATCCCACCACAAACATCATTGGAGATGTTGACATAGGGGTGAGAACAAGAGGACAAACCCATGACAAAAATGTTTGTCTTCACTTTTGTTTCTTGTCCCAGACTAAGCCTAAGAACATTGATAAGGCTCTAAAGGATAGAAGTTGGGTTGAAGAAATGCAGGAGGAGCTGCTTTAATTCAATAGACAAAAGGTTTGGAATTTATGTCCTCTTCCTCAAGGGAAGACTACTATAGGTACCAAGTAGGTATTTAGGAACAAAAAAGATGATAGAGGACTTGTCATTAAGAACAAGGCAATACTAGTTGTTCAAGGGTACAAACAAGAAGAAAGGATTGATTACAAAGATGTTTTTGCTCCTGTAGCAAGACTTGAAGCTGTTAGGATATTCCTAGATTTTGCTGCATCCAAGGATTTCAAGGTCTACCAACTTGATGTCAAGTGTGCCTTCTTATATAGGATGACTGATGAAGAGGTGTATGTCAAACAACCACCTGGCTTTGCAGACCAAGATCATCTTGATTATGTCTGCAAGCTTTACAAAGCTCTTTATAGGCTGCATCAGGCTCCAAGGAAGTGGTATGAGACACTATCACAATATCTCTATCAGCATGGATACAAGAGTGGTACTATTGATGGAACACTTTTCATCAAAGGAACATGAAATGACTTGATGCTGGTTCAAGTTTATATAGATGACATTATTTTTGGATCAACTAATCCGAAGCTCTGCAAAGACTTTGAGAAGCTGATGAAGAATATATTTGAGATGAGTGCCATGGGGGAACTCAATTTCTTTCTAGGAATTCAAGTGAAGTAGGTTGATAATGGCATCTTCATAAACCAGTCAAAGTATGTACAAGACATACTTACCAGATTTCATATGATTGAGTGCAAGCTTGCTAAGACACTCATAGCTAGAAACCACTCTCTAGGACTAGATCTTGAGGAGGAGTGTGTTGATGAACATCTATACAGGGCTATGATTGGGTCTTTTATGTACCTCACAACCAGCAGACCTGATATCATGTTTGCTACATGTATTTTTGCAAGATATCAAGCCAACCCCAAGATTTCACACCTGGTTGCTGTCAAGAGAATTCTCAGATATCTTAGAGGTGCTCCTAAACTGGGCGTTTGGTATACAAAGAATTTGACTTTAATCAGTATGCCTATACAGATAGTGAGTATGGTGGCTGCAATATGACTACAAAGTCTACATCTGGAGGATGTCAATTTCTTGGTGGAAGGATAGTCTAATAGCAATGCAAGAAACAATCATGTGTGTTTGTATCAACTGCTGAAGCTAAATACATTGCTGCTGCAAGCTGCTGTGCTCAAGTGCTTTGGATTCATAATCAGATTCTAGACTATAGATTCAACTTCAAGAAGACTCCCATCCATATAGACAACAACAGTGCTATCTTTATTATAGAGAATCCTATACAACACTAAAAGACAAATCATATCAACATCAGGAGGTCTCCAAAGATGCCATCCAAGATTCGCAGTTTCTTGGGTTTGGCGGGCTACTACAGGAGGTTCATCCAAGACTTTTCCAAGATAGCCTCACCATTGACTAAGTTGACCTGCAAGGACGTGAAGTTTGTATGGGGTCAGGAACAGGAGAACGCTTTTGAGGAGTTAAAGACAAGGTTGACTCAAGCTCCTGTCTTGATGTTACCCGAAGGGAATGAAGACTTGGTGGTCTATTCAGATGCTTCTTATTCGGGATTGGGTTGCGTGCTAATGCAGAGGGGAAGAGTAATAGCCTATGTGTCCTGATAGTTGAAAATCCATAAGGCTAATTACCCTACTCATGACTTGGAGCTAGCGGCCGTGGTCTTTGCGTTGAAGATTTGGAGGCACTACTTGTATGGGACGAAGTGCACTATCTTCACTGACCATAAGAGCTTGAAATACTTCTTTGAGCTGAAAGACCTCAATATGAGGTAAAGGAGGTGACTGGAATTGATCAAGGACTATGATTGTGAGATCCATTATCATCCGGGTAAGGCTAACATGGTGGCAGATGCCCTTAGCCGGAAGGAGCGGCCCGAGCCAATCCGGGTGAAAGCTTACTAGTTGGTGATGAACTCCGATATGATGACACAAGTCAAGGGGTTCCAAGATGAAGCATTAAAAGAAGATCACCTTAACTCTGAAAGGATGAGAGGTCTAGTCATGGAGTTGAGTGAAAACTCTCTTGGAGTTAGAACTCGCTTTGGGCGGATGTGGATTCCCCGTTATGGAGATCTACGGGGGCAAATCATGGATGAAGCTCATAAGACTCGATACTCCATTCATCCTAGTGCTACCATGATGTATCATGATATAAAGAAAGATTACTGGTGGCCGGGTATGAAACGTGATGTAGTAGAGTATGTGAGCAAGTGCCTTACTTGCTTGCAAGTGAAGGCGGAGCATCAGAAGCCATATGGGAAGATCCAACCTTTGGATATACCCAAATGGAAATGGGAGCACGTCACCATGGACTTCATCATGAAGTTACAGCGTACGACAAGGGGGTATGATGCCATATGGCTGATAGTTGACCGCTTAACGAAGAGTGCTCACTTTCTACCAATCCGCGAGACATATTCATCTGAGAGGTTGGCGGATCTGTTCATCAAGGAGATTGTGACCCGTCATGGTGTAACAGTGTCTATCGTTTCGGACAGTAACACTCGGTTTACATCTAAGTTTTGGAAGAGATTCCATGATGTAATGGGTACGAGGTTGCATATCAGTACGACTTACCATCCTCAGACAGATGGTCAGTCGGAGAGGACTATAAAGATGCTTGAGGATATGCTTTGAGCCTGCGTCATTGATTTTGGAGGAAGCTAGGATGAACACTTACCGTTAGCTGAATTCTCTTACAACAATAGTTATCATGCCAGCATTGGTATGCCACCATATGAGATGCTAAATGGTAGAAGGTGTAGGACGCCCGTATGTTGGGGTGACATTGGACAGAAGGAGATGGGGAGCGTGGAAGTGATCGAGGCTATGACTAAAAAGCTAGAAAAGATCAAGGCCTTTATGAAGGCGACACAAGATCAAGGCCTTTATGAAGCCGATTGAATTCAAGGTGGGTGATAAAGTTATGCTAAAGGTTTCACCTTAGAAGGGGATCATTGGATTCAGAAGGAGGGGTAAGCTAAGCCCAAGATACATAGGACCTTTCCGGATCATTGTTCGAGTGGGAGAGGTGGCTTATAGGTTGGATCTACCTGATGAGTTAAGTGGGATTCATCCAACCTTCCATGTATCTCATATGAGAAAATGCCTAGCTGATAAAGATATGATTGTACCATTGGAAGACATTGAAGTGGATGAATGTCTTAATTATGTAGAGCAACCAGTGGCAATTATTGACCAAAAGGAGAGGAGATTACGAAATAAAGTGGTTCCACTGGTGCGAGTACAGTGGAGGCACAGGAAGGGATCCGAGTCTACGTGGGAGACTGAGGAAGAGATGAGACAACATTACCCATAACTGTTCGAGGAGTGATAGGTTTCGGGGACGAAACCTCTATAAGGGGGTGGACTTGTAACACCCGAAAATTTATTAAAGACAAAAAGGAAAGAAAGTGCAAAGAAAGAAAGGTGAATTATCAAAGTGGAGGGGCTAAAGTTGTGTGAAGGAAAAAACATTATTATTTTATGTTTAAAGTGGGCATGGCCGCCCACTACTCTGCTTCACCAACCTATTTCGACTGCTAGAAAGAAGAAAGCAGAGCTTCATCGGTTTCTAGTGAGAGAAATTGACTAGGTTCGAGAATAAGAATCTCAGTTGATATGACTCAACTTAGGATCGAATATGATGATTGAGTCAGTGATTAAGTAGTGGAAATACCAAATCACAGAACATTTAATACTGAAAATGATAATAACTGCTTTGTATAATGATGTGAGTAAATAAGGTACAAATACAGCTGGGGTTGCTGTTTAAAATGAGTAATATTATCAATCTTGAAAGAAGAACTCACAAACTTAGGTCATACTTTTCTCTTTATAGGCATACATATTGCCTATACAAAATGACTAATCTACCCTGATAACTATACATCAGAAACTAGTCTAAGTACAAAATAAGAGCAACATTTGTAAGTGCTCATCCGCATTGACTAATGCGGATGAACAAGTCTTTATCAGCATTTGTTGTTGATAGTCTTCAGCATTAACTTAATTCATCCGCATTAGTTGAAGCAGATGAACAAGTCTTGGCAGCATTTCTTTTGTTCATCCGCATTAGTCAATGCGGATGAACAAACACTTGTCAGCATTTCTTTTTCTTCATCCGCATTAGTCAATGCGGATGAACAAATACTTGTCAGGATTTCTTTTTCTTCATCCTCATTAGTCAATGCGGATGAACAAATACTTATCAGCATTTGTTCAATGGACATTCATATTAACTACTACGGATACTTCTATACTTGGTTCTTTTTTTCTTCTGTTGTCTTCTGTTTGTCTTCTGTCTTTGGAGTTTGCCAACTAGAGCAACCTTTAACCACCTCTTGAATTGGCATGTATGATCCTTTCAGGGTCCTACAATACTCCCCCTAAGGATTATACAGCCTAAGTACTTCAAGAGTGTGATGGCGGTGGAGGTTGTGATAATTCTGGAGGTTCTTCATGAGCTTTCCTTGCTTGGACTATTGATGGAGAGGGTGTTGATGTAGTATCAGCAGGAAGCATGGGTTATGCTAAAGTTGGATCCAAAATTGCCTTGATCATGTTGGAGAAGTCTTGGGCATCATTCATCTTGTCTCGGCTCAGCAGATGAATCTTTATTTGGCTCATGTTGTGAATTGCATCAAGGGGCATTTGTTTCAAAGAAATTGGTTCCCACACTGAAATAGTAGAAAGACCATCTCTGTGAATCAGTAGGGACCCATCAGCATCAACTTCAAGCTTTACATGTTGCCCATTTGGAGAGGCACCTTCTTTTTCTTTCTTTGTTCTCTTTTCTTGTTTATTCTGTCATAGGCCATCTTTAAAATCTTAATACATTTTAGCATGAACTCTAAGTCATCTTCTCCTATTTTGTTGTTGAGTGATCTAAAGTGTCTTGTGAAGATGTAGTGAACATAGGATTCATCCAATAATCTCACCTCATATCCACTGAACAATCTGATTTCTGGTGCTTCCTTTCCTCCCTATTTCCTTTCAATAACCAACTCATATGTCTTCTCATCATAATGCACATTGGAGATTGGTTTTGTCTTGTGTGTTCCAGCAACCATTTTTCTTTTTAATGACTCAGTTGGCTTTACCAATATCAACTCTTTTGCTTCTTTTTTCTTTTCTGTTCAAATGGATTTCTAAAAGATTTATCTTTTCTTAAACAGATGGCTTTGAGGGATTTGAAGTTGTTAGTTTTCTTGAACATTTTTAGGATGTCTTCAAATTCATATCCTCTGTACATTGCATCATGATTTATTAATTCAAGCTCTGCCAACTCCTTTAAATCATGAATTTGCATAGCATTCACTAGAGCAAAGTACTCTGTGAAGAATTGTACAAGCCCAGAAATCCTCTTCACCATGAACATGTTCCAACTGCTGTCATACTTCCAGACAATGATCTTTATATCAGTTTTGCCTTTGGGAGTAGACAAACCCTTGATCATCTCAGAAGTGGTCATCCCTTCTTGAAGCTTTAATTGGGAGGGTTCAATGAACCATTCTGGATTCTTGTGAAGCATAGGGGCCAAAACATCTTGATCCTTGGTAGTTAGTTGAACATCTTGAGCAAATGTTCTCATTCTTGGTTTTCTGCCTGTTACCTCTTCTTCAATTGACTGAAGTCTCTCCTTCTTTTCTTTAATCATCTTCAAAATTACAGCCCTAAGAGAGTTGGTCTTCATATTACCCAACTTTCTTCTTGTGAACCCTTGCTTGGATAAATAATCATTCATTTCCCTGTCAGTCATACTATAAGGATTAGGATATGTTAATTTAGTTTCTTGTTACTTTACAGGCTTAGCAGCACTAGAGGAGATCTTGGCAGTTTCAGTCATCTTCTCATAATCATTGACAAAAGTGGGGTCAAATAGCCTTTCCATCTTTTTCACCTCTTCAACCATTGCCTCATAAGTCATGTTAAAGACTTCATCTTCCTCATATCCATGATTAATGAGATACATTGCTTTAATCATGAAATCATCCGATTTGGCCTTTTCTAACATTTATTCAACTGATGGTTCATCCCTATCATCACCTCCTTCAATCTCTCCTTCCCCTAGCACAATCACCTCAAGCACCTTTTGCATTTCCTTTTCAGCCTTCTCATGTTCTTCCAAAAACTCAGCTATAGCTGCAAGGCTCCTCGGATCATCTTTCTATTTCTTAACCGGGGTTCTTCTTCAACCATTGGCAGTTTGCCTTTGGCTTTCTCTATTAAGTACTTTCTTTTTCTTGAATAAGTATGTAATCTAGGTACAGAGGATGATAGGACAGAGGCTTCTATATCTTGTTTCTTTCTTTCAAGCTCAAGCTTTTCAGCTTCCTCCTTCTGTTTATCAGCCATTTCTTTCTATTTTTCAGTTTTAGCTTTTTGTTTTTCACCCATTTACCTTTCTTTCAGTTCTTCACATAGGCTTTTGATAAATTCTTGTTGTTCAACAATCAAGGAGACTGCTGGAACAAGTTACAGCTTCAATTCTTCTTCTATGGGAACATGATTAATGGGAATAACAACAATTGGCTCTGCAGGAGTTCTCACATCTTTGATGTAGTCCTAAAATTCTTCATCAATGATAAACTCACCGGAGGAGTACATATCTAGATCATTATAAGCTCTTTCATCACTGAATCTTCTTCAGTAGAGTGATTAGAGTGTACAACAATAGCCAAACTTTCTTCTCCCCCAACCCCACTAAATTCTGCCTGTTGTGAGGTTTCAGCCTTTTCACTTTCCACATCTTCTTGATCAGGCACTCCCCTTGACACTTCTTCTTTTAACTAAACAAGCATCTCCAATTCAAAAACTCTTTTGTTCAATGCTTCAATCTGTTTATTGAGATCAGCTATTATGTCTGTTTGGATCTCAATCAGGTTTTCTTGTTCTTCCATAGCAATGGTCTGGATAGCTGTAGTATCCAAGTGACCACTTATTTCTTCTCTTGACATCTCTAATGAGGCTTTAAGCCTTTTAATCTCATCATCTTTCTTTTTCATTTCAGCCTCATGTTTGGTTTTTAGATCTTTGAGCTCCTTTTCTTTTTCATCTAGCTCAAGAATTCTATCATTTATGGTTCTTGCCCTTCTTTCTAGAGTTTTCTCCATTCTGGTAACCTTTTGTAATAACTCTGAGATCATTTTATCTTTCTCATCAGGACGGTTAGTCTCAGATTCAGTAAAGCTTTCAGAAGGTCCTTCCTCTGAGAGTATTTGTCTTCCGGCCTTTGTGTAACTAGATGATCATCCTCCTCATCCGAAGATGATTCAGATGAATCTGATGAGCTGGTAGATTAACCAGACTCAACAGATGTAGCAGCAGCATGTGGAGAAGAATCAGAGAGAGATACTTGATGGATTTGGATTGGTGAGTGTAGAGGTGAATCAGTAGGAGAAGCTCTAAATGGAGATGGAATTGCTTATTCATGTACTAAAGGCACAGTGTGAGAATCACCACCTACATCTCCTTATGGTGACACTGTCCTTAGTATGTGTTCAACCTCCTCAGCATGCTCTTCAACAATGTGTTGATCAAGAACAGCTGGTTGTTCTTCAATATTTTCCTGTATATCAGCCTGTTCTTCCATAGCTTGTTCCTTAACAGCTTGTTCCTTAACAATAAGAACAACATCATCTGCAGCTGCTTCTGGAACTTCTTCTGGGTTTATCTGTTGCAACATCCAAGGAAGTAGTGGAAAGAAGGTTCACTATAAAAATTTCTAGGATCCCTCTTCTTGATGTACTTATAAGACTTGGCATTGTAATGAGGAATATCCATAACATTGCCTTTTGGCACAAGATTAGGAAAAGCTTCATTTATGAAGCATTGGATAAACCTCAGATACATAAGGAACATATGCCTTCTCCCTTCCTGAATGTTTGATATCAGTCCATTGAACACATAGGCAGACATGTTGAAAGGTCTGTTAGTGCACAAGGCATAGATGGCTGATGATATGGTGATGGGGATGTCATTCCAACCTATCTTCCTCTTGGTTAAGCAATGTTGGAATAAGTGAATAAGAATTCTCCATTGGAGATCAACCAACCCTTTGACTATTTGCTTCCCTTCAAATCCACCTTCATACCCAATATTGGCAAAGAAGGTCATAATCTCATCTTCATCAAGTTCCAGAGGAGAGTTGGCATCATCCTCAAACTGTAGACACTGTCTCACAGTTTGTTCTATGATTGGTAATGTATGATCATTAGTAATCCTTCCTGTTATGGTCTTTTCTCCATTAATTTATGTAACCTCAGCCATTCCCCAGAATGATCTTATGAAGCTTTCATAAATAATTGGTCTGATTGTAATGGCATGTGCCACTCTGGTTGTAGATATAAATCTGATCATATCTCTCAGACCTTCAGCTTCAGGCACATTTGGATCAAGAAATCCACTAACATTATGGAGCTTGCTCCATGTCAGATTAGCCATGATTCTGCAATAGATACAAATGGATTAGTAACTATATATCATATGAACATGATCAGGTTTGACTTTTCACATTTGACATTTTTTTAGGTCAAAATTGAAATTTCAAAGGTTACTGTTTTATTAGGATGTTGACCTAATTTTGATTTTGGTGATGAAAAATCATTGAAGTTATGTTTTCTGCTTGATTTTTGATCATTTTCATTGCTTCAAATGTCTTTTACATCTTAAACATTAGATTTGATTTCCACATTTTCATGGTTCGGTTCTCCTGTTCATCGTGGTCAAATTAGGGTTTGAAACTCAGTCATTCTTTGTTATTCACAATTACATCTGTCTCAATGAACTTTAGAATGTCATTTAAATCCATTGTTCTTGATTGAGATTAAGAATTTTCTTAAACCTAGGGTTCTTTGTTTCATGACTGGTTCGACATTTGAAATTTTCATATCCATTGAGAATCACCTTGTTTTTTATATTACTTCGGTGAAGAATCAAATAGAGATGGTATGAAGTTTGAATGATCAACAGAAACACTTGATTTGTTATTGTTTGAATGATGATGAAGAACAGTAGAAGAACACTCGTCGCACTTTAAAAGTTCACTCAAATTTGAAAAGTAATAAATGACTCACATTAAATGTATTTAAATAGTTCATTTGATAACTTACTCAAATTTTACAAGTGTGAAAAAATGCGCAGGTTTAATTTTACAACTGTAGCAAATGCGTATGAACATTTTTCTTTGGGCGCATTTACTGTAGCAAATGCGCATGAACATTTTTCTTTGGGCGCATTTACTGTGACAAATGCGTATAAACAAGTTAACTTGCACGCATTTACTGTAGCAAATGCGAAAGAACAAGTCAACCTGTCCGTATTAACTGTAGCAAATGCGGAAGAACAAAATAACTTAACCGCATTTACTGTAACAAAAGCGGATGAACAATATAACTTAACCGCATTGCTGTAGCAAATGCGGAAGAACAAGTTAAACTGTCCTCATCTACTGTAGCAAATGCGGAAGAACATTAAGTTGCCCGCATTAGTTACACTTGTACAAAAAACAGTTACCCGCATTGGTTATGTGTCTGGGTTACCTTCACCCGCATTAACCAATACTCTTACCCACATTAATTTTTGAACTTGTCAAAAATTAATGTTTTTACAGATGATGATTCTGACTGTTTTTGCACTGATGTTCTGATTTTTATGAAGATGAGTCTGCTGTTTTGATTTTATGAAGTTTTATCAGTTGCTAGGATTGTCAATTCTTGCTTGGATTGACTTGTATACCCGGTGTGATACAAGTTTCCTAGTTTTGACTGATCTTGGACTTTGTGCTTCCAAATATCTGTATACACTGAGATACTTATGTTATAGCTTCCACACCAACACAGTCAAACCTTTTTGTTTTAATTTTGTATTAAACAAAAGAAATAGTTGCAAATTTTATGTTTTTGTGAATATTTTCTTTAAAATTTTTAATTACTCCTCCTAAAGTTTATATCCAGATAGGATAGAAACTTTAATGATTTTTTTTTAAATTGAAAGGAAAATATTTCTAAATTTTTTGATTTTCTTATCTATACATGAAAAGGAAGTGTACCTTATTTGGGATCATATCAATGTCGGGCCGTGGTAAGGGAGGCAAAGGGCTTGGAAAAGGAGGAGCAAAACATCATCGTAAGGTCCTCCGTGACAACATTCAGGGCATGACCTGGCCCGCTATTCGTCGATTGGCTCGTAGAGGCGGTGTGAAGCGTATCAGTGGGTTGATCTATGAGGAGACACGTGGGGTTCTCAAGATCTTTCTTGAGAATGTCATCAGAGACGCTGAGACTTACACCGAACACGCTCGCCGGAAAATCGTCACTGCCATGGATGTGTTGTATGCTTTGAAGAGTCAGGGACGTACCCTCTACGGGTTCGGTGGTTAGATTTAGGGCTTCGATGGAATTAGGTTATTGACTGTAGATCGTCTCTTTTGTTGTAATCTTTTTAGGTGTGTTGTCATTCCCGTCTCGGGATTGTGGTTTTATGTTTAAGAACTTCTGTATTTCAATTCGAGAATGTCTATTTGAAGTCAAAAAAAAAATAATAATAATTAAATATCAATCTTACCTTTCACAAGTGCAAATAGTCATGATCCTATTGATTGTAGGTATGTTTGTCCTCTTAAACTCATGCTTGGTTAATATTTTAATACATGTGATCATTATCATGTTTTGAGTGGATTAAACATTCAACATGTACCTCACACATAAAAGCATAGCAAGATCAACTACCCTCATGAAATGTATGGAAGAACTTTTTCACAGCTTGCATGACCAGGTCATTTAAATGATGAAATCTCATTTATTTTTAGGTAAGGGGATCCTCATTGGGATTCTTTTATTTTAATCCTTATATTTATTTGATCCATATTAGGATTCTTTTTGCTCTTCACTTTGAAAGGTGATCCACTTTGGGATTCTTTTTGTTCATTCACAAGGAATGTAATTCATCCAGATTGGATGTGTTCCACATTGGGAATCTTTTTGGATCTTGACATCAGCACTATGTTCTTGTTTCTCTAGATCTTTGCTCAGTAAAACAGAGGAGAAACTGATGTGGGTGAATGAGATTCATTAGGTATCATGACCTGGTGTGTTTAGATTACTACACATACACACATTCGGATAAGTGAAATACTTACACACCATGAGATGATGGCCTCACAGTTGAATGTGATCTTTAGTTTATCATAGCATTTGTCTTCTTTTCCAAGATGAGCCTACCCGCATATCAGGTAAGTCATGTCAGTCTTTCAAAATTTTGAAATAAGCACAGTGAATGATATAATGACCTGTAATTATATCATTTCCCAAGGAGTACATTTCATGTACTGCAACAAAATTGACTTCTTTTTGTATTTTTATGATTTTTGAATGTAAGTCCCGTTCCCGGAGACCTAACAGTTGGACCATCACAGCATTTTTCATATAAAATAAATACATTTCATGAAAATATCGCAGCGGATTAATTTACCAAAAACCATTCATTGCATTAATATTTAATGTTGCCAAATAATACATCAATGTATAATAGGAGTTACAAAAGAAACATTTAGTTGTATTATAAAACAACATAATTATCATGCACGAATGGATGCCAGTCTTGCCCGCCAAGTAGCCTTTCCCCGCATGCCATCCCAGCAACAAATTACCTGCCAACTGAAAATGCATAAAAGTTAATGTTGTTGAGTGAGTTCTAGTTTTAGAATTAAAATCTTTTGTGTAAATATAAAAAGTATCATTTTCTTAAAATACTTCCTTTTCATAAATCCGTTACTTCCGTACGTGATCACACATCATACGTACAACAAGATAATATTCATTATTATCTTTCATCATTAATCTCTTTCATTTCGTACTTTTAACATTATCTTTCACTTTCTACCAGACCAATGTGCAATACCCCGAACATTGTGCACGAAGCGGGTACTGGGCCGAGGTCTATAAATAGACCCCTAACATTGCGCACGAAGCCTGACCCAGTAACTAGGGCATGCTACAAGGGTCCCGTCAATCTCAAAGATTGACCCAGTGTGCATCCTTCGGGTTAGCTAAACCGCACACAGTTGAGCTAACGACAACATGGTCTTGCACCTCCATTCAATTTGCTTGCAAAACTTTCATTCATTCGTTAAGTTCCACTTTTCATTATCATTAATCTTTCGCTTCATTTATGATAATACTTTACGTATACGAGTCAATCTTATCTTTAACTCCTCAAAAGCATTCTCCTCAAAAGCATTCTCCTATTCCAGACCCCATACAAACTTTACGTCCTTACGGGTCAACTTGGTCAATGGTGAGGCTATCTTGGAAAAGTCTTGGATAAATCTTCTGTAGTAGCCTGTCAAACCCAAGAAACTGCGAATCTCGGATGGCGTCTTTGGAGACTTCCATTGCATCACTGCCTCAACCTTCGCTGGGTCCGCCATGATTCCTTCAGAATTTACCACGTGACCCAAAAATTGAACTTCATGCAACTAGAAAGCACACTTAGAGAATTTAGCATATAGCTTCTCTCTTCTAAGCGTCTCCCGTACTTCGCGTATGTGGCCGACATGTTCTTCTTCGCTCTTCGAATAAATCAGAATATCATCAATAAACACAATCATTGATTTATCCAACATTGGCCGACATACTAGGTTCATCAAATCCATAAAAGCAGCTGGCACGTTAGTTAGACCGAAAGACATAATGAGAAACTCGTAGTGTCCATAACACGTGTGAAAAGCTGTCTTAGGAATATCTTGCTCCTTCACCTTCAACTGATGGTAACCAGATCGGAGGTCTATTCTTGAGAACCAACTGGCACCTTGGAGCTGGTCAAACAAGTCATCAATTCTAGGTAGTGGATATTGATTCTTTACCGTTAACTTGTTTAGCTCACGGTAGTCAACGCACATCCTCATACTACCATCTTTCTTCTTTACAAATAAGATCAGAGCACCCCAGGGAGAGATGCTCGGTCGGATGAACCCTTTGTCCAACAACTCCTGTAGCTGCACCATCAGTTCCTTCATCTCGGATGGAGCCAATCGATATGGTGCTTTGGCAACGGGCTGAGCACCAGGTATCAAATCGATCTAAAACTCGATTTCGCGGTCCGATGGTACACCTGGTAAATCTTCTGGGAACACGTCTGGAAAGTCACGCACAACGGGTACGTCGGACAATTGGGATACTGACGCATCCACGTTTTATACGTAAGCTAGGTAGGCACTACATCCCCGTTTCATGCACTTTTCAGCCACCACCATCGAAATCACCATCGGGACCGTAGTCACTCGATCACCGTAGACCGTCACCGAACTTCCTTCGGGCGCAGTTAATCGAATCATCTTCTTGCGACACATAATATTTGCCTCATAGGCTGCTAACCAATCCATCCCTAGAACTACATCAAATCCGCCTAGAAGCATCACAAATAGTTTAGCAGAGAACCTATGGCCTTCTAGTTCTATGTCATAATCCTCTATCATTTCAGAAATTCTGGTAGACTTACCAATAGCAATTTATACATCAAAGGGCTCATCAATACTTCTACTACTAACAGGAAACTTAGCATAGAAAGCAGCAGAAATGAAACTCCTACTAGCACCAGAATCAAATAATACGGAGGCACAAGTTTGGTTTACTAGAAACATACCTGACACGACATCGGGGTCCACCCTGGCCTCCTCCCGGGTCATCGTAAATGCTCTAGCGCTTGCCCTCTGTCCTTCATTCTCCGTCCTCTTCTTCGCCTCAAAACTCTCCGCCCTTGGCTTCTTGCAATCCCTACTCACATAACCTTCTTCACCTCAACACCCTACAATCCCTTTCCAAATGACCAGACCTCCCACACCTGAAGCATACATTCGTTCCCCACCTGCACTCTCCAGTGTGCTCCTTTCCACATTTGCCATACTTCTTCATCCCAGAGCTTGATGACACCACCCTTCGATCATCCACCCTCGTCCTCTTGTTATTTGGAGTGAAACCACCACGTCCAAACCGCTTTCCACTCCAGTTCCTGTCACCGCCACCCGCCTTTCTCACCTCTACCATAGCTGTTTCCCTCTCATCATAGAGTCTCCCTACAAGATCTACTGTCGATCTAAAGGTACTCCGCCAGGCAAAAATCAGGTGCCTACGGATATCCACTGGCAATCCATGAATATACCTCTTTATCTTTCTCAACATCGGCGTCACCTGATCCGGCACCAGCCTTGCCATCTCGTTGAACTTGGTGGTGTATTGCTGATGGATCATGGTCCCCGCCTCTAGCTACAGGAACTCCCTCTCTATCTTGTCGAATGAGGACAGAATTCCTCAATCACCATCTTCCTCAGTTCTTCCCACCTCAGCTTTCCGATGGCCCTGCTGCCTTCGGCTTGGACAATATTGTCCTACCAACATAAAGCCGAGTCTACAAACGAGTGAGTCGCAAACTTCACCTTTTGGTCCTCCCTACACTCACTAATCTCCAGCACCACCTCCATTTCTCTCACCCAGCGGTGAGCAGCAGCAGCATTACCATTGCCATCAAAAGTTGGGGGTTTGCATCGCTGGAATGCCCCGTAGCTGCACCCCTTCACGGTCTCCCGCACTACAACCTCCTCCTCATCACTGGAGGCCGCCATCTTAGTGTTTAGTTGCTCCCTCTCACCATGATCTCTGTCATCCCCTCTTCTCCCAGTAGTTTTCCTTCGCTCCTCCTCCCTCTCCTTCTTGTCATCCTCCCTCACTGCATGGATGACCTTGGTCACCACAGATGGTAGGATCATCTGCATGACCTGATATACTTCCTCCACAACTGCCTCCTTTACTAAGGCTCTCAAGTTAGCACTCTCATCACCGCCCTCCTGGTGATGAAGCTCGGGCTCAGCAGGAGCCATCTCAGCAGTCTTCGTCTTGTTCCTCGTGACACATGGTCCAACACTACAACCACCCCGTGCTCCACCTCAGGAATCTTTCGACGATCTACCACCAGCCATCCTCTAAACACTATAAGATTCAAACACCAACACGGTCATTCAAGGTAATAGCTCAGTTTATGTCAAGTATAGTAAGTCCCTAATTACAGTTGTCAGTTGTGATTAGCCACTTACTTTACTCTTCATCCCCCAAGCATTTCCTATCCTGACTACATCAGTACTCAAATCTACTAAGGGCACATAAATCAGATAGTACACGCACATAATACCGGCTAACATTTAAGAAATGAAATACTTGATGGCACATAGCTACTTGGGTTGGCATCCCTCCATTCGGTCCCATTCTCAGTTTAAGTTTAGGTTTTGAAAATATTTTACCCATTTCTCTTAAACTTTGGCTCTGATACCAACTTGTAAGGTCCCGTTCCCGGAGACCTCATAGTTGGACCATCACAGCATTTTTCATATAAAATAAATACATTTCATGAAAATATCGCAGCGGATTAATTTACCAAAAACCATTCATTGCATTAATATTTAATGTTGCCAAATAATACATCAATGTATAATAGGAGTTACAAAAGAAATGTTTAGTTGCATTACAAAACAACATAATTATCATGCACAAATGGATGCCAGTCTTGCCCGCCAAGTAGCCTTCCCCCGCGTGCCATCTCAGCAACAAATTACCTGCCAACTGAAAATGCATAAAAGTCAGTGTTGCTGAGTGAGTTCTAGTTTTAGAATTAAAATCTTTTGTTTAAATATAAAAAGTATCATTTTTTTAAAATACTTCCTTTTCATAAATCCGTTACTTCCGTACGTGATCACACATCATACGTACAACAAGATAATATTCATTACTATCTTTCATCATTCATCTCTTTCATTTTGTACTTTTAACATTATCTTTTACTTTCTACCAGACCAATGTGTAATACCCCAAACATTGTGCACGAAGCGGGTACTGGGCTGAGATCTATAAATAGACCCCTAACATTGCGCACGAAGCCTGACCCAGTACCTAGGGCATGCTACAAGGGTCCCGTCAATCTCAAAGATTGACCCAGTGTGCATCCTTTGGGTTAGCTAAACCGCACACAGTTGAGCTAACGACAACATGTTCGTGCACCTCCATTCAATTTTCTTGCAAGACTTTCATTCATTTGTTAAGTTTCACTTTTCATTATCATTAATCTTTCGCTTCATTTATGATAATACTTTACGTATACGAGCATAATCACACCATGTAAAATCACATATTAATACGTAATATGGAACATAAAAACAAGCCACAATCATGCAAAACACCAACAAACATAACCACCAAAACACTCCAGGGCTAGTCCTTAACATTTCTATTTCCCAAAAATTCAGAAAATTTTCTAAGTCTTTTAGGCGCATGAGCACTATGCAGGCGCATGAGTACTATGCAGGCGTACCAACACTTAGGCGCATGGAAAAGTTAGGCGCCTGAACTAACACTTAGGCGTATGAAAAATTTTCTGGGCGCATGGATACTATTCGAGCGCATGAGGTTCACTTGGGTATTTTGGGCAGTGGGCGCATGGGCACTATTGGGGCGCATGGGATGGAAATTAGTCTTTCAGGCTAAGTATCAGGCGCATGAGCCTACCACTTAGGCGCATGGCCAAAAAAATCCAGGCACATGAGCAACACTTAGACTACTGGGCAAGATTTCTAGGTGCATGAGGCACTGTTTACGCGCATAAGAAGGACTTACGCGTCTGAGCTAAATTTCAGGCGCATGAGCCCATTTGGGTGCATGTGAAAGGGACTTGGGCGTTTTAAGCAAATTTCAGGCGCATGAGCATACTTAGCTCGAAACTTACACTGTCCAGACCCAAATCATCATCCTAAATGGTTCTCAACCCAAAACTAACTTACAAGACACCTAAAACAAGCAAAAAACCATACAACACAACCAACCAAACAAAACATACATACGGTTATCATACATACAAGTTGTAAAAAAATTTTACATGCATTTTCAGCCCCAGAGAAGTTTAAAAACACAAAACCGGGGATCTAGAACTCACCTAATGCAGCCTTCAAGTAAAACTCCACCAAACTTGAGGGCACAAAGAGTCCAAACACCTAAAAACACAACAAAACACACAACCAAGTACAAAGAACACATAAAAATCGGTTTTAAGGTTGAAAACTCAACAAAACCGAACCAAAAACGCAAGAAAAATACCTACCTTAGCAAAATCAGCTTCTTTCTCTCTCTAGAACCGAGAGATCTTCTATTCTTCTTCTTCTTTCTTGTTTCCAGTTGAAAAGCAGAAAGTAGAGGGGATGCATGGGCGGCCATACCTTTTAAACATTAAAATAATAAGGTTTTGTACTTTTTACACTTTGGCCCCCTCCACTTGTGCTCCTTTTCTATTCTTTCAAGATACTTTTCTTTTCCTTTCTTTTTATTAAAATTTTCGGGAGTTACATTGAATGTTTTTGGAAATTTTGATTTTACTCAAGGTTAATCATGTCAATTGATTGGACTAAGAATTCAAACCGATTAGGGTCAAATGCCTTAGTAAACAAATCAGCTAACTGATTGTCCGTGTGAACCTGAATCAACTTGATTAACCCCTTTTCATCACAGTCTCTGATAAAGTGATATCTAATTTCAATGTGTTTGGTTTTTGAGTGCTGAACTGGATTATTTGTAACAAACATGGCTGTTGTGTTGTCAATGTGAATTGGTGTATGCAAGAAGTTAAAACCATAATCAAGCATCTAGTTTTGGATCCAGAGAACTTGAGAGCAACATGCTGATGTTGCTATGTACTTAGCTTCTGCTGTTGAAACAGATACATTTGTTTGCTTCTTGCACTACCAGGAGACCAGTCTGGGACCGAGAAATTGACAACCTCCAGAAGTGGACTTCCTATTGAAGTTGCATCCCCTGTAGTCACTATCTGTGTATGCATAGAGATTGAAGTCTCCTTCCTTTGGATACCATAATCCAAGCGCAGGCTTGCCCTTAAGATATCTGAATATCCTCTTCACTGCATTCACATGAGATTCTTTGGGATCAGCCTGATATCTAGCACAAACACAAACACCAAACATAATGTCAGGTCTACTAGCTGTAAGATACATTAGTGAACCTATCATTGATCGATACAGAGTCTGATCCACTAATTTGCCATCGGTGTCTGGACTAATCTTCATTTTAGTATCCACAGGAGTTCCGATGGACTGACAGTCTGCTAAATGAAATTCCTTCAACATAGATTTCACATATTTTGATTGATTGATGAAAATTCCATTTGTTGTCTGTTGTACTTGTAAACCCAGGAAGAAGGTGAGCTCTCCCATAGCGCTCATTTGGAACTTAGAATGCATGAGGTTTTCAAAGTCTTTATAGAGTTGCTTGTTTGTTGAGCCAAAAATGATATCATCCACATAGATCTGGACAAGCAACAGTTCATGTCCCTTCTTCTTTTTGAAAAAAGTCTGATCAATCTTTCCTCTTTCATATCCATGACCAAGGAGAAAAGATGATAGAGTCTCATACCACTTTCGAGGGGCTTGATGTAAACCATACAGAGCTTTGTCAAGCTTGTACACCCTATGAGGGAAATCAGGATCCTTAAAACCTGGTGGTTGACTCACATAGACTTCTTTTGAGATTTTCCATACAAAAATGCACACTTTACATCCATTTGAAACACAGTGAATTTCATAGATGCAGAGTAGGCAAGAAAGAGTCTTATGGCTTCCAATCTCATGACAGGAGCAAACACTTCATCATAGTCTATTCCTTCTTCTTGAGTGTATCCCTGTGCAACTAATCTTGCTTTGTTTCTGATGACAATGCCCCTGTCATCTGTCTTGTTTCGGTATAGCCATCTGGTACCGATAGGGTATTGTCCTTTGGGAAGGTCTACCAGTTGTCATACTTCTGATTTCTTACTTCAGTGGATTGTTCTGCTAAAGGAGTGGGCATTGAACTAGGACCAGCTTCAGTTGAAACACTCTAATGTTGTGCAGTTTGTCTGACAGGATCAGTTGTAGTGAGACTTCTTCATTAAGTTGATCAGTAGAAAAAGGTTGAATCATAGGAAAGTTAGTTCTTCTATCCACTGTTCCAGGAGATCCTGCATTTGACAAGTGAAACTGATCAAAATTCTAGTAAATGAGTCAATATCAAACAACCAATCAGGACCATTTGTTGACTTGGGAAAAGAATGCTCATTGAATTAAAAATTGGTCGATTCATCAATAATGTTTAATCTAGGATTAAACACTCTAAAAGTCTTTGAAACAGAGGAATACCCCACAAAGAATCCCTTGTCAGACTTAGGAGCAAACTTTCCTAAATGGTCTTGGGTGTTTAATATTGAGACAGGACAACCAAATGACTTCAAAAATCCAATAAATGGTTTTCTATGAAAAAGAAGTTCATATGGTGTTTTGTTGCTTTCTTTAATTATCAAAGTTTGATTTTGCACAAAAGCACGATGTGTTGACAACTTCTGCCCAAAAGGTAATTGGCAGTTTGGCATCGGCTAGCATTGTTCATGCTGCTTCAATCAGTGTTCTATTTCTTCTTTCAGCTACTCTATTTTGTTGAGGAGTCTGAGCTACACTGAATTGATGAGCAATGCCTTTTTGTGTGCAAAATGAACTTAGATCTTCATTTTTGAATTCTATCCCATTATCACTTCTGATTGATTTTACCTTTAAATCCAATTGATTTTTAATTTTTATGATAAAATCTTTTATTATTTGGGACGCCTCGTTTTTATGAAGTAAAAAGAAGACCCATGTAAATCGTGTAAAGTCATCTATGATCACCAAACAATAATGCTTCTTCCCAATACTCATGACATGAGTTGGACCAAAGAGATCCATATCAAGCAACTTTAATGGAGAATTGTTTGTGTTCACCAGCTTTGGCTTATAGGATGACTTATGTTGTTTTCCTTTAAGACATGCAGAACAGTGGTCAACAAAATAAAATTCTTTTTAAGGTAAACCAAGTACATGATTTCCTTTGACCAATCTGTTCATGTTTTTGAAATTCGTGTGTCCTAAGCGTCTATGCCAAAGCTGTGACTCATCAAAAGATGCTTTAGAAAAAGACATGTCTCTTCTGACGGATAAGCAGAATTAAGGTTCAAGACATAGGTATTATTCTTTCTCAGAGTCTTCAAGGCAAACCATTCTTCAGGAATTTGAAATCCTGGTTTCAGAATGTAGCAATGAGTGTCTGTGAAGTGAGTGGAATATTTCTTATCACAGATCTAAGACATGCTGAGCAGATTGAAGTTTAGTTGCTCGCAGTAGTTCACTTTATCAAAACTCAGTAATCCATTCATCATAGGTCCTTCCCCTGTAATTCTACCACCTTGTGAAACTCCACTAAATGCCACAATAGTTCCTTGAATATGCTTGAAGTCATGAAGGAGGGAACTATCTCCAGTCATGTGTCGGGAGCATCCATTGTCCAATACCATAAGCTGTTGGACCTGTATGGACATCCCTACAAGCATGAACGAACTAGTTAGATTGAGGAACCCAAGCCATGATGATCTTGGGTTATCCGTTTCTATCCATCACTATGACCTCTTGATATTTTCCTCTAAGTTGTGTTTTAGAGGAAGAGGCTTTGACCAATTTTATGGATTTCTTTTTGGTTTGATTTCATCAATTACAACTGATTTGTCAGAAGAGTATGCAAATCTTTGATCTCAATTTCTATGTAGAAATTGGGTATGTTTTTGTTTTTCAGAAGTCACTTTAGTATTATATTTTGAATGTGAACTCAATGATTGTTTCCCAATATTATTAATGTTCCTTTTGGTGTTCTTTGGCTGCTAATGATCATAGAAATCCTTATTAGTGTTTGAAACCCGTGAATGTTTAAGGTCTTTTGGACTTCTAATTTTGACCTTGTCAGATGAAATTGGTGAATAGGCTTGTTTTGAGGAATTCTCAAGCCTTTTTGGTTAAAGTAACAATCAGATGTGTTATGATTAGTCATATCACATACAGAACAATATTTGTTAAAATAACAGTTTTTGGTTGAATGATTGTTCATGTCACAGATAGAGCAATACTGATTAAAGTAGCACTCCTCTGTATTGTGATTAGACATGTCACAAATGTCACAATACATTTGTTTGTCCTTTGACTTTGATGAAGAAGCCGCATCAGTTTTTAGGGTGGCAGCAGATTGTTTCATAATTCTGCTTTGCTTAGTTTTTGTGGACTAATTTTGCTTCTTTTTGTTCCTTTTCAACTCCCTTTCAAATTGTTCCACATGTTCTTTATTGCATATGTCAAAACCGACTCCTTGTTTATTTTAGAAGTTGAAGAACCGGTTTTTATATTTGATTTTTTAATCAAAGTGGATTTTCCTTTGGACACTGATGAAACTATAGCTTCCTCTTTGAATTTAAATGAAACCTTTTCTGATTTGCTTGAATTTTTAGGAGATTTGATCTCACTATCAGATCTGCTTTCAGCAGAGGGTTTCATAGAACATTCAGCAGTGTTATTCATCTTGAGTTTTTCAGGAACAAATTTTATAAAGGGCACAATGGCTTTGACTGGGCTCTTTGGTTTCTGGACAACTACAGGTTTGTCAAAGCACTCTTTGATTTTGATTGGATGACCCAATTTGATTTTATCCTCATTTGTTTCAATGTAAACATTTGGTTTATTTTGAGGATTAGTTATTTGTGAAACAATTGTTTTAGTTTCAATAACTTTAGATTCAGTTGAATCAGATTGGGTGAGAGACTCGGGCATAACTATGTAGTTGTCATTATATGGAGGAGGACAGGTTTTGTAACCTATCCCAGTCATATCCTTGGCTTCCTTTTGAGAATCAAGTAACTCTTGCAACTTGACAGATGAGAGTTGAAACTTTTCAAGTTTCACTTCAGTAGCCGATTGCTCAGCCTTTGATTTGGTCAACAGTTTAGTTAACCTCTCATTCTCAGCTGCAAGGGTAAAATTTTCACCATGGAGTGTTTCCATGTCAGATAAAAGAGATTTGATTTTGACTTCAAAAATTCTCATTTCTTGTTTTAGCATCTCAAATTTAACCTTTTCTTCTTTTATTTTATTAGCTAATTTATGATTGTGTTCTCTGTATCCCTGTACTTCTAGAACACATTTATCAGAACATAAATTAGATTTTACCTCTGATGGCATTGGAATTGGACCATCATTAATGTGAGCCATCAGTGCATGATTATTAAATTAAGGTTGAACTTCCTCTACGTATAGGCTAAAATCACACACTCCATCTTGTCTGATGACAAGTGCATTAGATGTTGGTTGGCTACTTCCTTGAGCTTGATAAGCCAATAGAGGTTGTCTTTGATGAATTGGCTGTTGCTGATTATGATGCTGATTTTGTGACTGAAAGCTTGAATTGGGTTGAGGTGAATGCTAACCATGTGAGGTTCTTTGATAGTTGTTGCTGCTTCTTCTGGGAGCATTACATTCCCTAGAGAAATGGCCAGTCATTCCATAGTTAAAACACTTAACCTTGGATTTGTCATATCCAAGCTTTGTGTTCTCATTCAGACTCAATTTCTTCCCTTTTCGGAAGAATTTCTTGGCTCTCATTGCAATCATGGCCATCTGCCATTGCAAGTCTATTTCTTTAACATCATCAGGATCCATTTCTTCCAGATCTTCATGAATTAAATGTGCTGAAGTGAGTCTGCCCCCAAGATAAGCCTCAAATCTAGTAACAAAGGCATTTTAAGTTGCCTTTTGCTCTTCAGATCTCTTCTCACTGGGCATACTAGTAAGTGTTACTATGGGTTAAGTAGAAGATAATGGTTTATGTTGTTGTGAAGCAGCATAGAATCCAGTTGTCTTTACTTGATCTCTTGATGGTTTATGCCTCAATGACTTGAGGTCCACTGAGATTTCTGCTTCGTTCATCCAACTCCAGAGCTTCAATTTTGGCAATCATAATATCTAGGCTGGTAATCTCCAAATCAAGAGTCTTCTTCAACATAGTGACATTTTGTTTCCAACTTTCTGGTAAGCTGTGCAGCTTTTTCTTGTTCATTTCTTTTTCTTTGTAAGTAACCCCCATAATCTCAAGATCATTCACCAGTTGTATAAATCTATGAAGCTGCCTTGAGATTGACTCTCCTTTGGTGTGGTGAAAGGTCTCATATTGATTTATCAGTTTATCCTTATTAATTTCAGTAACTTCACTACTTCCTTCACATATTATCTGCAGTGCATCCCAAACCCCTTTGGCTGTTCCATATTTTTCCAGCCTCTTGAGAATATCCATTTTTAAAGCCTGAGTGAGAATGGAGTAGGCTTTAAGGTCAATCTTGATTTTCTTATATTCTTCATCATCAAGATTTAAGTTTGGATCCTCAATAGGGATTCTAGCAGTCTTGTACTAAGCAGCTTGATTAGCAGTGAGTGATAGAGGAATGTATGGCCCTTTGCAAATAGAGATCCAGTAATCAGGATCCACACCTGTAATGTAGTTTCTAAACCTGATTTTCCACTGCTTAAACTCAGATTTGTGTTTAAGCATCGGAGGTTTAGAAGCATGACCAAGTTTAGAAAAATTAGTAGAATCCATTTTGATTTACTAATTTTAGATGTTTCGAGTATTGATTAAGTTGATTTTATGTCTGGAGAGTTCAAACAGTCTAACGTCCTGGTGTTTTTGATTACAGTTCACAGAGAGGTAGTGGTTAGTCTGATTTGAAGAAGTTCTTGCAGTTTCAGTATGTATATTTATTAGAAGTGTAGAACTTGCTAATAAACAACTCAACCACCAGATCAATCGATTTTCGTTCAAGATCTGCACTGATTTTGAGACGAATTCAAGAGCCAAGGCTCTGATACCAATTGACTGGATCCGAGAATAAGAATCTTAGTTGATATGACTCAACTTAGGATCGAATATGATGATTGAGTCAGTGATTAATTAGCGGAAATACCAAATCACATAACATTTAATACTGAAAATGATAATAACTGCTTTGTATAATGATGTGAGTAAACAAGATACAAAGACAGCTGGGGTTACTATTTAAAATGAGTAATATTATCAATCTTGAAAGAAGAATTTACAAACTTAGGTCATACTGTTCTATTTATAGGCATACACATTGCCTGTACAAAATGACTAATCTACCCTGATAACTATACATCAGAAACTAGTCTAAGTACAAAATAAGAGCAGCATTTGTAAGTGTTCATCCGCATTGACTAATGCGGATGAACAAGTCTTCATCAGCAGTTGTTGTTGATAGTCTTCAGCATTAACTTAATTCATCCGTATTACTTGAAGCGGATGAACAAGTCTTGACAGCATTTCTTTTGTTCATCCGCATTAGTCAATGCGGATGAACAAACACTTGTCTTCTTTTTCTTCAACCGCAGTCAATGCGGATGACCAAATACTTGTCAGCATTTCTTTTTCTTCATCTACATTAGTCAATGCGGATGAACAAATACTTATCAGCATTTGTTCAATGGACATTCGCATTAACTAATGCGGATACTTCTATACTTGGTTCTTTTTTTCTTCTGTTGTCTTCTGTTTGTCTTCTGCCTTTGGAGTTTGCCAACCAGAGCAACCTTCAACCACCTCTTGAATTGGCATGTATGATCCTTTCAGGGTCCAATAGAAAGCTTTGAAAGTGAGTGTTTTCTTGCGTTTTTGTTCGGTTTCAGCTGAGTTTTCAGCTTCGGGACCGATTCTTATGTGTTTTTGTGTTCGGTTCTGCGTTTTTGGTGTGTTTAGGTGTTTGAACTCCAAGTGCTTCCGAGTTTGGAGGAGTTTTGCTCAAAAGCTGCTGTAGGTGAGTTCTAGATCCCCGGTTTTCTGTTTTTAAATGTGTTTCTGGGGCTGAAATGTATATAAAATGTTTTACAAATTATGTGTATGAAACAGTATGTTTATACTCTGTTTATACGGGTGATTGTATGTTTGTGTATGAATTGTTATGTTTCGTGTTTGTATGCTTGATGTAGGTGTTTGGCATGATAGAATTGGTTAGGAATATGTTAAACAATGATTGGGTCTGAAAATAGTGTAGGTTCGAAATTACAACTGCCCATGCGCCCAACATAGTGCCCATGCGCCTGGAAATTTTGCTCATGTGCTTAAAATTAAGTCTAAGTGTTGCCCAAGCACCCGAATAGTACCCTATGCGCCTGAAGTTTTGCTTAAGTGTTGATCAAGTGCCCAAGCATGGTCATGCGCCTAGGATTCCTGATGCGCCTAAGTGTTCTCATGCGCCTAAAGTGCCCGTGTGCCTACATAGTGTTCGTGCGCCTGCATAGTGCTCATGCGCCTAAATGCCTTAGAAAATTTTCTAAAATATTGGGAAATAGAAATTTTAAGACTAAGCCCTAGGATGTTTTGATGGTTATGTTTGTTGGTGTTTTTAATGTTTGTGGCCTGTTGTTGTGGTCCATATTTCGTATTATTACGTGAATTTAAGTGGTGTGTTTATGCTCGTATGTAAAGTATTATCATAAAAGAAACGAAAGATTAATGATAATGAAAAGTGGAACATAACGAATGAATGAAAGTATTGCAAGCAAATGAAAGGAGGTTCACAACCATGGGTTGTCAGCTCAACTGTGTACGGTTTAGGTAACCCGAAGGATGCACACAGGGAATCCTTGAGATTGACGGGACCCTTGTTGCTTGCCCCAGGTACTGGAGTCAGCTTCGTGCACAATGTCGGGGTCTATTTATAGGCCCTAGGCCCAGTACCAGCTTCGTACACAATGTTCGGGGTATTGCACATTGGTTCGGTAGAAAGTGAAAGATAATGATGAATGAAAGAGAAGAATGATGAAAGATAATAATGAATATTATCTTGTTGTATGTATGATGCGTGAACACGTACGGATGTAATGGATTTTATAAAAAGGAAGTATTTTAAGAAAATGATATTTTTATATATAAACAAGAGACTTTAATTTTAAAACAAGAACTCACTCAGCAACGCTGACTTTTATTCATTTTCAGTTGGCAGGTAACTTGTTGCTGGGGATGGCACGCGGGTGAGGCTACTTGGCGGGCAAAGACTGGCATCCATTTGTGCATGATGATATTGTTGTTTTGTAATGCAATTGAATGATTCATTTTGTTACTTTTAAAATACAATGATGTATTATTTAGCAACATCAAATATTAATGAATGAATGGTTTTTGATAACTTAATCCGCTACGATGTTTTTATGAAATGTATTTATTTTATATGAAAAATGTTGTGATTGTCCAACTGTAAGGTCTTCGGGATCGGGGTCTTACACTAGATATGTTCAATACATTATTAACTGTGAACTAGGCTCATAGTTAAGGGGAACAGGTAATATTCTTAAATTCGGATAGATGAAGCCGACATCTTTAAGACAATAAGAAAGCCCACTGTTGGCTTCTTAGGGTAGAAACAACCCTGGTCCCAAGAATGTTAGAACTCATTGCTCAAGGTGACAACTTGGCAGCACAAGCCAATGTTGAACCCGCACCTTCTACATACACCACCCACACAACCACAAATAACTATCACCTACCAAAGAAAATCCAAACGATCCCTTGCTCAGTCTACTCAGGTTGAGCAGGCCCCCAAATCACTAACCATATAGGAAGAAATGGAAACTAGAGCTCCCACTTCTCCTGAGGAGTAGACCACTCCCATCATTTCTTTGATCCATGCTGAGGCTTCTCATGCTCGGCCTGATGAGCTCACAACACCAGCCTTAAGCCTTCACTCAAAATCTCAAAACTATAGAGATCAACTTTCAGGGGAAAGTTACCATCCCCAGCCGCTTGACCTCAACCAACCAATCCCCAACCATGAATTCTATAATGATGAAGATATAGGCTTCAGTGAGTACCATGAGTCTCTCTTCTCCACCCCTACTCAAGGAGAGACGAGTGCTCCTAAATCACCCATATCTAGCCCATATCATCCATCCACAACTAAGGTTGACCTCCCTGTACCTGTCCAGGAGGCCCATATGGAAGAGGCTCTCATGTTTGCAGGTGATTACATTATTAAGACCTCAACCATGGCAACCTAGCCCATTGACACTTCTTTTGAAGCTGTCAGTGTGTAGGGGAAATCCAGCAGCCAAGAAATAGAAGCTGGTGATGAGGAAGAAGACCTTGGTCCTATTCTCTCATCCCCCATGATTCTTCTAATGAAGATGAGGGGAGTATGCAACTAAAGGTGCACAAACTATCCAAACTTTGCACCTATTTAGTTTCAAAGGTGAGTCACCTAAAATCTCAAGTGGCTACCATACAAAGAAGGGTCAATGATCAGCAACTTGAGATCACCGATCTCAAGGGAAAGTTAGCTGAAAGACCCATCCAGAGGACTCAACCAGGCCCATAAGAACCTGTGGATTTAGTGGACCTAACTCCTAGCTCCCCTATGCAAGAAGGTGATGCTACCAAAAAAGAGGAGAAAGTCTTACTTACAATCACAAAACCTTAGAGTTCCACTTAGAGTATGGACATAGAGGACTCACCACCCTCACTTGCAGTTGTCCATACTCAACAACCTCCTCAGGTCCACATTGATATAGACTCACTCATTCAAAGCTTGTTTGAGGAAGGTATACCAAGAGCTATGCCTACTGCATCTCACCCTGCTGAGAATCCAATAGTGGAATGGAGGTATGATGCTAAAAGGAGAGCTCTGGTAATCTCTAGGTCTTAAGGACAATAAGAAATCTTCAACTTCTACCACCTGAGATACTATGAGAGCAACTATCTAGTTGACCTCCCACTTGCCAACCTAAGTCAAAACAGGCAAGCTACAAGGTTAGTTGATAGGATTCAACAAAGGGTGCTTGAAGAGTTCAAACTGAGAACCAGATTATATAGACAGAGGCTAGCAGGCAAGACTGTTGGTCAACTGGATGTAGAGGTGGACCCTAAGATTAGCTTTAAAGGGGAAACCTTAGCTGAAGGCCCAGTAGTTGAGCCTGTGAACCTTGAGACAGGAGCTGCTTCAGCACCTATTACCCTCAATGAGGCAATAGCTGGTGAAGGTGTCTTACAGCCTCTCTCTGGCCAAAGCTCAAGTACAACATCAAGCAATAAAGGCCAAAGTTCTCTCCACCCTGAGTCACACAGGCCTATGAGTCACAAAGGAAGAGGAAGATGACCTCTAAGGAGATTGAAGAGGAGAAGAGAGAGAGGAAGAGGAAAGCATGGGGAGAGAGTTCAAGAAGGACCCCTGGCTTCATGGAAGTTTCAATCAGGGTTGCCCCCAGGCCAAGCACTCAAGATGATAAGTCAAGGGCAGCAAGATTGAACTATCTGGGGTCCAGGAACTACAACATTAACGAACTCATCTCTCTTCCCTTGGAGAAATTAAATGAACTGGTTGACATGGAAGTTTCAAAGGAGAGGAAGGAAGCAGAGAATGCAGAATTGCTTCTCAAGATCAAGGAAGAAAGAAGGAGAAAAAGACTCTACAAAGCTCTTACCCTCTCCCCAGTTCAGCAAAGTCCTGAGACAGAGGTTGTGGCTTCTGAACAATAAACTCAGGAAGGTAGGGAACAAGACAGACAAAATATGATAACCTACCTGAGTGCCACAGGTCTTTATCAGGCAGCAGACCTTCTTCCCTTACCATATGACTACATTGAGTTTGAATACCTCAAGTAGCTTGAGCAATAAGTGCAAAAAGAGCAAAAAGCTATAAAGAGGAAGATGAGGGAAAAGGCTACAAGATCAAGAGCCACCATCAGAGCAAATTTGAAAAAAATCTGCTGATAGACAGAAGATGGTGAGCTTCTTGAAGTTGTATGGATTCTCCGGAAGGAGACTTGGTCCAATGTCTTTATCCACCATGGATGATCACATTAGAGTGATCAAGCAGAAGATCAAAAGGGGTGAGCTAGTTGACTTGCATTCTCCACCAAGTCAGGCTGGACTTGAAGCTGAGGTCAAGGTTGAACCGCATGAGACAACACAACCTGGACCTAGTGCTGCATCATCGCCAACTTCATCTTCTGATCCACAGCAGGGTCCTGATCCTACTTTTTCTGAATGTGTGAAGGACAAGGAACCAAATAAGGAAAACAAACAAGAACAATCTGGTACTACAGGTGAGTCTCCTCAGTTGAAGTACAAAATGAGGAAAAGGATGGCCATAAGCAGGGACAAGATGAAGAAGAAGAAGTCCATGGTATCCACCTTTACACCTCAGGATGGATCAGAACATCCTGAGGGTGATCAAGAAGAGGCTGTTTATCCAAATCCTATTCAAGTAGAGCCTTTTATTGCTAAGAGAGCCATCGTGTCTTAGATGTTTGCCACCAATCCAGACAGATGGTTTGTCATTAGAGATCAAGGGGTCAAGACATGTACTTCTGGAAAACATACTTGACATCCTTCTACATTATCTCTATGACATGAGGAGATACCTTGAGAGTCTGAGGAATCCTGACCAACTGATGATAAAGGGAATGGTCTTGATTCTGATGAGGACTATCAACAGATGAAGATCAAGACTCAAAGGTCTCTTCAGTTTTGGTAGCATCAGCCTAGGGGGAGTTTGTAAGGAATACACTAAAGGTTAATGCAACCAAAGATCAACTAAAGAGCTCTCAGCATGCACATGTGAAGTACAAGGAAGTTACTTTGGAAGATTTGATATAACTAAGTGAATTATGTTAAGTATCAAATCTTCCGAAGCCAAAAGACCAACTCTTCTGAAGCCAAAGACTGATTTCTTCCAAAGACAGAGATGACATGCTTTTTCTGAATCACCTTTTGACAAAAGCTGAACAACTTTCCGCTACCACTTCTAAAGTTTCACCAACTTATATGAGTTGGTGAAAAGTCCATGCTTTTATCAACTGTAGATTAAGGTCTTTTGTCTGTAACTTTCCAACTAGGTACTTTTATCCTTTTTGTAATATATTAGGATGTGAGCTATGGCATGTCATAGTCACTAGTCAAAAGGCAATCTGCCTTTTGATTCTACATCGATCTTGTTGTCTAGATTAGTGTTTCCAGCTGGGCTTTAAAGTATGGCCAGCTGTAGGATGTAGTATAATGTGTCTCAAGTATTTGTATTCTAGAGGCAAGCTTTGTAACACTTGTAAGAACTTGAGAGCAATATACATCATTCTTGAAAACCATATTTGAGTGTTCTTGTCTATTGTTCTTGTTACTCGTGTTCATTGTTTCATCCTAACCGGTTCCCTATCTGATCTGCTAAGTGTTCTGAATCTCTCCACATTGTGAAACTATTGTATTAACCACCCTTCAATGGTCCTACATTTAATTTCATTCACTATCTTTCATCTTTCATAAACTGGGGTTGCATAAATGGTGTGTACAAATGGTATATATATTTTTGATAGGAATTTCTCATAGGTTTAGTTTTAAAATGGTTTTTACTCATACTATACTACAACACAAAAGGCAAGTGTACTTGTCATGCAGTAATATAGTGTTGGTAAGAACTGAGTATCAATCTGTAGACTCACTTAGCCTACTCAACCGCCCTAATGATTGACTCTCAGATTTGGTTTTGATTTGAGAAAATGAATAGTCGCTTTAAGGAAACCGGATTTTTTTAAAGCAGTAACATAAATAATCAGTTAATAAAATTTGTGACTTTTATGGATAATTCAAGGGATTGAGGCTATTATCCTAATTTAGATTACACTTATATAATTGTGATAAATTGTGTGGTGTGTTGAAGATGTAGGTTTAAGTAGTTATGTTAATATTTATAAATACGATCCAGCGTAGATTTATCATAAACCAGCTCCGTAGTAATAAGGAAATTTGCATTGAGTCACTTATAGCACAACCGCCGAGCCCGTAATGATATAGGTAATATTTGTGTATCCATTTAGCATATGATTTCTGAAAACATAACTCAATTTTAGAAAATCATTATAATTATTTTAGATTTTTCAAACAAATAAGAAGGAGCTACTAAAAGATCACAAGGTTAAGGTGATATGATTTCTAATAACTATTTCTAGTTCATTAACTATGAATTTAATTATGAAGACCGGTTTTATGAATAAAAGTTAGTTCATACATTTTCCAATGTATGATATTCATAGTTACAAATCATAAGTTTATAACTTCCCTTTTGAATCTAGATGCTACCCATCAAAAGTTTACCCAAAATTTCTATAACATTAATATAACATAAACCACACCACTAGTTCATCATAAATTACATAAGTTTTATCCTATTAAGATGATAATAAGAGTTTAGCTCATAATGAGCTTGAACATAACAAGAATAAATATGAAAGATAAGTATGAAATCATTGGTAAATTGTTACAACCCGCCAAATGGGGTCCGGCTGTGATTAACTGATATCAACACAATGCAGCGGAAAGTAAACATAACTTATTCAATTGTCAACCAATCATCCACATTAATTGTACCAATACTAGTCAAGTGTTTTCTAAATCACAATTAAATTAATGTTAATCAAATGTCCCAAATGATTTTATCTAGAGATGGGGTGATGGCTAATCTCCAATGTCCGGCTAAGTCAACTCCTATCCATGTTCGTTTGGCCAAATCATTCTTCTCCTGAAATACACACCCAAAATACGTCAACATAATGTTGTTGAGCTCATAAGTTTAGGACACAAGGCTCAACATAATTCATAAAATAAGACAACAGAAGTCATGGTGCATAAGAGAAAGTATCACAATCAAACCTGGACCCGGGTGACCCTCCCGAGTGCTAAAACATCCCCTAACCCATACCCCTTATTATTATGGGCTCAAGTGTGCCCTACTAAGCACATATAATTGGCACTAATTTATGACACAACGATTATTGAATCTCAATAGGGGGTTTCCTTGTCCTTAGGGCCTATTGTGTGCGGGGGATTCCCCAAATAGTACTATCCACAAATCACGCGGCTCCCAATGGAGTTAATGATTGTGCTCACATTCGGGGACCAGAGTTGGTAGTATTGCACCACAGTAATGTATTAACCATCGAGTATGTATTTCACCTCAAAAGTTTTAAAGTAAAAAGGGGGTCATGAGACTCACCTAAGCTTGTCCTTAAAGTGGGTGTTCATGGTTTAGGGAGCTACCGACCGGCAAGGTTCCTAAGTTTGTTTTATAGATGTTAGTGCTGACATTTGGTTCCAAAGTAGTGAGGTTTAAGCTTTTGGCATGATTGGTTCCTTAATTTTGCTAAATTGGCGGTTTTTAACCCTTGTGTTTGGAATTTGGCACTTAAATCGCTTACTATGGGTTTTATTATTTCAAGTGGGGTAAGCTACTATAGTAAGTTATTTTTTATGCCATTTAGGTCTTCATAACTCTTTTTACTATTTTTCTTGCTAGAGCGGTGTTAGATTTCTTAGCTTAACGTTATATTTGTGTAAATTCCTAGAAAATTCAATGATTGATAATAATTGGTTTGTAGCTTACTTTTATTATTATAAGTCCATTATTTACTGTATTTTGATTCTTAGATTGTTTTATGTTGATTTTGGTATTCTAACGTTCAAGGCTTGGTTTTTAACGGGTTCTTAGGTTCGAGTCAACGTTTGGTCCATTTTAGTCATACAAGATTCTAATATACTTAAAGTAAGTTTTGATTCTGGAGATTTCATGTTTTTAGCTTAGGAGCATGTTTTTATGAATTTCTACTATTTTAATATGAATATCCCCTATATTATTGTTTACTAAGCAAACCAGCTTTATAATTTATGAAACTAAATTTTTAAGCATTTCTTATCCTTATAAGTCTACTAAAATTTTTGTACATCAGATTGTATGCATTTTTGATACTTCTGTTAAGTCCACCGGTTAGTTCCGTTAAGTGTCCGTTAAGTCCCGGTTTTGGATTTTTAAGTGTTTTAATCTGATTTTTTTCCTTTGCAAATATATTTATAACAGAAATAACTCTTACATAACCCTATATTTTCAGTAAGTTAAATCCCCAACTTGTTTCTCGTATTTTCTTCGTATTTTTGAAGATTTTGTATTACTTTTGAAGGGCGGATTTTATACGTGTAAATCATGAAACTTAAATTTTAACTTAAGATCATCACTATTAACTTCCAGAAACATTCAGATTATAATCTTTAATTTTACTTAATATAGTTTTATATTTTTATGAAAACCAGGTTTTCGGTTGTATTATATTTATCAAAACCGTTCTTTACGCAGATTTTACATCCTTTTTTTAATAGAAAATATGGTATCGTATTTGTTCATATGGTGTTGGGGTGGCACGGGGTTGTTTGTGTCACCAACGGGATGATACGTGATATTTCGTGCGTTTTCGGGTAGCAACGGTTACCTTGTTAGGTAGATGTAGTGGAAGCGGGGGCTGCCAAAGAAGCTTGCGATGGTGAGAGAAGGCTGTTAGAAATGGCAGGTTAGTTCAGGTTGCAAGATCAACGGAAATGGAGATGTGAAGTCGAAGATATGTGGGTGTGTGTGTGTGTGTGTGTGTGTGTGTGTGTGTGTGTGTGTGTTCAGCGATGTTTACCTTAACCTACTGGGGTTGATGGTGCTCGAGTCTGGGCTGCTTCTTGGCTTCAGGATGGCTGGAGTCTGCTGCTCGATAAGAGTAAGAGAATAAGAGAAGGTTGAGAGTGTTTGGTGAGAGTTATATTTGGAATTGAAGGTGAGGGTGGTGGCGTTGTAGGGTGTTCGGCCGAGAGGTGTTGGGAAGGGGAGCTGGGTCCCGGTTTCTTAATTACAGGATTCTGCATTGGTTAAAGGAAGATTTTGGTTAGTGAAATAAGTTAGCATGGATTAAAAAGATAAGCCATGCATTGGGTGGCTTGGGTGGTGATTGGACAAGTCAACTAGCATTTCTCTTTTTCTAAAATAAATATATTTTCAAACGGGTGTATGTATGTATGTATTTATGACTGGACTAATTTTATTTATCTAGTATTCATTGTATGGTTATTTTTAGTTTTTATTTATAAGGTGTAAGCATTAGGTGGATTTATTATTGTTTAAAGTTATTATTATTATTATTATCACTGTTATCGTTTACATGGATTATGTCTTGCATAAGTTTTTATATTTTTAGTTTTGTGATTCATTAAATTATAAGTTATTTATTGCGGGTATGTTGGGCTCAACAAGTGTACAAATGCGAATGACTAAGGTACAAATGCTGGTGATTTAGGCATACAACTGCGGAAGAAGTAAACAAATGCGGATGACTTAAGTATACAACTACGGAGGAAGTAAACAAATGCGGATGACTTAAGTATACATCTGCGGAAGAAGTAAACAAATGCAGATTACTTAAGTATACATCTGCAAAAGAAGTAAACAAATGCGGATGACTTAAGTATACATTTGCGGAAGAAGTAAACAAATGCGGATGACTTAAGTATACATCTGCGAAAGAAGTAAACAAATGCGGATGACTCTTAAGTATACATCTGCGGAAGAAGTAAACAAATGCGGATGACTTAAGTATGCATCTACGGAAGAAGTAAACAAATGCTGATGACTTAAGTATGCATCTGCCGAAGAAGTAAACAAATGCGGATGACTTAAGTATACATCTGCGGAAGAAGTAAACAAATGCGGATGACTTAAGTATACATCTGCGTAAGAAGTAAACAAATGAGGATGACTTAAGTATACATCTGCCGAAGAAGTAAACAAATGAGGATGACTTAAGTATATATCTGGGGAAGAAGTAAACAAATGCGGATGACTCATAGTCTTAGGTATAGACTTTTGGCACATAGCTTCACTAGGGCATTGGGCCTAAAACCCACTAGTGTCGGTAGTTCACGAACCATCTCATAACATGGCCTAAATGTCCCATTAAGATCTTGTGGGTGAAGCCTACTTAGCATTATGGTCCAATGACTAGTTTAAAGTTTGATGGGCCTAAGCCCATTATGGGGTGTGTGTGTGTATCCATGTCTAGGAATTTGATCTCGTTGGTCTCGTCACATGGGCTTCTGTGATCATTACGTGGCCCGTTATGGTTTCTAAAAAAAAGCCTTTCCGGGCCCAAAAGTTGGGGTTGTCACATCCTCCCCTACTTATAGAAATTTCATCCTTGAAATTTGCTTAAGGCTAGTTTATCAAGCTCTGTTCTAATTCTAGAGATGCAATGGGGTTGGTCAATCATCATGGTTCATACAGTGAAACGTTTTGTTACTAAAATAAACGTATGTATATAAAGCCAATTTAGTGTGATGCCGGGTTGGGGGTTTTACCGACTCTTTCTTGAATTCCATTGTTAGGGGTTTTGTGTTCAAAGAGACGTGGGTACTTCTTTCTGATTTTGCTTTTCGGTTCCCAAGTGAACTCAGGTCCTCGTTATGAGTTCCATTTGACCTTCATAATTGGAATCTTACTATGTCTAATTTTCTTTTCCTATCGCCCCATTATTTCGAGTGGTTCTTCAACGACTTGGAGCTTGTCATTAATCTACACTTCCGAGTTTGGCACTATCAGGTTTTCATCGGATAGGCACTTCTTGAGATTTAAGACGTGGAACGTGTCATGTATTTTGCTTAATTCTTTAGGTAGTTCCAGCCTATAGGCAATGGGTCCGATTCTCTCGAGAATCTTGAAGGGTCCAATGTACCTCGGGCTCAATTTTCCACACTTACCAAATCTGATTAACCGTTTCCATGGGGACACCTTCAGCATCACCCAGTTCCCACTTGAAATTCTAAGGGTTTACGTCTGTTATCGGCATAGCTCTTTTGTCAATCCCTCGCTGCTGCTAGACGTTCTCATATTCAGTGAATCTTGTCAGTTGTTTCTTGCACTATTCCTGGACCGGTTAACTGGCTTTCTCCTACTTCAGCCCAACAAACCAGAGACCAACACTTACGTCCATAAAGTGCCTTAAAGGGTGCAGCTCCTATGCTGGTGTGTTAGCTGTTGTTATAGGAAAATTCAGCTAGTGGTAGGTGGGTGTCCCAATTTCCACCAAAGTCTATCACGCAGGTCCTCAACATGTCTTCAAGGGTCTGAATTTTCCTTTCGCTCTGACCATCAGTTTGAGGGTGGTAGACGGTGCTTAAGTCTATGCGCGTTCCCAGTGTTTGTTGAAATGCTTGCCAGAATCGGGAGGTAAATCGGCTATCTCGATTTGAGATAATTGACAAAGGTACTCCGTGTCGAGATACTATTTCAGTGACATATATCTTAGCTAGCTTTTCCATTTCGTAGTCTTCCCTAATTGCTAAGAAGTGTGCCGACTTGGTTAGTCGGTCCACTATTACCCATATAGCTTCGTTCCCTCTTAGGGTTCAGGGAAGTTTTGTGACAAAATCCATGGTGATTCTTTCCTATTTCCATTCTGGTATTTCTGGCTGTTGGAGTAATCCGGATGGCTTTTGGTATTCTGCCTTTACCTTGGCACAAGTTAAGCATTTTCCTACATAGGTGGCTATTTCTCTTTTCATACCTGGCCACCGATAGTTTATCCTTAAATCCCTATACATCTTGTCGTTCCCAGGATGAATGGAATATTTTGATTTGTGGGCTTCATCTAAAATGATGTCACTTAGCCCACCAAGCGTCGGGATCCATGCCCTTCCATTCAACCTCATTATTCTATCATCTTGGTTGTTTAGTTGTTTCTCCATCCCCTTTAATCCTTCTTTCTCATAGTTTTCTTTATTCGTAGCCTCTTTTTGGGTTCTTTGTATCTGATCTCTCAGATCAATTTGTGCCTTCATTCGCAAGGCACGAACCCTAAGCGGTTTGGCCCTTTCCTTCCTGCTTAAAGCGTCTGCTACCACGTTCACCTTACCGGGGTGGCATCGGATTTCACAATCATAGTCGTTAAGTAATTCCACCTATCTCCTTTGTCGCATGTTTAACATTTTCTGATTCAAAATGTTTTGTAGGCTTTTGTGATCGGTGAAGATCACGCACTTCATACCATACAGGTAATGCCTCCAGATTTTTAGCGCAAATACTAGAGCTCCTAACTCCAATTCGTGTGTGGTGTAGTTTTGCTAGTGCACCTTTAGTTGTCTTGAAGCATATGGTATCACTTTTTCCCTTTGCATCAGGACACACCCTAGTCCGTGGTGTGAGGCATCACAATACACTGTGAAATCGTCTGTTCCCTTGGGTAGGGACGTGATCGGTGCACTACATTGCTTCTGCTTCAGGGTTTCAAAGGCTTCCTGTTGCTTCGCTTCCCATTTGAATTTAGTACTTTTCTGGGTCAGGTACGTCAGTGGTTTGGAAATTTTTGAGAAGTTCTCTATGAATCTTCGGTAGTAACCGGCCAACCCTAAAAATTATGGTACCTCGGTAGGGGTCTTAGGTGGTTCCCACTTCTTAATTGCCTCAATCTTTGAGGGGTTGACTTGAATTCCTTTCTCGCTTACTATGTGACCCAAAAACTACACTTTTCGCATCCAGAAGTCACACTTTGTAAACTTGGCATATAGCCGCTCCGTTCGCAGTAGCTCTAAAATCAACCTCAAATGTTGTTTGTGTTCTGCCTCGGTCTTAGAGTATATCAGTATGTCGTCTATGAAAACCAATACGAATTTGTCCAAGTATGGATTACACACCCTCTTCATGAGGTCCATGAATACCGCAGGTGCGTTGGTTAAACCGAAAGGCATCACTAAAAATTCGTAGTGCCCGTACTAGTTCGTAGTGCCCGTATCTTGTGGGTCAAGCCCACTTAGCACTGTGGTCCAATGACCAGTTTAAAGTTTGATGGGCCTAAGCCCATTATGGTGTGTGTGTGTTTGTATCCATGTCTAGGAGTTTGATCTCGTTGGGCCCATCACATCGGCTTCTGTGATCATTGTGTGGCCCGTTATGGTTTCAAAAAAAAAAAAAAAACTTTTTGGGCCCAAAAATCGGGGTTGTCGCATTATTGGAACAATCAAACTAGTGATCCATAATGGGGTGACGTTTAAGCAATACCAAGCTTCTTTTAAGTGTTGAATGCACATTCTGAGCCTCCCAAAGACCTTCAAGATTAGATTCACGAGAGAAAATAGTAGAGTTTATATGACAACCTTGATTTTTTGTGCTTGGGAATTTTTTCAGAACCTTATATGGGCCACATAATAATATTAGATTTGATCTAGTGATTGGAACTCATGAAATGGGCCCTACAACATTGGGCTTAAGCCCACACACACACATACTTTAATGGGCCTTGGTCCATCAAACCCTAAACGGGCCATTAGACCATAAAGCTTATTAGACTTTGACCCACAAGACCTTAATGGGCCATTGGGCCATATTGTTATTATGTGTTATAACCTATCAACCTTAATGGGCCTTGGGCCCGATACCTTAATGGACCTAGTTACCACTTGGACTCTAATAGGCTTTGGCCAACAAACTAATATAAATTTGGATTTTTAGATGATAATTAATATTAGGAAGCTCGTAAATAATAAATGTTAAAATTCTAGTCTTGGTCCAATAAGAAAAACAAATGAACGAACCTATAACTCCCGATGTAACAAACATTAATCAAGTTAACATGTATAAACATAACTATGACAACTACAAAATCTATTTAAGAAATAATAAATAATAAATATTAAAAGCCATAACCATAAAAAAACACATAAATGTATAAAAACTTAAAAGACATGAACTTTTATAAAAATAAATAACACTTTTTTTGGTAAAGGGTTACCCCGGTGATTTTGTATTATAAACAAACCATGAAGAAAAAGTAGTAAAAAAAAATTCTACACTAGTTCATATATGGACAAAACCCATATATTTGAACAAGCAAATAACCAAAAACCTAGTCTACCAACACATCAACTAAAGTAGACTCAACAAAATAAGACATCTTGTGAAATTAGCCTCCATCATCAAACATTCGAACATCATCGATCTTCCAATCCGCAAGGATGTCCATTACTCTAGTCGTCCTCTTCATCTTAAGACCCATCAATTTTAGGCTATTCAGAATAAGATTTGATAAAGTCTCTATAGGGCGACTATAATTCTTGAACATCCTTGAATTCCTCTCTTGCCAAATGTAGTAGACTGAGGCAGCAACCACTAGCTTTCGAATAACCACATATAACCGATAAGCATGGGAACGATGTTGAATTACTTTGATATTATCCCACTTAGGAGGTACCATATGTAAACAACCTTTATTCCACACGCATAGCCACAACATAGTCGAACACTTGCACTCAAAAAATAAGTTGTTATGAGAATCAAAATTCTCAACACACAAGGAGCAACATATCATGTTCATATTATGGCGACGAGAAAGACCCCACAATAGAATTCGATCCTGAGTTAACAGTTTACCTTTAATAACGAGCCACAAAATAAAAGCATGCCGAGGGATACATTCGGAGAACCATACACATTTAGACCAGTCCACCATTGGTTCCCTAGCTCTGATCGAATCCCAAGCCAAAGAGGTAGTGAACGACTGAAAAGAGTCATCCTTTCACTATTTGATTTTATCGGTTTCTTCCTGATTAAGAGAAATATTTGTAATATTAATTAGGACCGGAAATAAATCATACCAAGCCGAAGGCCACAACTAGCAACCATTTGACCAAATATCCGAAACTGAGGACCGCAGATTAAAGCCTACATATCGAATGTCCCTAGGCAAAATAATTAGATTAATAGACCTAATACCACTCCAAGTATCATACCAAGCCGACATGTTGCAGCCATTCCTAAGCACAGTTTGAATATATGGCCTATCTGTAGGCCTTAACTGAAGTAACTTTCGCCTAGTCTAAGAACACTTACCTGGGATTGGAACTGACCAAAAGTTCCTATTTCTCAATCAATATAAATGAATCCATTCCACCCACAAGGACTCTCCTTTGGATATGATACTCCATATATGAGAAATCATAAGAGCTTCATTCATATCCTTAGCTTGACGAATGCCAAGTCCACCTTCTTGCTTGGGAAGGCAGATTACCTACCAAGCCACTTTAGCTTTACCATTCTTCATAGGACCTTGACACCATAAGAAACCTCTCATCTTAGCCTCCAAATTAGAAATAATTTTAGTAGGGAGAATAAAAATTGAAGACCAATATAGATGCATCGATGACAAAACTGAAATAATAAGTTGGCAACGTCTCGCAAAAGAGAGATATTTATTCTTCCAGTCATTAATTCTACTATCCAATATCTCTAAAACAATATTGCAATCTTTCACAATCAACCTCGTGACAATAAGAGGAACTCCCAAATAACAAACTGGAAAAGATCCTTCCTCAAAAGGCATTATAGATAAAATAGTAGCTTTAATCGAGGCAGGAACATTGCATAAGAAAATAGTGCTTTTCTGAGGACTAGGCACCAAACCAGACAATGATTTAAAAGATTGAAGAGACTTTATAATACATGAAGCCGAGTGCTCATTACCCCTAGAGAATAGAAACAAATCATCAGCAAAACAGAGATTGATAAGCCTCAGTTTCTCATATTTATTATGGAATCTGAAAAAAGGGTCGATTCGGGTTGAAGAATCAGGGTAAGAATTTCCATCATAAGAGTGAAAAGATATGAAGATAGTGGATCTCCCTATTGAAGGCCTCTTTTACCCTGAAAATACCCACATAAGTTCCCATTCACTGATAAAGAATAAGATGGAGTAGAGACACATAACATAATCCAGTTAACCATTTTACAATGGAAGCCAAAACCAAATAAAATGTCTCTTAGTAAACTCCAATTCAGAGTATCGTAAGCCTTTTGGATATCAATCTTTAATGCATATCTTGGGGGACCACTATTACGATGATAGTTATGCATAATTTTCTAGGTTAATAAAACGTTATCTGAAATCTTCCTATTAGGAATAAACACTGACTGGTTAATACTTATAAGGTCATTCAAAGAAAATTTAATCCGCGAGGCAATAATCTTTGTAATGCACTTGTAAATCACATTACAACACGAAATAGGCTTGAAGTCCCTAACCCTAGAGGTAGTAGTGATCTTAGGAACAAGAGCAATAGTAGTATGATTAAGTTCTTTCAACAGTTTGTCTTTGTGAAAGAAATCTTTGATAGCCCTAATAACTTTCCTCCCAGTAATATCCCATGACTTCTTGAAAAAAGCTAAAGAGTACCCATCTGGCCCCAGAGCCATATTATCACCAATAGAGAACATAGCCATTTTAATTTCCTCAGTCGAGACCTCTTTTACCATGTCCCTAGATTTTGTATTATCTAACTGAGAAGTAAACAACTACGGAGAGGGAGAAATAGGGTTATGATTATGCGACCCTAAGAACTATTCATTGTGTTTCACAAAAGCATTCTCAACCTCCCCACCTTCAAATCGCTGCCCTTGATTATCCACAATGGTTCCAATTTGACTTTATGGGTTCTACATTTGATAGATTTATGATAATAAGCCATGTTAGAATCACCTTCCATTAACCATTGGATTTTAGACTTTTGTTTTAGAAACCATTCCTCATCAAGACAAGCATCATTATATTCTTGCAAACACAAAGATTCCTGAATTCTCAATTCCAAACTATTTGGATCTTTATCGATAGCCTCTTGAATTTGATCTAATGTAGATCGAAGCATAGCAACCTTTTTTTGAAGGTTCATTTGCTTATAAAGAAACGATCTTAATGGATTCTTGAGCAGCTTTAATTTCTTGGCTACTTGAAATTGATAAACCCCATCAACCCGATTAGACCAAATGCTAGAAACAACCACTCTAAATCCCCTTTTATAAAATAAAAAAATTGCAAATTTGAATGGAGGGGGCTTCAGCCGATTAAGATTCGGAAGTTTGAGAATGCATGGGCAATGACCAGAACTCCTGTAGGGGAGGAAAATAGAACTCAGTGCCAGAAATAAATCCATGAAATCCATATTAGCCACTATCCTGTCTATTTTGTGGAAAATCTCTCCCCCTGATTTTGGCTTTTACGACCAAGTATAGTGCAATCCTGATGCATTAACATCGCTTACCTCAATCAACTTAACACACTCTTGAAAATCCTTCATGCTAACATTAACTTTGGATGAGCTTGAAAAACTAACCTCCAGATTTAGAGTGGTATTAAAGTCACCCATTATGACCCCGGCTCTATTTCGAGCAAAACCCTTACGAAGATACAAATTAGCCCACGATTTCCTTCTATCAATGTAAGAATTACTAGCGTAAACAAGAGAGCAGAAAAGTACTTTTCGGTTAGTTTTGAAATTTACCTGAATATGAATAACTTGATCCGAAGAAGAGAGAACCATGACATCCATAATGAAAGGATCCCACCCAATAGTAATCTAGTACCCTTGGATCACTAGGAAGTATTAGATATGCAGTCCCATTGACTAAAAATTTTCTTGCAGCTCAATATGATATTCACTGTATCCACATAAGTCTCCAGAATAGCGCATAAATAAGTTTATTTTCATTAACGAAATTATGAACCTCCTTTTGTTTCAGAGAGTGGTTCAACCCCCTAATATTCCATGCAGCTAAACTAACCATGAGAGCCCCCAGAAGCAGGAGTGCTTGCCCCCGAAGAAATCCTCTTACCATTATGATCTCCCACCAAAAATTTAGATGTTTCGTTGAAGACATCATAAACCTCATCATCATCTGAATCTTCATCTTTCGAATCATTTTTAACATAACCTGAAGAACTAGTGCCTATAATATCATCATTTAAGTTTTCCAAAGCCTTACCATCCATTCTAAGCACATCAAAAGAGTTATGTGTCTTAAAGCCCGATGAATCAATTGGTTTCGTAGGATTCATGGTAGGAGTTTGAGTTTTCGCACTAGGAATAGGTTAAGAGGGTTTTGGTCTACGCTCCCACTTTACCTTAGCCACTGGAACTCCATTTTTCTTCCCCTGCTTATGGTTCTTGACTTCCATAAACCCATCACCATCTATTTTAACCAGTTGCTTAAAAGAACCCTTCAGTTGTTTACGACATCTATCAGAAGAATGCCCAAACACACAACATTGATCACATCGCTTAGGTTTCCATTCATACTCAATATGCATTGTTTTTTAATGAAACTCTCTCCATGAATCTCAAGGATTGCCATGTTAATCATTTCCTTCAACTCTTTATCCGCCAAAACTTCGTTAAGAGCTCTAGCATACCTACGTCCCCAGGCATTCATACACATAGAAGTTGTAAAGGAATCAAGTAGGTTAGGGCAATCAAAGATGCAATTAGACTAAGGCCATCATCAGTATATGCAGGTAGAGGCACATCATGTATTTTAACCCATACCTGAACCTTCTTGACACTTTCCTTGACCAGTTTTGCCGTAGGAGACGACCTACTAAGGAAAGTAGGTTGCGATCGTATCATCCATGGTCTGCCCTCCAAAACACTCATCATCCCATCTTTATCCAAGAACTTAAAGAAAAAGTATCTGTTGGCATTCATCATGATTTTCTGTAGGCTGAATTTCTTCTAGTTCTGCTTGATAAAATAATCAACTACAGGAAACGCCAACTGATTAGCCAAGAAATCCATATAGAGTATTTTCCATCTTCTCGTACATGAACCGCATTGATTCCTCAGGAAGAACCATGTCAATACCGTCCTTTTTCAAGGCAATATCAATTTTTCTAAAGTTAATCGCATTCATGGGATGTGAAGCCTTGACCGAATCAGCATAAGAAACTTGATGATGAATTTTTCCATTGTCCAATTTCAAATCCATAGAATCATTAATGCCAGTATCCGTAGCCATAATTTGAGATTCAAATTTTAGTTTTTGCATGCCAGCTTTAGGGTTTTGCATGTTTTCTTGAACCACAGTTTTCGAAGTCTTCAGACGTTCTCCAGTGTTTTTCAAAATACCCTTCGAAGGAATGAAAGATCCATCAATGCGTTTGATTTTCTAAGCCAGATCAAAAGACATTTGAATAAATCTGAATCCAAAAGAAGAAACCCTAATCCAATAACAATACCATAAATCCTTAAGAGGTTAATAGGATTCGTACCAATCAAGCTAAACTATATCAATAGCCGCGTTTAGTTACAGACCTACTAAGCGATCAGGAAGAGGAGAATGTTTTGGAGATCAATTAATTAAGAAGAAGAAACAAAAACCTAATCGAACAAGAACTATAACAGCTAACAATACTCGTACCATACAAATTGATATCTCAAACCGTATAACCCGACCTGTTCGCTAACACCCCAAACTTAAAACACAAACCCTAAACCTCATTTCTTTACATGCCATTTCTCAATAACTGAATCTCCTCTCCAAATCAGTTGTTAATCTTCATCCTAATAAACATGAATCGATAATGCCTTCCTGTATCGAAGTAAATCCTGTTCTATTTAGATGATTATTTGCATCTATTTTTCCTGTGCAATGATCGATCTACTTTGTTCACTTTGCGAAGGTCGATGTTGTTTTTCTGTGCTCATTGATAGTTGAAGGTCCTTCTATGGTCTTTTATGATACTTCTTTACTCTGGATTTCCTCTACATCAATCGATCTATAATTATTTGTTGTTGATTTTGTGTATTTGTTTATCGATATGATGGTTGTTGATCTTGTGTATTTGTTCCTTGATTTGATAATGATCTATTATTATATGTTGCTGATCTATTGTATTTATTCATCGATTATCTATTGTTGCTTCTATTCTCTTATGCATAGTAGTATAATACTTTTGTTTGGGTACTAAGTTGCTTCTATGCTCTTTAGCCTAATTAATCGTATACCCACTTAGGATGTGTTTTTTGAGTTTACTATTAAAGCTATAGTTTTTGCTTTCAATATCCAGATCAATATGGATGTAGTTACAATCAAAATAAAAATAGTTTTTTGTTTGTAGTATATGATTTATATGATTTATTATAAAGAATTTCTTGTTATTTAGGTTATATTCATCATCGTTTATGGTAATTGTAAGGTCAATATTTAAAGGCTGATGGAACCAAAACATCCAAAGAGCTCTTAGCATGCATGCATGAAGTACAGAGTAAAGTTACTTTGGAAGTTTTACACTACTCAAAGGAAATAAGCTAAGTGTAAAATCTTTTGAAGCCAAATGACAAAATCTTCTGAAGCCAAAGATGAAGTCTTCCGAAGCTTCAGAGACAAGGGGTTTTGAAGCCAAAGATTGATTTCTTCCGAAGACAAAGAAGACATGCTTTCTCTGATCACCTTTTGACTAAAGCTGAACAACTTTCCGCTGCTACTCTAAAGACTCACCAACTTAGATAAGTTGGGGAAAAGGTCCTTGCTTTTGTCAACTGTTGATTATGGTCATTGGTCTGTAACTTTCTACTTTTGTACCTTTTATCCTTTTTGTAATATATTAGGATGTGAGCTATGGCATGTCATAGTCACTAGTCAAAAGACAATCTGCCTTTTGACTCTACACTAATCTTGTTGTCTAGATTAGTGTTTCCAACTGGCCTTCAAAGTATGGCCGGTTGTAGGATATAGTATAAAGTGTCTCAAGTACTTGTATCTTTTATGTATGCTTTGTAACAGTTGTAAGAACTTGCGAGCAATATACATCATTCTTGAAAACCATATTTGACTGTTCTTGTTCTTGTTCTTTTACTTGTGTTCTTCGTATCAACTAACCGGTTCCCTATTTGATCTGTTAAGTGTTGCACATCTCTCCATCCTTGTGAAACTATTGCATTAACCACCCTTCACTGGTCCTGCAATTGGTATTAGAGCATTTCAGGCTCTTGATTGTAAGATATCACCATCTTTGATCACTTCAGTTTCATAGAACACTTAACAACTCAAATGTCGGCTCTTGCTAAAGTTGATATAGAAACCAGTACTATGACAAAGTCTCACTGATCACTCCTGATGACTTTAATACTTGGTGCCAACGTATGGAAGGGTTCATCAAGTGTAAGGCCCCGTTTCCTGAAACCCCACAGTTGGTCAATCATTGCATAAAAACATTTAAAAGATACATTATTATCACAACGGAATTTAAAAACTTCTCATTTATAAGTTAAAACATATCATTTCATTACATCATTCATGTAAATTTCAAAATACAACATCATATCAAAATGTGAATGCCAGCCTCAAAACGCTCCCAATAGCTTATGCATCCATGCCTGCACCTCCTCAGCATCAACATAAAAACCTGCCAACTATTATGCATACAAAAAGTCAGTGACGCTGAGTGAGTTCTAGTTTTATAAATAAAATACTTTACTTTCGTTAAAACATAACCTTTACATTCATTCGAGATCACACATCATACGTACACATTGATAATAATTATTACTATCTTCATCATCTTTCATCATTATCATTCATTACATCTCTCACCATCATCCAGATCCTGTCTCATGCAATGCCCCCGACTCATGCTCGAAAGCTGATACTGTGCCGGGGCCTGTAAACAAACCCCTGACTCATGCTCGAAAGCTGACACAGTACCGGGGTACGCGACAAGTATCCCATCTTGTATGCAACACCCCCGACTCATGCTCGAAAGCTGATACTATGCTGGGGCCTGTAAACAAACCCCCGACTCATGCTCGAAAGCTGATACTATGTCGGGGCCTGTAAACAAACCCTTGACTCATGCCCGAAGGCTGACACAGTACCGGGGTGAGAAACAAAGATCTCATCACTCACACGCCACACCCCCGACTCATGCTCGAAAGCTGATACTATGCCGGGGCCTGTAATCCTGTCTCATGCAATACCCCCGACTCATGCTTGAAAGCTGATACTATACTGGGGCCTGTAAACAAACCCCCGACTCATGCTCAAAAGCTGACACAGTATCGGGGTACGCGACAAGGATCCCATCTTGTATGAAACACCCCCGACTCATGCTCGAAAGTTGATACTATGTTGGGGCCTGTAAACAAACCCCCAACTCATACCTGTAGGCTGACACAGTACCGGGGTGAGCAACAAATATCTCATCACTCTCACAAGCCACACCCCCGACTCATGCTCAAAAGCTGATACTGTGCCGTGGCCTGTAATCCTGTCTTATGCAATACCCCCGACTCATGCTCGAAAGGTGATATTATGCCGAGGCCTATAAACAAACCCCCGACTCATGCTCGAAAGCTAACATAGTACCAGGGTACGCGACAAGGATCCCATCTCGTATGCAACACCCCTAACTTATGCTCAAAAGCTGACACAGTACCGGGGCAGGAGTCAAAGGTCTCAACGTTCATTACCTCCATTCTCGTTATCTTTCACTTTTGTTACATAATACTTTACTTATACACTCATACATAATAGGTAAAGCCACAACATACACATCATGAACATCAACAACAACACACAACATGCGCAACATAACCGGCATAACCAACACAACAGAACTTAGCATAACCATCTACCTCCCAAATCTCCTAGAAATACCAAGCCTACAAAGAAATGCAGATGAACATCTTAGGCACATGAGCATCTAAATTCGGATGAAAATAGTCTAGGTGCATGAGCACTATGCGGGCGCTTGAACACTATGCAGGCGCATGGACACTGCTTGGGTGCATGAGCCACACTTAGGCGCATGATCAGTAGGCGCATGGGGTACTTGGGCGCATGGGCACAATCTGGGCGCATGGGAAATGCTGGGGCGCATGGGAACAATCTGGGCGCATGAACACCTAGGCGCATAGAAAACAATCTGAAATATAACCTATGCTACAAACAACTCCCAAACATCGTTCTAACACATCCTAACACGAATCTACCATGCTACAACACTAAAACACTCTAAACATCAAACATAACCGAAGAACCACTTCTAAAACAATCATCAACAGGGCACAGTCGAACGTCATGCTGAAAACTCATGGTTTGTTTTAAAAACTTATGCTCGGTATGCATAATAGCCCCAAACACTTAGAAAACCATAAAAAGAGAGGATCTAGAAACTCACCTTGAACAGCCTTCGAGTAGGGCACTTCAAACCCGAGACTCACCTGCAATTCAACACCTAAAATCCACGAAAACGAGCGCTAAACACCAAAAATCTCGGTCCATAACTCGAAAATCCAGCTGAAACCGAACAATTACCCAAGAAAACTCACCTTTTGCAGATTCTTCTTCTTCTCTCTCTCTAAAACCAATGAAACTCTTCTTCTTTGTAGCCGAGAACAAGAAGTAAGTGGGGGCATGGGTGGCCATTCCCTCCTTTTTAAACACAATTATAATAAAGTTTGCCATTTGCACAACTTTAGCCCTTCAACTTGAGTTATTTCAACTTTCTTTCTTTATACTTTTCTTTTCTTTTCCTTTTAAAAAATTTCCGGGTGTTACAAGTCCACCCCACTTATATAGGTTTCATCCCCGAAACCTGTCACTCCTCGAACAGTTATGGATAATGCTGTCTCATCTCTTCCTTGATTGTACATGTAGGCTCAGACCCCTTGTTGGGCCCCACTGTACTTGAACAAGTGAAACCACCCTTCTCCTTAGCCCTTCTCTCCCTTCTACCAGTAATGGCCACCGGTTGCTCCACGTAGTTGAGTCGTTCGTCCATCTCAATATCCTCTATTGGCACGATCATATCCTCACCGATTAAGGACTTCCTCAGACGAACTACAGGGAATGTCGGATGAGTTCCACTTAACTCATCAGGTAACTCCAGTCGATAGGCAACTTCTCCTACCTGACTGATAATTCGGAATGGCCCTATATACCTCGGTATTAGCTATCCTTGCTTTCTGAATTGGATAATCCCCTTTCCATGGCGAGGCCTTCATCATTACTCCATCGCCGTAGGTCGGCACCGAACTCTTGTCGGGCGCGGTTGATCAAACCATCTTCTTGCGACACTCGGTGTTTGTCTTATAGGCTGCTAGCCAATTCATCCGAAGGCGTACACCTATCCACCTGAGTTTGTCCTAAACAGTCTAGCAGGAAACAGGTGCTCTCCCAATTCTATCACGCAATCCTCTAGGGCATCAGGTAACCTAGTGGACTTACCAATAGCAATTTCTACATCGAAGGGCTGATCGACCTTCCTACTTCTGACGTGCAACTTATCATAGGAGGCAGCAGGAATGAAACTACTACTAGCACCACAATCAAAGTACATATGCACCAATTTAATTTACTAGAAACATACCTGACGTCACGTCGGAGTCCACTCTAGCCTCCTCCCGATCATAGTGAATGCTCTAACCTTCATCCTCTTCTCTCCTTCTCAGCCCCTTCCTTGCACCGGTTCCTATTCCTAACATTGCCTCGCTCCTTCACCACATCCACTATCGCCACCGCCTCTCGCTCATCATACAATCTCCCTGCTAAATCGACCACTGACCTAAACGTACCTGGCCGAGCGGCAATTAGATGTCTGCGGATATCTGCCGGTAGACCTTGAATGTACCTCTTGATCATTCATGACATAGGCGTCACCTGATCTGGCACCAGCTTGCCATCTCGTTGAACTTCGTGGTGTACTGCTGGTGCGTCATCGTTCCCGCCTCCAACTGCAGGAACTCTCTCTCAACTTTGTCAAGCTCCCTATGAGGGCAAAACTCCTTAATTACAAACCTCTTTAGCTCATTCCACCTCATCCTCCCGATTGCCCTGGTACCCTAGGCTTGGACAATGTTATCCCACCAGCACAAGGCTGAGTCCATAAATGAGTGGGTAGCGAACTTTACCTCTTGATCCTCTCGGCACTCGCTGATATCGAGTACCGCCTCCATCTCCCTCACCCAACTGTGAGTAGCCGCAGCACTCCTGTTCCCAGCGAACATAGGGGGCCTGCTTCTTTGGAATGCCCCATAGCTACATCCCCTCACAGTTTCCTGCACAGCTTCCTCCTCCTCCTCATTGTCGTTGGAGACAACCATATCAGTCTTTGGTTTCTCCCTTCCCCCGGTCTTCCTCTTCTCAGCTTCCTTCTTCTCATCCTCCTTCACAGCTCTCCTAATAACCTCGGTCACTACAGTCTGCAGAATTGTCTGCATAACCAAATGAACTTCCTCTGCTACTGCCTCCCTCATTGAGGCTTTAGGATTAGCACTGTCATCCTCACCGCCCTGGTGACGTCATCCTCAGCCCTGACGGCTCTTCAGGAGCCGTTTCAGCAGTCTTAGATCTGTTCCTCGTGACACGCGGTCTAACACCACATCCACCCCGACCTCCACCTTGTGAAGCCTCAGAAGATCTACCACTAGCCATCACTAAATAATACAAGATTCAAGCACCAACACTGTCATTCAAGGTAATAGCTCAGATTATGTCAAGTATAGTAAGTCCCTAATTACAGTGGCCAGTTGTGATTAGCCACTTACTTTACCTTTCATTCCCTGAGCATTTCCTATCCTGACTACATCAGTATCTAAATCTACACAAAAGCACATAAACCACATAACACGCTCACATAATTCCCCTTTTCATTAACTTACATAAAACATTAACGTAAAACCTTTACCTACAGGCATGTAGCTACTAGGACTGGCATCCCTTTCCTTTAGTCCTATTCTCAATTTAAGTTTAGGTTCTTTTGAAAATATTTACCCAATTCTCTTAAACTTTGGCTCTAATACCAACTTGTAAGGCCCCGTTTTCGAAAACCCCATAGTTAGTCAATCATTGAATAAAAACATTTAAAAGATACATCATTATCACAGTGGAATTTAAAGACTTGTCATATATAAGTTAAAACATATCATTTCATTACATCATTCATGTAAATTTCAAAATACAACATCATATCAAAATGTGAATGCCAGCCTCAAAATGCTCCCAGTAGCTTATGCATCCATGCCTGCACCTCCTCAGCATCAACACAAAAACTTGCCAAGTATTATGCATACAAAAAGTTAGCGACACTGAGTGAGTTCTAGTTTTATAAATAAAATACTTTACTTTCGTTAAAACATAACCTTTACATTTGTTCGTGATCACAAATCATACGTACACATTGATAATAATTATTATTATCTTCATCATTGTTCATCATTATCATTCATTACATCTCTCACCATCTTCCAAATCCTGTCTCATGCAATACCCCTGACTGATGCTCGAAAGTTGATACTATGCCGAGGCCTGTAAACAAACCCCCGACTCATGCTCGAAAGCTGACACAGTACCGGGGTACGCGACAAGGATCCCATCTTGTATGCAACACCCCCGACTCATGCTCGAAAGCTGATACTATGCCGGGGCCTGTAAACAAACCCCCGACTCATTCTCGAAAGCTGATACTATGCCGGGGCCTGTGAAAAACCCCCGACTCATGCCCGAAGGCTGACACTGTACCGGGGTGAGCAACAAAGATCTCATCACTCTCACACGCCACACCCTTGACTCTTGCTCGAAAGCTGATATTGTGCCGGGGCCTGTAATCCTGTCTCATGCAATACCCCCGACTCATGCTTGAAAGCTGATACTGTGCTGGGGCCTGTAAACAAACCCCCGACTCATGCTCGATAGCTGACACAGTACCGGGGTACGCGACAAGGATCCCATCTCGTATGCAACACCCCCGACTCATGCTCGAAAGCCAACACAGTACCGGGGCGGGCGTCAAAGTTCTCATCGTTCATTACCTCAATTCTCGTTATCTTTCACTTTCGTTACATAATACTTTACTTATGCACTCATACATAATAGGTAAAGCCACAACATACACATCATGAACTTCAACAGCAACACACGACATGCGTAACACAACCGGCATAACCAACACAACAGAACTTAGCACAACTATCTACCTCCCAAATCTCCCAGAAATACCAAGCCTACAGAGAAATGCGGATGAACATCTTAGGTGCATGACCATCTAAATTAGGATGAAAACAGTCTAGGCGCATGAGCACTATGCGGGTGCTTGAACACTATGCAGGCGCATGGACACTGCTTGGGCGCATGAGCCACACTTAGGCGCATGAGTAGTGGGCGCATGGGGTACTTAGGCGCATGGGTGGGAACTGCTGGGGAAAATGGGAACAATCTGGGCGCATGAACACTTAGGCGAATGAGGTCAATTAGGCGCATGGAAAACAATCTGAAATATAACCTATGCTACAAACAACTTCCAAACATCGTTTTAACACATCCTAACACGAATCTACCATGCTACAACACTAAAACATGCTAAACATCAAACATAACCCAAGAACAACTTTAAAATAAGCATCAACAGGGCACAGTTGAACATCATGCGAAAAACTCACGGTTTGTTTTAAAAACTTCTGCTCGGTATGCATAATAGCCCCAAACACTTAGAAAACCAGTAAAAAGAGGGGATCTAGAAACTCACCTTGAACAGCCTTTGAGTAGGGCACTTCAAACCTGAGACCCACCTACAATTCAACACCTAAAATCCATGAAAACGAGCGCTAAACACAAAAAATCTCCGTCCAGAACTCGAAAATCCAACTAAAACCGAACAATTACCCAAGAAAACTCACCTTTTGCAGATTCTTCTTCTTCTCTCTCTCTAAAACTGGTTAAACTCTTCTTCTTTCTTCTTTGCAGCCGAGAACAGGAAGTAAGTGGGGGCATGGACGGACATGCCCTCCTTTTTAAACACAATTATAATAAAGTTTGTCACTTGCACAACTTTAGCCCCTCAACTTGAGTTATTTCACCTTTCTTTCTTTATAATTTTCTTTTATTTTCCTTTTAATAAACTTCCAGGTGTCACATCAAGTCTCAAGACATCAGGATGTGAAGATCTGTTGTTGAAGGACCTTATACTCCATGCACCTCTTTAATCACTGCTAGAGGTGGCATGTCACTGCTAGAGGTGGCATGATATCAAAGGAAATTGATAACTATTCTAATGAAGACTGGAAAATAATAGATATAGATCAGAAGGCCATGACTGCTCTTCCTAACTCAATATACAGAGGCTTTAAGAAGTGCAAGACTGCTAAGCAGCTCTAGGATGCACTAAGGCTGATGTATGATGGGTCTAATGAAGCCAAGGAGAACAAAAAGGATATCTTGAAGTAGCAGTTTGAAAATTTCACCTACAAGACAGGTGAAACCATGACTCAACAATACTTCAAGTATGTTAAGACTGTGGATACTCTGACTAACATTGGTGTAAAGCTTGAGAACAAGGATATAGTGAGGAAGTTCATGTTCTCTCTTCCTAGATAATGGACTCACTACTGTGTTGCCATCAAGAGAACTGAGAACCTCTCTACTCTTACTCTCATAATGTTGTATGGTATCCTTAGTGGGTACTATATGGAGATGAACTTGCAAAATCCATCCAACAGCTCTACCAACAACCAACAAAGTTCAGCCCTTCATGTGGTTGAAAAGGAAAGCATAGAACCACAACATCATCTTATATGCTTCCCTGATAACTCACAAAAGGGTCCTTTCATCACCTTCCCTAAGACACCAAGGGAGAGCTACATCCAAGGAAGCCCATTCCAAGAGACAAGCTCTACACAAGCCTTTGTGTCTAGTAATGAAAGTTGTGACAACTTTCTCTTCACTATTGAAGACCTAGACTGTATCCATCTAGATGATCTGGAGTACATGGAGATAGTCCAGCAGATGGCTCTTCTCACTCACAGGGCCAAAAAGTTCCACAAGAGGATTAGAAGGAAGTTTCCCAGAAATGTAGCCAGTGGAAAGTTTGGGCTGGACAAAAGCAAAGTGAAGTGTTACAATTGTAACCAGATGGGCCAGTTTGCTAGAGAGTGCAAGGCACTAATGACAAATGGTGGCCAAGCACAAAACAGACCAAACTACACTGATGCAGCTCCAAGAACTGAGAAGCAAAGCCAACCCAAATAATATGTTGTTGTTGCTGTTGAAGAAGGAGGCTTTGACTGGAGATTTTAGGTGGAAGATGCTTCTGTAAACCAAGCACTAATGGACGATCATGAAGAAGCTAAGGTTTTGGAACATCTCTGTACCCCTTAATGCATTGTAAAAGTTAATATGTATAGGTCCTATAATTTGGAAGTGAGATCTGATCTTGAGTCCTTGAACATCTTAAAAGCTGATTTTAAAAGAGTTGAAAATGACTATAAACTTAAAATAGAATATTTAAAGAAAACCATTTCAACACTTAAGCATGAGCACACAAATTACAGGATTCAGATCAAGGATCTCATTACTAAATTAACTCAATGCCAAGCTAAGCTTGTGATCAGTAAAGCTAAGGCAAAAAACTATGTTTTTGAAGAGGAAACCTTCAGGAACATAATATCTTCATCCATGCATGCAAAGATATTTTATCAGAACAGGCAAGGATTGGGTTCAATTGAGATAACTCCTCAACACAATTGTTATCTGTAAGATCTCCAAGGTATAGAACTTGTCAAAATAAGCTACCTCCTAATGATCCTATCCAAGAAAAAGATGAAGATGAAGAGGAGATAGTGAAGGATGAACCTGAGGTGAGTTAAAAGGGTTATTCTAAGAAGGGACACTATTCTCCTAGAGAGAAGAAAGAACCAAGGATGACCAAGTCTGCAAGAAAGAACTTGATCAGGGCAACTAAAAGAAAGTCAAAGAAATCCCAAGAGATAAAGGCCACCTTCAACTCCATGCAAAACCAAGTTTTCAGTTTTACTGAATATGAAGTGGTAAAGACTGAAGACTTAACAATGGACTCTAGTACCAGAAGTCCTAGTTCATGTCCAATCATCCTAGTCAAGAGAACTAGTTCATGTCCAATCATCCTAGTCAAGAGAAGAAGGCTAATAAAATATGCACCACTGCTGCACAACCTAAACCATCTAGTTCCAAGAGTAAGCCTCATCCCAAGAAGTCTGCTACATCATCTGAGAAGATGAAGAAGGAAGTGGAAAATGATCAAGTTCAACCTCCCACTCAAAAGAAAACTCTCAGAAGCATGCCAACTGAATGCATCATATGTGCAGGAATAGCTGAAGACCAAAGAAAATGTATGGATCATTGATAGTGGCTGTTTCACACACATGATAGGCAATGGCTCTTTACTTCAAAACTTTAACAAAATTGATGGAGGGCCAGTTGTGTTTGGAGGAGAAACAGATGGTTACATTACAGGAAGTGGGGTTACAAATGGTAAGCTCAGCATTAAGAAAGTAAATTTTGTTAAGGAGCTTGGGTACAATCTCTTGAGTGTATCCTAATTTTATGATCAGAGACACAACATGCTCTTTACTGAGTATGAGTGCATTGTTCTCAAGCCCGAGGTGGTCATTCCTCAAGAGTATATCCTGCTCAGAGCCCCCAGGAAAGGAAACATTTACAAGATGGATTTACAGGAAACATCTCCTTCAGGTAGCCAAGTTTGCTGAGAAATCAGATGATGGACATTTCATTGGATACTCTTCCCAAGCTAAGGCTTATAGAGTATATAATATTAGAACCAGAGTAGTTGAGGAGTCAGCCATTGTTGCCTTCAATGAGCACACACTCAGTGTGAAAGGTTCTAGTCCTGATTGGCTTTTTGATGTTGATTTAGTTACCAACTGTTTTAACCAATCTTGTGAGAATGTTTCAGGATCTTTAGGTATCTTATCAATAGGAGATTTTGATCCAAGATTTGAGTTGAGAAGACCAAGTGTACAAACAACTTCAGCTCCAGTGGTAACTAGCCTTACATTTGGAAATCCTATCAGCACAACCATGACAAATTCTTCAGCTGATACATCTGAGGTGCCTATAAATTCCAGCACAAGGGCATAAAACTTAGATGAAGGCATTTCCAATGTAGGAGGAGATAGAGGTAGTGATAGTGATCAGGAGTTTCTTGATGCTGATAACCACTCTATAAAAGACAACATAAATGATGTAACATACTCATTAGACCAAGTTTCACTTGATAAGTATGTTGATGTGGTAGATGATTCTCAAGTACCAGATCTGAATTTCACAAATTTAGATTTGTCCAAACAACTTGTTGTGATTCCTCAACTAAGAATCCACAAGTCCCATCCCGTCACAAACATCATTGGAGATGTTGAGACTGGGGTGAGAATAAGAGGACAAACCCATGATAAAAATGTTTGTCTTCACTCTTGTTTCTTGTCCCAGATAGAGCGTAAGAAGATTGAAAAGTCTTTGAAAGATAGAAGTTGGGTTGAAGCAATAAAGGAGGAGTTGCTTTAATTCAAGAGACAGAAGGTTTGGAGTCTATGTCCTCTTCCTCAAGGGAAGGCTACCATAACAAGAAGGATAATACAGGACTTGTCATCAAGAACAAGGCAAGACTGGTTGTTCAAGGATACACATGAGAAGAAGGTATTGACTACATAGATGTTGTTGCTCCTGTAGCAAGACTTGAAGTTATTAGGATATTCATGGCTTTTGCTGCATCCAAGGATTTCAAGGTCTACCAACTTGATATCAAGTGTGCCTTTTTATATGGGATGATTGATGAGGAAGTGTATGTCAAAGAACCACCTAGCTTTGCAGACCCAGATCATCCTGATTATGTCTGCAAGCTTGAAAAAGCTCTCTATGGGCTGCATCAGGCTCCAAGGAAGTGGTATGAGACACTATCACAATATCTCTGTCAACATGGGTACAAGGGAAGTACTATTGATGGAACACTCTTCATCAAAGGAACAGTAAATGACTTGATGCTGGTTCAAGTTAATTTAGATGACATTATTTTTGGGTCAACTAATCAAAAGCTCTACAAAGACTTTGAGAAGCTGATGAAGAATAGATATGAAATGAGTGCCATGGGGGAACTCAATTTCTTTCTAGGAATTCAAGTGAAGCAGGTTGACAATGGCATCTTCATAAATCAGTTAAAGTATGTGAAAGACATACTTACCAGGTTTCACATGACTGAGGGCAAGGTTGATAAGACACCCATAGCCAGAAACCACTCTCTAGGACCAAATCTTGAGGGGGAGTGTGTTGATGAACATCTATAAAGGCTATGATTGAGTCTCTTATGTACCTCACAGCCAGCAGACCTGATATCATGTTTGCTACATGTATTTGTGTAAGATATCAAGCCAACCCCAGGATGTCACACCTGGTTGCTGTCAAGAGAATTCTCAGATATCTTAAGGGTGCTCCCAAATTGGGCCTTTAGTATCCAAAGAATTCTAACTTCAATCTGTATGCTTATATAGATAGTGACTATGGTGGCTACAACATGACTACAAAGTCAACATCCAGGGGATGTCAATTTCTTGGTGGAAGGATAGTCTCATGGCAATACAAAAAACAATCCTATGTGTCTGCATCAACTGCTGAAGCTGAATACATTACTACTGTAAGCTGTTGTGCTCATGTACTTTGGATTCAGAATTAGATGCTAAACTATGGATTCAACTTCAAGGAGACTCCCATCCACATAGAAAGTTTTCTATATCATCAAGATTATTTTAAGTTGTCTGTATCATCACCATATAAACCCAGTTTACTTTCAAAGAAAGTTTTCAAAATGATATCCCTTAGAATTTTGAGAATTTTGGATGTATTTTCCTTCGGAAGACATCAAGTTGTCTTCGGAAGAAAATTATGTCTTCAAAATAAATAACTACTTCTGATAATTAATATTCGGAAGAATATCTGATATATCTTCCGAAGCTTATTTTTCTCACCATGTATTATATGCATTAAAGGACTATTTTCTTCCGAAAGCAATTAAGTCTCGGAAGACGTATTCTCTTGTAGAATAAGATTTCTGATATTTGATTTCTTTTGAAGCAAAATCCATCTAGGAAGTAAAAATACTCTAAGTATTTTTCTTCTGAAGCAAAATTCTTAGAAAACTAAGGAATATCTTTCAAAGCCAAATTCACTTCGAAAGTTTTTCTGAAAACTTCCGAAGACAAATTACCTTCGGAAAATTTAGACTTCCAAGAAAACTAACTTTTTAAGCACTTTTTCAAAGGTGGGACCGACATCCAGATTTCAAAGTTTATCCATTTACATTAACTTTGTCTCAAATCCATATCATATATATTTGTATAACGGTTCCCTCTCTTTCACTATTTTCCTTGAACCACAAAGATTTAAACCCTAAATTCACCCACAAACCGACCTTGTTCTTACCTTCCTTCATCCCAAAGCTACTCAAAATGGCCAACCCTGATCCACAAAACCAGCCCGATTTCTCCATGCAACTACACAAACAACATAATCAGGTTGCTCTGTTAGTGTCTGAGAAGGATCCTCGCTTCTCAGACGTTTGCTATTTCTTGGCTCTATCCAACTACTTCACCTCCCTCACCATACATCCTCCACTATATGAAGATTAGTTGTTGGAGTTTTGGAGGACCTGCCAAGAGGTCATTATGGATGGGGAGAAGGCACTGTCTGCTGTAGTGCATGGTAGGACAATTTTTATCACTCCAGCCACTATTCGTACTCATCTTAGGCTGGATGATGAAGAAGGGGAATTGTCCTTCCAAAAATCTGCTATGAACCAGTCCTTCAGTCAGATAAGCTATGAGGATGATTACACTATAAGAACCTTCAAGAAAGGGAAGGTCTCCTCCTAAGTGAAGTACCTCCTCTATGTTATCATTCACTGTCTATTAAACAAACATTGAGATTAGGATTAAATTCCTCAAGACATTTCCTACATAGTCCATGGATTGGTACAAGGGGTCAAGTTTAGGTACTCACAATTTGTTTATACTAAATTACTTGCAAACTTGGACTCCTTAGAATATTATATGTTCCCTAGATATGTCCAGGACATTCTTAACTGTGAACTGGGCTCACAGTTAAGGGGAACAGGTAATGCTCTTAAATTGGGACAGATGAAGCCCGACATCTTTAAAACAATGAGAAAGCCAACTGTTGTCTTCTCAAGGGTAGAAACAGCCCTGATCCTACAAATGTTAGAGCCCATTGCTGAAGGTGACAAGTTAGCAATACAAGCTAATGTTGAGCCCATACCTTTCATATGTGCACCACCCACACAGCCACAAATCACCATCACCTACCAGAGAAAATCCAAACGAACCCCTGCACAAGCTACTCAGGTTGTGCAGGCCCCCATATACTCACCCATGCAGAAGGAAGTGGACACTAGAGCTCCCACTTCCCCTGAGGAGCAAACCACTCCTATCACTTCAAGGATCAGTGCTGAGGTTCCTCATCCTCAGCCTGATGAGCTCACTACACCAACACCAGCCTTAAGCCTTCACTCTGAGTCTCAAAACTCTAGTGAACAACCTTTAGAGGAAAGCTACCATCCTCAGCCTCTAGACCTTAATCAACCCATACCCAACCTTGAATTCTATGATGATGAAGATATGGGATTCAGTGAGTACTATGTGTCTCTCTTCTCCACCCCTACTCAAGGAGAGATGAGTGCTCCTAAATCACCCATATCTAGTCTACATCGTCCATCCACAACTGAGGTGGACCTACCTGTACCTATCCAGGAGTCCCATATAGAGGAGGCTTTCACTTCTGTAAGTGATTACATCTTTAAGACCTCAACCATGGCAACCCAGCCCATTGACACTTCAATTCAAACTATCATGGTGCAGGGGAAATCTAGCAGCCAAGAACTTCATGCTGGTGATGAGAAAGAAGACTTTGGTTCTATTCTCTCATCCCCCAGTGATTCTTCAAATAAAGGTGAGGGGAGTTTGAAACTAAAGGTGCAATAACTGACTAAACCCACACCTATTTAGTCTCAAAGGTCAGTCACCTGGAATCTCAGGTGACTACCTTACAAAAAAGGGTCAATGACCAGCAACTTGAGATCACCAATCTCAAGGGCAAGTTAGCTGAGAGACCCATTCAGAGGACTCAACCAGGCTCACAAGAACCTGTAGATGTGATGGACCTAACTCCTAGCTCCCTTGTGTAAGAGGGTGATACTATGAAAAGGGGGAGAAAGTCTTAATTACAATCACAGAACCTGGGAGTTCTTCTCAGAGCATGGACATGAAGGATTCACCGCCCTCACTTGCAGATGTCCATAACAACCCCCTCTGGTCCACATTGATGTGGACTCTCTTATACAAAGTCTGTTTGAGGAGGGCATACCAAGGGCAATGCCAACTCCATCTCACCCAACTAATAATCCAATTGTGGGATGGAGGTATGATGATCAAAGAAGAGCCTTGGTAATCTCTAGGTCTCAAGGGCAACATAAGAATTTCAACTTCTACACCCTGAGATTCTATGAGAGCACTTATCTAGTTGACCTCCCACTTTCCAACCCAAGTCAAAACAGGAAAGCTGCAAGGTTGGCTGATAAGATTCAACAAAGGGTGATTGAAGAGCTCAAGCTAAGAGCAATACTATATAGACAGAGGCTAGCAGGCAATACTGTTGGCAACTAGATGCTGAGGTGTACCCTAAGATTAGCTTCGAAGGAGAAACCTTGGCTGAAAGCCCAGCAGTTGAGCCAGTGAATCTTTAGATAACAAGAATTGCTTCAGTACCCATTATCCTCAATAAGGCACCAGCTGGTGAAGGTGTCTCACAGCCTCTCTCTGGCCAGAGCTCAAGTGAAGAACCAAGCAATGAAGGCAAAGCTCTCTCCAACCTGAGTCATAACGGCATGTGAGTGACAAAGGTAAAAGGCAGATGATTCTTGAGGAGATTGAGGAGGAGGAAAGAGAGAGGAAAAGGAAGCTAATGGGAGAGATTTCAAGTGGGTCCCTAGGCTTCATGGAAGCTGTAATTAGAGCTACCCCCAGGCCAAACACTCAAGATGATGAGTTAAGGGTAGCCAGATTGAAATACTTGGGGACTAGAAACTATAACATTGATAAACTCATATCTCTTCCCTTAGAAGAGTTAAATGAACTGGTTGACATTGAGTTGTCAAAGGAGAGGAAGGAGACAGAGGATGCAGAACTGCTCCTCAAGATCAAGGAAGAAAGGAGGAATAAAAGACTCTAAGCATGCTCCTACCCTCTCCCCAGTTCAAGAAAGCCCTGAGACAGAGGCCGTGGCAGCTGAATGACAAACTAAGGTAGGAAGGGAACAAGACAGATAAAACATGATCACCTACCTAAGTTCCATAGGTTTCTATCATGCATCTGCACTTCTTCCCCTATCATATGAATACATAGAATTTGAGTACCTTAAGCAGCTTGAGCTACAAGTAATGAAAGAACAAAAACCTGCTAAGAGAAAGATGAGGGAAGAAGCTACAAAGTCAAGTGCCATCATCCAAAAGAGTGTAAAGAAGTCTACTGACAGGCAGAGGATGATGAGCTTCTTGAAGCTGTATGGATTCTTCGGAAGGAGGCTTGGTCCAATGTCTCTATCCACCATGGATGATCACATTAGGGTGATCAAGCAGAAGATTAAGAAGGGTGAGCTTATTGACTTGCATTCTCCACCAAGTTAGGCTACACCTGAAATTGAGGTCAAGGTTGAACCACAAAAGACAACACAACCTGGACCTAGTGCTAGACCACAACAAACTTCATCTTCTGATCCATAACAGGGTCCTACTCCCTCTCCTTCTGAACCTGTGAGGGAAAAGGGCCCAACTGAGAAAGATATACAAGAACAACCTGGTGCTGAAGGCCAGTCTTCTCAGTTGAAATCTCGAAAGAGGTAGAAAAGTGTAACAACCGACTCCTAGGTTCTATTTTAACTTCAATTAACCTTGCATTATTGCTTTTTATCTTTCTTCCATGCTAAATGTTAACTTGCTTAATTTACTTAAAAGATTCTATTATGACTTGCCTTAGCCTAGAAATTATTAAGCGATTTTAGAAAATACAAAATCTACACTAAATTAAGAGTTTTAAATAAAACTAATAAAAAAATAAATGTGTGTTCATACACATATACGGTCACAAATATACATGTATCTATAATCTACATGCAAATTTTATAAAATAAAACACACCACCTATGATTTTTAAACATAAACTTTATAAAAAAAAAGAAACCCCCCCACCATTCAAATCAGCCGCCCCACCCACCACTCACCTATCTCCCTTGAAATCTACATAACCACTCCGACACTCCACTCCACTCTTTCCCATACATGCAACATTCACTCTCATCTTCATCTCTCTCTGATTCACCATTTCAGCCCCCAAACACCCTCAAAACTTCTGCATTATTTCTCCATTCCAACAAAATTTCAAAGAATAGCTTCATCACAACACCAACCAAGAGCAAACAAAGCAAGAAGGTGAGCTAAAGTGGGTTTTTAGGTGAGATTTTGCAAGATACAAGGTATTCCAGCTCAAACTCGTGAATCAATAGCCCTCATACTCCTTGAATCATTCCAAAAACGCAAAACTTCTAGAGTGTAAGCATCTATGTACCCGAATAAAGTCATTTCTTGAGTTTTCCCTCTTTTTCTACAAAAATCTTACTTTCTTGGTTCAAAACAGAAACTTTCTGCAACACCTATTGCTTTTTGGGAATTCTTGACATCTTACAAGGTCTTGAAGGTAAAATGTGGACCATGGTTGGTACACTCGTTTGCACCCCCGAAAACCCTATTTTCTTGAGTTTTGCACCAAAAACCCATCTGTTTTGAAAACCCCCTCAACCCATGTTAAAATCTACTCAAAAATAGTAAATGAACCTCACTATAATCTTTTTTAGAAGTTTATGTCGATTACACATGTGTAAATACAATTTTCACCCTTTAATGTAACAAAAGATGTATGTATGTAAAAATACGAGAACTAGTGTTTTGTTCTAGTTTTTTGGTGATGTTTAACATATGAAATTCGTGACACTTATGTAACACCCAAAAAATTATTAAGAAAAAAATAAAGACAAAAGGAAAAGTTGCAAAAATGGAGGGGTTAAAGTGTACAAAAGGACAAACATTATTATTATATGTTTACAGTGGGCATGGCCACCCACTACAATGGTGTACCAACTGCTTCAACTGCTAGAAAGAAGAAAAAACAGAGCTTCCATCGGTTCTAGAGAGAAAAAGAAGAAGATTCAGCTTGAAGGTGAGTTTTTGTGTGTTTTGTTCGGTTTCAGCTGAGCTTTCAGGTTCGGGACCGATTCTTATGTGTTCTTTTGTATTTGATTTTGTGTTTTGGTGTGTTTAGGCTTTTGAACTCCAGGTTGCTCTCGGGTTTGGTGGAGTTTTACTCAAAAGCAGTAGAGGTGAGTTCTAGATCTCTTCTTTTAAATGTTTTTTGCTTATTTTGGGGCTGGTTTGCATATTTAACTGATGTTTTCAAATCAAGTTATAAATTTTCATGTATGGGGCGAATGATGTTGATGTTATGGTTTGTTATGTGCTTCTCTTGTTGATCGTTTAAAGTTTACGATGTTCTAAGTGTTAGATTGAAAGATCTAAGCTGTGTTCATGTTATAATGGTGATTGGGATCTGGTAATGGCATAAGTTGCATTTCAGGTTAGTTTTTAGGTTCGTCCGCATTTAACAGTTAAAGTCTTTAGTTCATGCGTATTTGTTATGTCTTCATGCGCATTTGTTATGTCTTCATGCGCATTTGTTATGTCTTCATACGCATTTGTTATGTCTTCATACGCATTTGCTAAGTGTTCAACCGTATTTGTATTGCTCAGGTGCATTTGCTAAGTGTTCATCCGCATTTGTTTTACCCATGTGCATTTGCTACAGTGTCCATGTGTATTACTTTAGTCATCCGCATTCGGTTCATGCGCATTTCCTGACACTTAGAAAATTTCCTGAGAATGTTCATCCGGATTTGTTCATCCGCATTTGTTATGCTCATCCGTATTTGTCTAAGTTCATCCGCATTTGTCTAAAGACTTGGGATTTTCTGGAAATTTTGGGAATAGAATTTAAGTATGGAGAACTTCTGTATGAGGAAAGATTATGCTTGTTTGAGGATTATTATGCTTGGTTCTTTCTTATGTACTGCTTTTTCTATGTCTATAATATTTTCATGTTATGTGATTATGTAATATGCATCTTAATAAGTATTATCCATAAGAAATGGACACAAAATAATAAAAGAGGAACAGTGAAACTTAATGAATGTTACCCCAGGCCCTTACGATGAATGAAAAGCCTTGCAAGCAAAATGAATGGAGGTGTACAACCTCGTTGTTGTTAGCTCAACTGATGTGCGGCTGTATAGCCCATGAGGATGCACATCTAGGGTCAATCCTGGGGATTGACCAATGAATGAATGGGATCCTAGTTCATGAGCAGGCTTCGTGCCTTGCAGTGTGGATCAACTGTCGATGGGTTAGCTACCATGATAAACGTTTGCCGACAGGGGTTCGGCATCTATTGCCAACCAACAATGTAGGCTCTTGCTTTGTGCAATCCTAGTTAATGAAAGAGAAAGATAATGAAAGAAACAAACGATAATGTATCACTTTATGATTGATTATGTATATTGATGAATGATCACCAAATGAAGTTTACAAAGTGTATTTTTCTATATTATTAAACTAGAACTCACTCAGCAACGCTGACTTTTTATATACATATCAGTTGGTAGGTAAGGATGTTGCTGAGGATGGCAGGCGGGTGAGGCTACTTGGCTGGCAAAGACTGGCATCCATTTGTGCATGATGATTTTGTTGTTTTGTAATACTATTGAATGATTCTTTTGTAACTATTAAAATACAATGATGTATTATTTAGCAACATCAAATATTAATGCATGAATGGTTTTTGATAACTTAATCCGCTGCGATGTTTTTATGAAATATATTTATCTTACATGAAAAATGCTGTGATTGTCCAACTGTGAGGTCTCCGGGAATGGGGCCTTACAAGTTGGTATCAGAGCCAAAGTTTAAGAGAAATGGGTAAATATTTTCAAAACCTGAACTTAAACTGAGAATGGGACCAAATGGAGGGATGCCAGCCCAAGTAGCTACGTGCCATCAGGTAATCTTTCATAAGTAACCGGTATTACGTGCGTGTGCTATTTGATTTATGTGCTTAGTATATTTGGACACTAATGTAGTCTGGATAGGGAATGCTTGGGGGATGAAGAGTAAAGTAAGTGGCTAATCATAACTGGCCACTGTAATTAGGGACTTACTATACTTGACATAATCTGAGCTATTACCTTGAATGACCTGGTTAGTGCTTTAATCTTATAGGAGTTAGATCTTATGGCGGGTAGGAAACCTGGGAAGGCAACCCGAGGAGGTGCTCGTGGCAGGCGTACTACTGGGCCATGTGTCACCCGAAGCAAAGCTAAATCTCCTGAGACAGTTCATGAGGACACGAATATTCATAGCCACCAAGAGGGTGAAGGATCAGCCACCCTCAAGTCTACGGTAAAGGAAGCTATTACTGACGAAGTCTACAACGTCATGAAGAACGTGTTACCTTTAGTGGTGACCGAGGTATTGAGGGCAGTAAAGGATGGTGAAAAGACCAAAGATACAGAGGAGAAGGAGAAAGCTGATGAAGAGCCATCTAGTCCCAAGGTGGTAATCCCTGATGATGATAGCGAGGGGGAGAAGGAGATCGCTAAGGGGTGCACCTATGGGGAGTTTCAGAGGTGCAAACCCCCAACCTTTGATGGTAACGGCAATGCTACTGCTGCTCATCATTGGGTTCAAGAGATGGAGGCAGTCCTAGACATCAGTGAGTGTCGGGAGGATCAAAAGGTGAAGTTTGCCTCCCATTCTTTTGTTGACTCGGCATTATGTTGGTGGGACAACATTGTCCAGGCCGAGGGGAAACGGTCTGTTGCAAGGATGAGGTGGTCAGATTTGAAGGAACTGGTACTGGAGGAGTATTGTCCACATCGAGAGTTGGACAAAATTAAGAAGGAGTGCTTGCATTTGGAGGCTGGAAACATGACTCATCAAGAGTATACCTCCAAGTTCAATGAGCTTGCAAGACTCGTGCCGGATCTAGTAACCCCCAGAGTCCAAGAAGATCAAGAGATACATGCAAGGTCTGCCCGTGGATATTAGGAGGAACATGATAGCTGCTAGACTGAGCACTTTCAGGTCTGTAGTAGATTTGGCCGAAAGGTTGTATGATGAGAGGGATCCGATGCCAATTCAGAGGAAGGTTTAAAAGAGTTGGAACAAGAACGACAATGAGAAGCGATTCAGGGGTGACAATTATAGGATCGGGGAAAAGAATATGAGGATTGACGATCACCGCCCAGGATCGAGTAAAGGGGGTAACAGGAGGGAATGTAAGAAGTGTGGGAAGCTTCACTTGGGTGAGTGCAGAGTGGGGATGAACTGGTGTTTTAAGTGTGGAGGCGAAGGCCATTATGCTAGAGAGTGCGGACGATGTTATCGGTGTGGGGAGGTAGGCCATTCGGGCTGAGATTGCAAGAAGGATGGAGCAGGGAGCTCAGGGACTTAGACTATGGGCGAGAAAGGGAAAAGTGAGAACACCAAAGCCAAGGCAAGGGCATTCAACATGACCCCGGAAGAAGCCAGAGTGGACCCTGAAGTAGTTTTAGGTATGTTTCTGGTAAACCAAGTGTATGCTTCTGTGCTCTTCGATTCGGGTGCTAGTAGAAGTTTTGTATGTTTAAAGAGAAAAGGAGAAGTTGCAAAAATGGAGGGGTTAAAATGTACAAAAGGACAAACATTATTATTTTATGTTTAAAGTGGGCATGGCCGCCCACTACAATGCTGCACCAACTGCTTCAACTGCTAGAAAGAAGAAAAAACAGAGTTTCCATCGGTTCTAGAGAGAAGAAGAAGAAGATTCTGCTTGAAGGTGAGTTTTTGTGTGTTTTGTTCGGTTCCAGCTGAGCTTTCAGCTTCGGGACCGATTCTTATGTGTTCTTTTGTGTTCGATTTTGTGTTTTGGTGTGTTTAGGCGTTTGAACTCCAGGTTGCTCTCGGGTTTGGTGGAGTTTTACTTGAAAGCAGTAGAGGTGAGTTCTAGATCCCCTCTTTTAAATGTTTTCTGCTTATTTGGGGGCTGGTTTGCATATTTGACTGATGTTTTCGAATCAAGTTATAATTTTTCATGTATGGTGCGAATGATGTTGATGTTACAGTATGTTATATGCTTCTCTTGTTGATCGTTTAAAGTTTATGAATGAATATATCAGAAAGTTTGGATTTTAATAACATAAGAAAATCGATTGATTATTATTATGAATGAATATATCAGAAAGTTTGGATTTTATTTAGCCTAATTAAGGATCCACACTAATACGGATTTAAACTATTTTGTTAATTATTCCTCTTATAATTTCTTCTTACCTACTTATTTTAAAAAATATAAATTTATATATATGGTTTATGATTTATTAGATGCATCTTATTTAATGGTTTCCATACAATATAGTTTCTGATTTTATTTTAAGTTCTATATTTAATTACTAACATAAGATTTTTGTTTGATTATAATTATGAATGAATATATCTTAAAGTCTGGGATTTATTTAGCCTAATTATATATCCACATTGCTTCGGATTTAAACCAGTTTATTGATTATTCCTCTTATAATTTCTTCTTACCTACTTATTTCTAAAATTTTAATTCATATGTCGTTTATGATTCATTAGATGCACCTTATTTAATGGTTTTCAATACAATACAGTTTCTGATTTTTTTGACAATTTTCTATTTAAATCAATAACATAACCTATTTGTTTGATGATTTTTAACCTCTTTTGTTTATACGGGTAAAGAGTGAGTTTACTTGCATGCACATGTCGGTAGACCATTATAAATAAAATAATACTAAACACATGGTAATCTTTATTATTTTTTACAAACACATATACTAAACAAGACTAATAACCATCCCCACCTTCACTTTTATAAAATAAATTATTAAGACAATGACACGGTGTAACACCCGAAAATTTATTAAAAAAGAAAAGAAAAGAAGAGTAAAATGAAAGAAAAGTGAAATATTCCAAGTCAAGGGGTTAAAGTTGTGCAAGTGGTAAACTTGCCCATTTTGAGATTTAAAAGAAGCATGACAGCCCACACTTCTTCTTTTACAGATCTTGCTTTCGGTTGCAAGAAGAAGGAAGAAGCTGCAATCGATTCTAGAGAGAGAAGGAGAAAGAGCTGCTTGTAGGTGAGGTTTTCTTGTGTTTTCTGCTCGGTTTTCAGCTGTGTTCAAGCTGCTGGACCGATTCTTACGTGTTTCTTGTGTTGGCTACTTGTTTCGGTGTGTTTAGGTGCTAGAACTCCCATTTGCTCTCGGTTTGAAGAAGTCTTACTCGAAAGCTGTTAGAGGTGAGTTCTAGATTCCCCTATTTTACTTATTTTAAACTTGTTTTGGGGCTGAAATGCATATTAACTGAATTTATACAATCAAAGCATGAGTTTTTAGTGTTTTTGCATCTGATGTGTATGTGATGTGTGTGTTTTAAATGCCTTCGTTGATGTTGTGTAGTTGTAAGATCTATTTTAAGTGTTTAGCATGTTAGATCTGTGCTAAGGATATGTTAGAACGAGGATTTGGAACCGGTGGAATAGCCTAAGTAATGTGTTCATCCGCATTTGTATTTTATTCATCCGCATTTGTTGGAGTTCATCCGCATTTGCTTTTGTTCTTCCGCATTTGTAAGTGTTCATCCGCATTTGCTGGTCTTCATCCGCATTTGCTGAACTTCAATCACATTGGTCAAGTTCATTCACATAAGACTTAGCTCATCCGCATTTAAGTATTGTTCATCCGCATTTGGACCTGTTCATCCGCATTTTGACTTGTTCATCCGCATTTTGACTTGTTCATCCGCATTTGGTTCACCCGCATACTTTTAGACACTTAGAATATTTTCTGAAGACTTTCATCCGCATTGGTTCATCCGCATTTATTTGGGGACTTAGGATTTTTCTGAATTTTTGGGAATAGAGTTTATATGTTAGAAACTTATGTTTAATGGAAGTTTATACATGTTCTATATTTCTACTATCTTATTTATTTTCTTATGGCTGCTTGTTATGGATAGTTATTATCATACTTCATGATATGTGATTATTAAAACAGTTGATATTTTAAAAGTATTATTTATAACCAAGTGAACACAAAGAAATAAAAGGACAGTGGAACTTAATAAATATTACCCCAAGGCCCTAACAACAGGTGAAAAGACTTGCAAGCTTTTTCAACGGAGGTTCACGACCCTAGTTGTCGTTTGCTCAACTGATGTGTGGCTGTTTAGCCCAAGTAAGGCACATCTGGGGTCTAATCCTTATGATTGACCAATAAACCAATGAGATCCTAGTTCATGAGCAGGCTTTGTGCCTAGTAGTGTGGGTCAACTGTCGATGGGTTATCTACCATAATAAACGTTTGCCGACAGGGGTTCGGCATTTGTTGCTAACCAACAATATAAGCTCTTGCTTTGTGCAAACCTAAATAATGAAAGTGAAATATAATAGAAGAAAGAAAGATAGTGAATTTTGTCTCCAAATTAATGATTACGTATATGATGGATGATCACCAAGCTTACCAAATGTATAATTTCTATATCATCAAAACTAGAACTCACTTAGCAACGCTAATTTTTTATATGCATTTTCAGTTGGCACGTAATGGTGTTGCTGGGGATAGCACGGAGTTAAAGCTATTTGGCAAGCAAAGACTGGCATCCATCTCATGCAAAAACATTATTGTTGTTTTGTAATACAACTAAGTATTCTTTTGTAACTTCAATCAACGATGTATTACTTGACAAAAGTAATTATTAATGCATGAAATGAGTTTTGATAATTCTTCCGCTGTAATATTTTCTTATGTTCATATATTTTAAATAAGTTTTAATAATAAATAATGCTATGAATGACCCACTGTGGGGTCTCCGGGATCGAAGCCTTACACACGGTCTTTATTATCTTTTATTTTACTAATAGGTACACCGTTCATATATCTTTAATCTATATAAAAATAACAATTTATCTATGTCTATGTATCTATATATATATATGTATTTATCTATATATGATGAAATAAATTTCCTATCATTTTTCACTTTTAAATTTTTAATGCATAACGAAAATTATTACTTTATAATTAAAACTAGAGATTTTTCACTCCGTGTGTTGCGACGAAAACTCATGTGTTATGATTCTAAACGCAAAAATTGGAGAAATACCACGGTTCATGTAACATTGATCTCGTACTTTAAAGAAATGGAATCCTTTTTCTCAAAAAGATAAAGACAGGGAATCAGAACTAAATCATTCTTTCAAAGACAAAATCAATGCGCGTGAGCAGGCTGCATATTACACAACAAAAACCAAATCAATACGTCTGGTCATGTACGAAGAAACAATTATACTTACAAAGGCAAGCAGGTTACTTATGAGGACATAAAACCTTTTATTATATGGACATGAAAGCTCACTTACAAAGACCCAGTTTGTATCGCCTAGGCTTAGAACAACTAATATCATAAGACAACTAAAAACACATATTTTATTTAATTAGCCGAGCTTACAAAATAACTTTACTTACACTAACCTACAATTAAAAGGGACTTTAAGTTTAGATTGATGTGCTAATTGAGAAGACCCAGATTTTGATATGAAAGTCTATCAAACACCACTGGAAATTGCCATTGAACGTGTATATGGATAAAATCCATATATGTTACAACAAATGGAAATTAAATTACCAAGGGACTAAATACCTTCAAGTCGGCTCCAAAACCCCTCATTCTCAGACTGCATAAACACAATACTGTAAAACGAAAAGGAAAGCATCAAACAACAACACAAAGTGACAATGCCAAATAACTAAAGACAACAATAGCAACCGATAACCTTATCCAACATAGAACGAGTACAAGCAAAAATACAACAAAACCATGCCAAATAAACACCCAAAAAAAGATACTAAAACCTTAAGGGGAACTGGAAGGCAAGAACACAGACAAAATCAAAAAATAATCACACAATTGCCTTTAGATTTCAGTTGCAAATCCAAACAAAACAAGATTTTTCTCTACTAAAATTTAAACTTTAACTTTGCCACGGGTTTAAACCAATAGTGACAAAAGTTGGACATATAATTGTGGATTTGGAGGCTCAGAGACGGTGGTTCATTGTGGCTGCAAACACTCATTTACCACGCCAAAACAATGAACACAACATCCTTTTGTTTTTCTTCGTCGCCTATCAACCGTCAATAAAATCAATCTCATACGCAACATGTTAAACCACCATCGAATTCAGATGACAACAGGCAGTCAGCATCATAACCATGAGCACCAAAATTAAGCTAGTACCCGGTTTTCAGGCTCATGCGCGCTAATGGTCACCATCACAACCCTTAAACACGACATTGAATATTAGAAGAATAAAGAAAGTAACCGACAATAAAAGTCTCGAATGAGCTTGCACTCGTCATCATCGACTCGAACATAAAAACAACACATGCATTATCCAGCTGTACCTAACGCAAAAATGGTTGTAAACTAAAGTTCATTGCATTGTAAAATTAACATATAGGATAATAACGCCACTCATTGGTTAAACAGGGCAAAGCCCCATGAAAATACCAACAAAATTGAAGTGATAGAGGACATAGCATCCAAATGTGGTGGTTCAACCTCATCAACACCCAGGGGCCACAACCATCTGGAAACCCTAAAGACTTCAAACAGGAAACCAAGCCAACTGACGCCCAAACCCTAAAGGTTCAGACAACATAATCAAAGCGAAAGAGGCGCACCACCAGCGTCGCAAGAAGCGACGGAGCTAAAAGGGGCGACATATCACCCAACTCAACACTAAAGAGGTCAGACAGCAAAAGCGAGATGAAAGAAATGAAAAACAGGGAAGGCATGCACACACCACCACCGTCGCAAGGAGCGACAAAGTTAAAGTGCCGTAAGCTGACCCAAAGGCTGCCGGAAGCGGCGGCGACACACCAACCCCCTTTTCTTCTCTTTATGCATGCAATCGCCTTAGCCACCATAAAACCTAAAAAGAACTCGGAGAGAAACCCAAAAGGAAAACAGAGACAGCCGTCTCTAGAGATCGGAGAAAAACCCAAAAGCAAGCCAGAGACAAAGCATCTCTCTCTACTAAACAAAAAAGATGGCAGATTGTACATATAAAAGATACCAAAGCGTCACTGATTTGTATCATATGCAAAGAAGTTTACACAAGCATTACCCACTTGTACCACATGCATATAAGACAGAAAACTATTATTCATCATATTGCTAAATTAACATATTAGAGAATAGATACTGATAGCTGATTACTTATAGCAATTAATTGATAATTGATTATTGATATATTTTTGGGAACTTTCCATATCACATGTTTAGTTTAAAATGTTTCATTAGTGATTATGAAAGGTGTATTAAAATTATTATAACTGAACGTCAAAATGATATCTATATACCAACACGCAAAATTAATGGTTGAATAAAAAATTTTGACAGCTCAAGTTTTAAAAAAAAGTTAATAACTATTATCTCTAAACATTACATAACATACGTAAATAGTGGCTTTATAACATTTGTAATGATTGCCTTACCAAAGATAACCTGATTATTATCATATATATATATATATATATATATATGTTTCAATTTAAAATCACGGTTTAAAAAATTTACCCTCTTTAACTTAGATAGCTAATTACATATAGCCACTAACTGCTAGTTGATAATTGATTATTTATATAGTTTTGGAAACTTTCCATATCATGTGTTCAGTTTAAAGTGTTTCCTTAATGATTATGGAAGGTGTATGGTATTAATTAAAATTATTAAAACTAAACAACAAAAGGATATGGTATTAATTAAAATTATTGAAACAAAACGTCCAAAGGATATATTTATCCCAACACGCGAAATTAATGGATGTATAAAAAAATATTTTACAACTTAAGATTTTAAATTTTTTTATAAATATTCTCTCTTAACACTACATGACATACGTAAATAGTGGCTTTAAAACATTTGTAATGTATTTCCTTACCAAATAAAACCTAATTACTACACACACACACACACACACACACACACACACACACACATATATATATATATATATATATATATATATATATATATATAAATTTAAATTTAAAAATCATAGTTGATCAGCAGCTCATGGAGTTCAGTGCTGATCAGCAGTAGCTGATCAACAACACATCAGGTAAGTACTGATTGGTAGTGGTTCAACATATGCTGATCGGTAGTCATTCGGCATATGCTGATCGACAGTCACTTGCATATGCTGATCGACCGTTGATTCAGCACTAGGTAGAATTCGGCTGTTGACAGCTAGTGCTGAATTCTTGAGTTTACGGTAGCTTCATCCACTTCATGGATCAACAAATTCCTCCTAGGATAATGCTACCAACACTCTAACTCATCATTCAAGTATCCTATTCAACAGTAGTTCATACATGTATCCTCTACTATCTCTTAAAGGGTTTTTAAGAGATAGATTTACCAAATCCTTGATGTTGTTTCTAGAAAGTATAACCAATTCATATGCTTGTACTTTAATCTTTCTAGCACTAAAATAAGTTGGACAAAAGGTATCAATAGAGTAATTGTAACTTCAACGGGTGACTAGATCATGAATGCTCAATGGAGTCACATGCAGAACATCTTTTTTTTTTTATCTCCACTTTGCTCTATTTCAACTCTTTTCCCAATCCTCATCCTCATAATAAGAGCCATGACTTGTACTTATCTAGTATGCCTTCATATTCTATGATCAAGGTGTACATCTTTTGCATGTCTACAGAGTCAAGGTTCAAAACTTCCAACTCAGTTAAAAGAAGGATTTGGAGTTGTTTTTTCTTTTAATTAAGAATCTCTCATTCTTTAAATCATAGCCCTAGTTGATGATTACATCATCATCTCCTAAGTTTTCATCTAATTCTGAGAAATCTTCATCATCATCTTGCTTAGGCTTGTCCTAATCTCTTCTTATTCTTTTGGAAACTGTAGTGATGACCATTTCATCTTTCGATTTGTCTTATTGTTGTTGTGTTGGAGATTCAGTTGTTTCAGGATCTTGTTAGACATGTGGAGAAACATGCTTAGTAGTTTGAGCAAGTTAAGAAGTTGTAAGAGATGATTATGATTGAGTGCTGGGAGCAAGTTTGGCATATGGGGTGGCTTCAACAGCCTCAGGCTCTTGCATTTTTCTTCTTTGTTCCGAAGCCTTCCTTGACTTTTCTAGATAAGATTTGTAAATTCTCATCAACACCTTTTCCACCTCCCTTGCCTCAAAATCATTGCTGGGGTTCCTTATTCTTAATCTGGTTAGGTCAGGTATCTCATATCTGTTGAAACACACAAGTTGGTTTCTTGAGTAAGCTACACTTCCAGCTGCAGATCTGGTTATGAAGTAGGTATCTTTCTTCTAGTCATATTCCCACTCCATTATTGGATCATAAACTAATAGTAGAGTTTCTGTGATCTCTTCACTAGCATCATCTTAGGCTATGGACAGTACTTTTTGTTGTAGTATTTTGGACTTCTCATTTTTACATCCAAAAATGTTGAAGTACTCAGCAATTTGCTCTAGGATGTCAAGGGGCAGATCAAGTACTTCATTTTCATGGTCATAATACATGATTTCTCTATTTGACCTCTTGACAGCAAATTGCTTCATCTACGAGACATACCTAGCACCTAAAACTTTTGTTCTTTTGATTATCTTCTCCTCTATTTCTGAGTCAATAACCTTTGACATTACAACTCTTTTAGGCACAATCTTCTTTTTGGCAAGGATTGAGGAGATTGGTTGATTGTCATCAGAGGTGGTAGATTCAGAGTTCGGAGATGCTTGAGGCTCAGTTGGCAGATGCGAAGACCTCTAAACAGTTTTCTTTATTCTTGTTTTTTTTCTTTTTCATTGCTCCCTAGCTTCTTTGAACTTTGGGAGCTCTCCAGCTGCAAACTTTTGTTTGATTCCTATGATATTCAAATCAAGAGTGCACATACTCATTGGTCCTACTTGTTTACCAGAGAACATCTTCATATGTTGCTTATCTCTAAAGTCTTTCATGACCCTTTTTGCTTGCTTCCTCTCTGATTCCACTCTCCTTCTTCTAGCCAACTCTATTAAATGCTCCATTTGAGCATGAGTTGCAGCTATCATTTTTTATTTCATTTTAGCAATACTCCATTCCATGACCTCATTAAAATTGAATCCTATCAACTTGAGTTGATCTGTCTGGAAACATTTCTCTTGATCTTTCTTCTTTATATTATGAGTGGAGGCTATTGGTGTGAATTCGATAATTACGGGCACTGGATCTTGCTGAGTGCTTGCCCTTTAAGTGCTTTCAGTAGTTGGCCTAAATAACTTAGATGACACTCTTTTGACAACTTTAGCCTTTGGTTTAGGTGCAGTGGTTTGTGTTGTTCTACTTGGTTCTCCCCCAAGGTTTTAATTCTTTTATTCCAGTTCTTACAGCTCTAGATTCCTTGCACATATAATTAAGGAAATGATGTTCTTCTTTATAGAATATTCTTGAGCTATGCCTGCCTTAAGTTCTATAGTTTCTTCATTAACCTTTTGTGGGAACAGCTCCACCTTCTTAGTCATCTAAAATCTGGTCTTTTTTTCTAAGACCCTAATTCAACTTTGTCTTTATCAGGCATAGGTCTCTTACCTTGGTATGAGGTAGAGATTACAGTAGGTCTTACTGTTGAAAATCTAGTAGTTACTCAACAGCTGACTTAGGATCATTGGCAGTTGTCTAAGTTCTCTCAGTATCCTTGGTGATTTCAGGGCCACATTCACCTTAGAGTTAACTGTGGTTTCAGTTTCAACATCTGGTTGACCAAATATCACCTTAGCTGATTTTTTGAGTTCAGAATCAGTGCATGTCCTTGTGTTGGTTCAGCTTTAAAAGTCACCCCATGCCTTTCCATGTCATATTCCATGGTCTAGGTTCCTACATGATCGGTGAAAGGAGGTTAATGCAACAGTTTCACAATGTTTGGAGAGTGTTAGAACACTTAACAGATAAAATAGGGAACCAGTTTATGATGAAACAAAGATCACAAGTAAAGAACAAGCACAAGAACAAGATAATATGGTTTTCAAGAATGTTCTATATTGCTCTCAAGTTCTTACAAAGTGTTACAAAGCTTATCTAAAGTTACAAATACTTGAGATACTTTATACTACATCCTACAGCCGGTCATACTTTGAAGGCCAGCTGGAAACACTAATCGAGACAACAAGATCAATGTAGAGTCAAAAGGCAGATTGCCTTTCGACTAGTGACTATGACATGTGATAGCTCATATCCTAATATATTACAAAAAAGACAAAAGTACAAGAGTAGAAAGTTACAGACAAAAGACTTTAATCTACAATTTGACAAAAGTAAGGACTTTTTACCAGCTCATATAAGTTGGTGAGTCTACAGAAGTAGCAGCAGAAAGTGGCTCAGCTTTTGTTAAAAGGTGATTGAGAGAAGCATGTCTTCTCTCTTTTCGGAAGAAATCAGTCTTTGGCTTTGAAAGACTTCATCTTTGGCTTCGGAAGATTTGGTCTTTTGGCTTTGGAAGATTTGATACTTATAATAATTCATTGAGTTATATCAAATCTTCTGAAGTAACTTCCTTGCACTTCACATGTGCATGCTGAGAGCTCTTTGGTTGCATCAGCCTCTAAGTGTGAAACTTACAAACTCCCCCTAGGCTGATGCTACCAAAACTAAAAGAGGGCTTTGAAGCTTGATCTTTAACTGTTGACAGTCCTTATCATAATCAAGACCATTCCCTTCATCATCAGCTGGTCAGGATTCCTCAGACTTTCAAAGTATCTCTGTCACAACCCACCGGACGGGGGTCCGACCGTGACTAACTAATATCAACACAATGCAGTGGAAAGGTAATAATAATAATCCATTAAGTTGTCATACAGTCATCCACATTAATTAATTCTAAAGCTTGTCAAGTGTTTTCTAATCCCGATTACATCAACATGATTTAATTGTCCCAAATGATATGATCTAGAAATAGGGTGGTGGCTAATCTCCAAATATCCAGTTTAGTCATCTCCTAGCCATGACCACTCGGCCATTTCATTCTTCTCCTGAAATACACACCCAAAAATACGTCAACATAATGTTGGTGAGCTCATGAGTTTACGACACAAGTCTCAATATATGTCATAAAAATAAGTTATCAATATTCATGATGCACAAGAGAAATTATCACAATCAAACCTGGACCCGGGTGACCCTCCCGAGTGCTAAAACATCCCCTAACCCATACCTCTTATTGTTATGGGCTCGAATATGCCCTGATAAGCACATATAATTCTGCAATAATTTATGACACAATGATTTTTGAATCTCAATGGGGGGTTTCCCTGTCCATAGGGCCCATTGTGTGCGGGGGATTCCCAAATAGTACTATCCCCAAATCACGCGGCTCCCACTGGATTGTGCTCATGTTCAAGGACAAGAGCAGGTAGTGTTGCACCATAATAACATAAAAACCAGCAAGTATGTATTTCACCCCAAAAGTTATGAAGTAAAAAGGGGGTCATGAAACTCACCTTAGCTTGACCTTAGCGTGAGCGTTCGGTTTAGGGAGCTACCGGCCGGCAAGGTTCCTAAGTTCATTTTTATTATATATGTTAGTCTATTTCAATTATTTGAGTAAGTCTAACCCCTCTAGTTCAGGTTTACCTTACGCGATTAGGCGGTTTTCATTACATATGTGTAATTTGGTTCAACCTTTGTAATTTGATGTTTTTGGTTTGAAAGTGGGTATGTTTGAGTTATTAAACATTAATATCAGATTTTACATTTTTCCAGAACTGTGATTTGAACCCAAAATAGTAAGGTTTTAGTTGCTGACATGATTGGTCCCTTAACTTTGTTATATTGATGGTTTTTAACCCTTATGTTTGGAATTTGGCACTTGAATTGTTTACTATTTTTTTTATGGTTTTAAGTGGGGTAAGCTATTGTAGTGAGTTAGTTTTTATGCCATTTAGGTCTTCGTAACTCTTTTACCCTTTTTCTTGCTAGCGCGGTGTTAGATTTCTTATATTAGTGTTATTTTTGTATTAATTCCTAGAAAATTCTATTATTGTAAATATTTGGTTTGTAGTTTGATTTTATCATCATTAGGCCCATAGCTAAAGTATTTTTGAGTCTTAGGTTGTTTTATGTCGATTTTGGTATCTCTACGTTCGGGGCTCGGTTTTTAACGAATTCCAAGGTTCGGGTCAAATTTTGGTCCAATTTTGCTTTATAGTATTCTAAAATACTTAGAGTATGTTCTAGAATCTGAAAGTTTTGGGTTCCTAACTTAGAAGTATGTTTTTACGAATTTTATTATTTTAACATGAATATCTTCTATATTTTTGTTTGCTAAGCAAACTAGCTCTAAAGGTCATGAGATTTAATTTCTAAGTATTATTTATCATTATAAACCTACTGAAATTTTATAAATTCAGAATTTATGTATGGTTGGTAATTTTGTTGCATTAGCCGGTTAGTTCTGTTAAGTGTTCGTTAAGTCTTGGTTTTGGGTTTCTATGTGTTTTAATCTGATTTTTCCTTCTTCACTTACCTTTATAACATAAATAACACCTATTTGAACCCATATTTTCAGTAAGTTATGTTGACACATTGTTTTTATGTTATTAAGAAATCCGAATTTTCGTGTATGTTAGATTTATAAAAACCGTTCTTTTTGTATATTTACATTCTTTGGTTACTGGAATATATGGTAATTTATGTGATTAAGATGTTGGGGGTGACACAGGGTTGTTTGTGTCACTAACAAGACGATACGTAAAATACCGAGAGTTTTCGGGTAATGACGGTTACCTTGTGAGGTGGACGTAGTGAAAGCGGGGGCTGTCAGGAAGCCTCTGATGGGTGAGAGGAGGCTGTTAGATATGGAAGATTAGTTCAAGTTGTAGAATTAATGGAAATGGAGATGTGAGAAAGAAGATCAGTGAGTTTGTAAGTTCAAAGGGATGTTTACCTTAATGTGTTGGAGCTCGATGCAGGCTGGCTTCGAGAGGGCTGGTGTCAACATCTAAAAGAGCGCAAGAGAGTGAGAAATAAGGAAGTGTTTTGTAGAGAAAGTTTTGAAATTTATAGTGAGGGTGGTGGTTTTTGATGAGGTTCGGCCGAGGTGTTGGGAAGGGGGTTCGGGTCCCACTTCTTAATTGCAGGATTTTCTTGGTTAAAGGGAGATTTTGGTTAGTAGGATAAGTTAGCATGGGTTAAGAAGCTAAGACATGCATTGGGTGGTTTGGGTGCTGATTAGACAAGTCAACTTCCTTCTAGAATATATTTTATCCGGGTGTATGCATTTTATAATTTGTGGATTTCCTTTATTATTTATTAATCACTGCATGTTTTTTTTTTAAATTTATATGTGAAAGTATCATGTTGGTTTGTGTTAATAATTTAAAAATATTTAATTTCTATATTTAAAGTTTTAGAATAAGTCCAAGGGTTATAATGTATATCCTTTGAAATTTTGGAAGATTTGAATTTGGTTACGGAAGTTCTAAGTCTTGGCTTCGGAAGATTGAAATACGCCTGCACAGTGCTCATGCGCCTGTACAGTGCTCATGCACCTGCTTGATCCTTAGTTCTTCCGAAGGTGAAATATGGCCACACAGTGTTCATGCGCCTGTACAGTGCTCATGCGCCTGTACAGTGCTCATGCGCCTGCTGAGTAAACAATGCGGATGAAGAGTTTACAAATGGGGATGAGGAGTCAACAAATGCGGATGGAGTTTACAAATGCGGATGAGGAGTCAATAAATGCGGATGGAGTGTACAAATGCGGATGAGGAGTCAACAAATACGGATGGAGTTTACAAATGCGGATGACTTAAAGTCTTAAAGGATTATTTTTGTAGTTTTTGCTTATTAGATTTAAGTGGCACAATGTTTCACTAGGACATTGGACCTAAGGCCCACTAGTGTTGGTAGCTCACGAACAATTTCATCAGATGGCCCATTGGCCCATTAAGGTCTTGTATGTCAAGCCCACTTATCGCTATGACCAAATGACCAATTCAAAGTTTGATAGGCCTAAGCCCATTAGGGTTTGTGTGTATATCCATGTCCAGGAGTTTGATCTTGTTGGGCCCATCACATGGGCTTCGGTTGATCATTGCGTGGCCCATTATGGTTTCTAAAACAAAATTTTTCTGAGCCCAAAAATCAAGGTTGTCACATCCTTCCCTACTTACAGTAATTTCATCCTCGAAATTTGTTTATGTCTAGTTTATCAAACTTTATTCTAATTCTAAGGAAGCAATAGGATTGGTCAATCATCATGGTTCACATAATGGAATGTTTCAGTTACTAAAATAGGTGTATATATATATACATATTAAGGCAGTTTGGTGTGATGCCGGGACGGGGGTTTTACCGATTCTTTCTTGTATTCCATTGCTAGGGTTTTCAGGTTTGAAAAGGTGCGGGTACTTCTTCTTAATTTCTCTTTTTGGTTCCCAGGTGAACTCAAGACCTCGTCGTGAGTTCCATTTGACCTTCACAATCGGAATCTTACTTCGTCGAAGTTTCTTTTCATGTCGTTCCATTATTTCGAGTGGTTCTTTAAAGAATTGGAGCTTGTCGTTAATTCGCACTTCCGTGTATGGTACTATCAGGTTTTCATCGGATAGGCACTTCTTGAGATTCGAGATGTAGAACGTGTTGTGTATCCCGCTTAGTTCCTCAGGTAATTCTAACCTATAGGCAACGGGTCCGATCCTCTCAAGAATCTTAAAGGGTCCAATATACCTCGGGCTTAATTTTCCACGCTTCCCAAATCTGAGTAACCCTTTCCATGGTGATACCTTCAGCATCACCGAGTCTCCTACTTGAAATTCTAAGGGTTTTCTCCTGTTATCAGCATAACTCTTTTGTCGATCTCTCGCTACAACTAGACATTCTCGTATTTGGTGAATCTTATCGGTTGTTTCTTGCACTATTTCTGGACTGGTTAACTGGCTTTCTCCTACCTCAACCTAACAAATCGGTGACCTACACTTACTTCCATAAAGTGCTTCAAAGGGTGCAGCTCCTATGCTAGTGTGGTAGCTGTTATTATAGGAAAATTCAGCTAGTGGGAGGTGGGTGTCCTAATTTCCACCAAAGTCTAATACGCAAGCCCTCAACATGTCTTCAAGGGTCTGGATTGTCCTTTCGCTTTGACCATCGGTTTGAGGGTGGTAGGCTATGCTTAAGTCGATGCGTGTTCCTAGTGCCCGTTGAAATGCTTGCTAGAATCGGGAGCTAAATCGACTATCTCGGTCTGAGATAATTGACAAGGGTATTTCGTGTCGGGACACTATTTCGCTGACACATATCTTAGCCAAGCTTTCCATTTCACAGTCTTCCCTCATTGCCAGGAAATATGCCGACTTGGTTAGTCGGTCCACTATTACCCATATAGCGTCATGCCCTCTCAGGGTTCGGGGAAGTTTTGTGAAAAAATCCATTATGATTCTTTCCCATTTCCATTCTGGTATTTCTGGTTGTTGGAGTAATCCAGATGGCTTTTGGTATTCTGCCTTCACCTTGGCACATGTCAAGCATTTTCCCACATAGGTGGCTATTTCTCTTTTCATACCAGGCCACCAATAGTTTATTCTTAGATCCTTATACATCTAGTCATTCATAGGGTGAATGGAATACTTTGATTTGTGAGCTTCATCTAGAATGATGTCTCTTAGTCCTCCTAGCATCGGGATCCACGCCCTTCCATTCAATCTTATTATTCCATCTTCTGAGATGTTTAGTTGTTTCTCCATCCCCTTTAATCCTTCTTTTTCATATTTTTCCTTATTCATAGCCTCTTTTTGGTTTCTTTGTATTTGGTCTTTCAAATTGATTTGTGCCTTCATTCGTAAGGCATGGACCCTAAGCGGTTTATCCCTTTCCTTTCTACTTAAGGCATCGGCTACTACGTTTGCCTTTCCGGGGTGGTATCGAATTTCACAATCATAGTCGTTCAGCAATTCCACCCATCTTCTTTGTCACATGTTTAACATCTTTTGATTAAAAACGTGTTGTAGGCTTTTGTGATCGGTGAAGACCACGCACTTCGTGCCATACAAGTAGTGCCTCCAAATTTTTAGCGCAAATACTACGGCTCCTAATTCCAAGTCTTGTGTGGTGTAGTTTTGCTCATGCACCTTTAATTGTCGTGAAGCATATGCTATCACCTTTCCACTTTACATCAGGACACACCCTAAACCGTGGTGTGAGGCATCACAATATACTGTGAAATCGTCGTTCCCCTCGGGTAGGGACAGGATCGGTACACTACATAGTTTCTGCTTTAGGGTTTCAAAGGCTTCTTGTTGCTTTGGTTCCCATTTGAATTTATTGTTTTTCTGGGTTAGGTACGTCATAGGCAATTTTCGAGAAGTTTTCTATGAATCTTTGGTAGTAACCAGCCAACCCTAGAAATTATCGTACCTCGGTAGGGGTCTTAGGTGGCTCCCACCTCTTAATGGACTCAATCTTGGAGGGATCAACTTGAATTCCTTTCTCGCTTACTATGTGACCCAGAAACTGCACTTCTCGCATCCAGAACTCACACTTTGAGAACTTGGCGTATAGCCGCTCAGTTTGCAGTAACTCTAAAATCAACCTTAAATGTTGTTGGTCTTGGTTTTGGAGTATATTAGTATATCGTCTATAAATACTACCAAGAATTTGTCCAAGTATGGCTTGCACACCTTATTCATGAGGTCCATGAATACTGCCTGTGCGTTGGTTAAACCGAAAGGCATCACTAAGAATTCATAGTGCCCGTACCTAGTTCTAAATGCGGTTTTTGGTACGTCATCCTCCTTGATTCGTAAATGATGATACCCTGACCTCAGGTCTATCTTGGAGTAATATCGTGATCCTTGGAGCTGATCAAACAAGTCATCAATCCTCGGGAGTGGGTATCGGTTTTTGATTGTGACTTTGTTTAGCTCTCGATAGTCAATGCACATTCTTAGGGTTCCATATTTCTTTTTGACAAACAGGACTGGAGCTCCCCATGGTGAGAAGCTTGGCCTGATGAACCCTTTGTCCATAAGTTCTTGCAGTTGCATCATCAACTCTTGCATCTCCGACGGGGCTAGTCTATAGGGTGATTTGGCTACCAGTACTGCTCCAGGTATCAGGTCGATGCGAAACTCAACCTGCCTGTGTGGAGGGAGTCCTGGTAATTCATCGGGAAATACGTCCATGAACTCAAAAATATAGGGACGTCCTTGAGCCGTTTTTCCTTTTTAGTAGACATTACATAGGCCAGGAATGCAATGCATCCTTTCCTCGGGCACTTATTGGCCTTTATGCATGAAATGATGTTCATGTCTCATCTTGGTCTCTCACCATATATCATGAGAATATCTCCTTCAGGTAGGGGAATTTTTATTAGTTTCTTGTCACATATAATTTCAGCCTTATTTTTCACTAGCCAATCCATTCCCACTACTATGTCAAACCCTCCTAGTTCTACTGGTATTAAGTCTATGGGGAATTCGTGCTCGTCTAGTTCTATCGTGCACCCAACGATTGTCTCATCAGCTTTAACTAATGTTCCGTTTGCTAGTTCTACGTTATATGTGTCGGCTAGCCTAGAGGAGCTTAATTCAATTCTTGGTCTAAAGCTTGTAGAAATAAAGCTTCTATTGGCCCTGGTGTCAAATAGTACATAAGCATAATGATTGTTTACCAGGAACGTACCGGTCACAACTTCGGGCTCCTCCCTGGCAACTTCTGCATTCATCACGAATGCTCTCCCCTTGGGGCGTCCTACAGTTGGTTTCTTGGCCTTTAGTTTCGGGCAATCAGGGCAGATATGCCCAGTTTCGCCACACTCGTGGCATCTCCCCGGCCCTGTGGTTTCGGTCTTGCATTCCCTTGCAAAATGACCTGGTTTGTTGCACTTGTAGCACACGACGGTCTTGCCTTCTTTGACATGTGGTTTAACCGCCATCCTCGCCTTACACATCCCTAGGTGATGGCATCTGCATTTCTACAAAATGGTTGCTTTCCTAAATAGGGTTTCTTTCCTTCCTATTGTCTATTCGCCATATTTCTCTCACCTGAACTCCCACTCATGGAGCGGAAATTCTCCCATTTTCGTTTTCCTCCTACATTCTCTATACCTCTCGCTCCCTCGCATCTCACAACCTCATCATTTAAGGTTGCCGATATCTCCACCGTTTCTCGAAACGTCCTTGGCTTGGCTTGGCTGCCTTCACCATTCCCCCAATCTTTGGGGTTAATCCCCACACATACCTGCCAATCTTCTTAGATTCAAGAGTCACCAAGTGCGGTACGAGCAGTGACAGCTCATTAAATCGGTTGGTGTATTCCAAGTGTGCCGTGCCCTTCATCTCTAGACCTAAAAATTCAACCTCCATCTTTTCAATTTCATTAATCGGACAGTAACGTTCCACCATCAAGCTTTTAAACTCTTACCATCTCATCCGGTTCACCGTGTTTCTCCCTCGGGTTTGCAACAGTGTGTTCCACCAATTCAACGCTCCATTCTTGAGGGAGTGCGTGGCAAACCTTACCTTGTTTACCTCAGCACAATCGCTTACACCTAGTACTGCTTCCATTTCCTCTAGCTGTAACACCTGAAAATTTGTTTAAAATAAAGGAAAAGAAAAGTATCTTGAAAGGAAGGATAATGGGCACAAGTGGAGGGGGTAAAGTGTACAAAGTACAAAACCTTATTATTATATGGTTTAAAAGGCATGGCCGCCCATGCAACCACTTTTTCACTTTTGCTTTTCGGCTGGAGCAAGAAAGAAGAAAAAAGAGATGAATTTTCATAGGTTCTTTGAAGAAGAAGCTATGTTTTTGAAGGTGCGTATCTTTCCTGTGTAATTGGCTTGGTTTCAGCTGAATTTTTCAGCTTGTGAACCAATTCTTATGTGTTCTTTGTGCTTGGTTTGTGTTTTGGTGTGTTTAGGCATTTGAACTCCAGGTTGCTCTCAGGTTTGGTGGAGTTTTACTCGAAAGTAGTAGAGGTGAGTTCTAGGTCCCCTCTTTTAAATGTTTTCTGCTATTTCGGGGGCTGATTTGCATATTTGACTGATGTTTTCGAAACCAGTTATGCATTTTCATGTATGGTGTGAACGATGATTGATGTTATGGTATGTTATGTGCTTTTCTTGCTGATCGTTTAAGTTATGAGGTTCTAAGTGTTAAACAGAAAGATCTAAGCTGTGTTCATGATTAGAATGATGATTGGACTCTGGTAATGGCATAAGTTGCATTTCAGATTTGTTTCAGTACTCATCCACATTTGTTTTGTTCATGCGCATTTGTTATGTGTTCAGGCGCATTTGCTAAGTACTCATCCGTATTTGTTTTGTTCATGCGCATTTGTTATGTGTTAAGGTGCATTTGCTCTGTACTCATCTGCATTTGTTTTGTTCATGCGCATTCACTAAGTCTTTAGGCGCATTTCCTAAGTACTCATCCGCATTTGTTTTTCCCATGTGCATTTGCTACAGTGTCCATGTATATTGCTTTAGTCATCCGCATTCGTTTCATGCGCATATACTGACACTTAGAAAATTTCCTGAGAATGTTCATCCGCATTTGTAGTACTCATCCGCATTTGCCTAAGTTCATCCGTATTTGTCTAAAGACTTAGAATTATTCTGAAATTTTGGGAATAGGTCTAAGTGTTAAGTATTGATGAATAAGGAAAGATTATACTTAGAGATTATCATGCTTGGTTCTTTCTTATGTGCTGCTTTCTCTATGTCTATAATATTGTCATGTTATGTGATTATGCTATGTGCATCTTAATAAGTATTATCCATAACAAGTGGACACGAAAGAATAAAAGAAGAACAGTGAAACTTAATGAATGTTACCCCGAGCCCATACGATGAATGAAAAAGCCTTGCAAGCAAAATGAATGGAGGTGCACGGCCTTGTTGTTGTTAGCTCAACTGATGTGCTGCTGTATAGCCCATGAGGATGCACATCTGGGGTCAATCCTGGGGATTGACCAATAAATGAATGGGATCCTAGTTCATGAGCGGGCTTCGTGCCTAGCAGTGTGGATCAACTGTCGAAGGGTTAGCTACCATGATAAACGTTTGCCGACAGAGGTTCGGCATCTGTTGCCAACCAACAATGTAGGCTCTTGCTTTGTGCAATCCTAGTTAATGAAAGAGAAAGATAAAGAAAGAAAGATAATGAATCATTTTATGATTGATTATGTATATTGTTGAATGATCACCAAATGAAGTTTACGAAGTGTATATTTTTTTATATATTATTAAACTAGAACTCAATCAGCAACGCTGACTTTTTATATGAATATCAGTTGGCAGGTAAGGATGTTGCTGAGGATGGCACGCGGGTGAGGCTACTTGGCGGGCAAAGACTGGCATCCATTCGTGCATAATGATATGGTTCAATGAATTCTTTTGTAATTGTAAGAATACAATGATGTATTATTTAGCAACATCAAATATTAATGCAAGAATGGTTTTTGACAACTTAATCCGCTGCGTTATTTCTATGAAATATATTTATCTGATATGAAAAATGCTATGATTGTCCAACTGTGAGGTCTCCGGGAATGGGGCCTTACACTAGCCATCTTATCGTTCCTGTCGCGCCTTCATTTTCGTAGTAGTCCCTTGGTTTGCAGGCCATGAATGCTTTGTAATTACAACCAGTTCGTATACGGGCTTCTTCCCGTTCCTCCTCATTGTTGTTCCCATCTTCGTTTTCTTCCCCCTCGTGGGTTACATCACGGTTTGGCTCGACGTTCACTTGGGCAGTTATAGTGGGCAAAGTGTTAACAATGGCTTCGGCTATTAGTTGCTGCAATCTAGTTTCTTGGTCGGTGTTGCGGTTGGTGCTGGGGCCATCATTGGTGTGGTGAGTGTCATTGGTGTTTTCATTGGTTGTTTCATCATGTCGGTTGGTACGAGCTCCTGATCAAGTGGTGACACCACCCCTAGCATTTGGAGCATGTCCTCGTCCTCTTCCCCTCGACATGGCTAAAATAAACATCACATAGGATTTTAAACTCAAGGGTTTTATAGCTAACAGTTATCATAGTTTCATAACCAATCACATTATACAAGTAAAGAAGTCCACCATATCCCATCAAGTAATCACCAATAATTTAACCATAGCAAAGTTGTTACGATTACAAAATTAAGTTCAAAATACAACCAGGTGTGACATGAGGGAACATTCACCCATGCCCTACAGAATACATAGTTTATTCAAAATTTGAATAGTGCATAATAAAATAATAAATGACATGTCAATAACGGCGGCGGCGGTGATGAGTCCATGGGTTGAGCACACACTTATGGGCGGCTCGGTAAAGCTTCCTCCTTATTTTTGCCAGTAAGGACACCGCCTCGTCCCTCTCTTCCTTCAGGGTGTCGTAGTGTTGGTTTCGTCGCCATACCTCGTCCATGGTGGGGTCTCCAATCAACGGTCCTAAGTGGTACTGGGCGGATCAGCAAACATCTGGTGAGACGCACTAGAATAGTGTGCCGACTCGTTATAGGGGTCTGCGTAGTATCTTGACGAGGCTAGATGGAAGCTATGACTCGCTATCGCGTCACGCTCATAGGGTCCAATCGGATGCTGAGAAGCTTGTACTGGTGGCAATGGTGGTGCGGCCGGTTGTGGCGGCGCCCCGGTCAGTCCTGTAACCAATTTCCCCCATTCCTCCTGGAATGTGGGGACGTGTCGGATGGACATTCGTGCAGTTTGGCTCGCACTTGGTGCCACGTCTTCATCCTCGTCAGGTCGTAAGGATCTGACCCGGATGGTCGCCGACAATGCAGATGTGTCTTCTGATGGTTTGGACTCCTCCATTTCCTAATCCTGGATAGGATCGGGCATCATGTGCTCATAGGGGGCCCTTGGGTACCAACTAGGGTCCCCATACTATGGCCCAAGAGGGGCATACTCCCCAATCTCATGCGACAGGGGGCGTCTCGAAGGTCCGGCACCCACATCAGTTGGAACGTGGGTGGTGGGATAGTGGTCTGGTAATAGTGCGGGGGTGGGACATCCGGCAAGTCGCTGATATAAATGGTCTTTCCTCGGTTCTGGTTTCCTGCCATCTAATGAGCAAGCCAAGTAATATACTAAGTGAATAGTACATATATATATATATATATATATATATATATATATATATATATATATATATATATATATCAAAAATAAAAAATTACAGCAAGACTTATTCAAAATTTAATTGTATGCAAATGTTAGGAACTACCCTCGGATCATAGCTTAGGGGCGTCTATTTCTTAGTTCCCTTAATTCCCTAATGTATGGTTAAGCCTAGGTATCTTATAGGTAAGATCCTAATTCGCTGTAACCATTGGCTCTGATACTAGTCTGTCACAACCCACCGGACGGGGTCCGGCCGTGACTAACTAATATCAACACAATGCAGCAAAAAGGTAATAATAATAATCCATTAAGTTGTCATACAGTCATCCATATTAATTAATTCTAAATCTCGTCAAGTGTTTTCTAATCCTGATTACATTAACATGATTTTATTGTCCCATATGATATTATCTAGAAATAGAGTGGTGGCTAATCTCCAAATATCCAGTTTAGTCATCTCCTAGCCATGACCACTCGGCCATTTCATTCTTCCCTTGAAATACACACCCAAAAATTCATCAACATAATATTGGTAAGCTCATGAGTTTACGACACAAGTCTCAATATATTTCATAAAAATAAATTATCAATATTCATGATGCATAAGAGAAAGTATCACAATCAAACCTGGACCCGGGTGACTCTCCCGAGTGCTAAAACATCCCCTAACCCATACTTCTTATTGTTATGGGCTCGAATGTGCCCTGCTAAGCACATATAATTCTGCAATAATTTATGACACAATGATTTTTGAATCTCAATGGGGGGGTTTCCCTGTCCATAGGGCCCATTGTGTGCGAGGGATTCCCAAATAGTACTATCCATAAATCACGCGGTTCCTATTGGAGTTAATGATTGTGCTCATGTTTGGGGACAAGAGCAGGTAGTGTTGCACCATAATAACATAAAAACCAGCGAGTATGTATTTCACCCCAAAAGTTATGAAGTAAAAAGGGGGTCATGAAACTCACCTTAGCTTGACCTTAGTGTGAGCGTTCGGTTTAGCGAGCTACCAGCCGGCAAGGTTCCTAAGTTCATTTTTTACAGATGTTAGTCTATTTCAATCAGTTGAGTAAGTCTAACCACTCTAGTTCAGTTTTACCTTACGCGATTAGGCGGTTTTCATTACATATGTGTAATTTGGTTCAACCTTTGTAATTTGGAGTTTTTGGTTTGAAAGTTGGGTATGTTTGAGTTATTAAACATTAATATCAGATTTTACATTTTTCCAGAACTATGATTTGAACCCAAAACAGTAAGGTTTTAGTTGCTGACATGATAGGTCCCTCAACTTTGTTATATTAACGATTTTTAACCCTTATGTTTGGAATTTGGCACTTGAATTGTTTACTATGTTTTTTTATGGTTTCAAGTGGGGTAATCTACTGTAGTGAGTTTTTTTATGCCATTTAGGTCTTCGTAACTCTTTTACCCTTTTTCTTGCTAGCGCGGTGTTAGATTTCTTATAGTAGTGTTATTTTTGTATTAATTCCTAGAAAATTCTATAATTGAAAATATTTGGTTTGTATTTTGATTTTATTATCATTAGGCCCATATCTACTGTATTTTTGAGTCTTAGGTTGTTTTATGTCGGTTTTGGTATCTCTACGTTCGAGGCTCGGTTTTTAACGGGTTCCTAGGTTTGGGTCAACTTCTGGTCCAATTTAGCTTTATAATATTCTAAAATACTTAGAGTAAGTTCTAGAATCTGAAAGTTTTGGGTCCCTAACTTAGAAGTATGTATTTATGAATTTTTATTATTTTAACATGAATAACTTCTATATTTGTTTTGCTAAGCAAACTAGCTCTAAAGGTCAGAAGATTTAATTTCTAACTATTATTTATCATTATAAACCTACTAAAATTTTATAAATTTGGAATTTATGTATGGTTGGTAATTTCGTTGCATTAGCCGGTTAGTTCCGTTAAGTGTTCGTTAAGTCTCGGTTTTGGGTTTCAATGTGTTTTAATCTGATTTTTCCTTCTTCACCTACCTTTTTAACATAAATAACACCTATGTGAACCCATATTTCCAGTAAGTTATGTTGATCACATTCTTTTTATGTTATTAAGAAATCCGAATTTTCGTGTATGTTAGATTTATAAAAACCGTTCTTTTTGTAGATTTACATTCTTTGGTTACTGGAATATATGGTAATTTATGTTATTAAGATGTTGTGGGTGACACGGGGTTGTTTGTTTCACTAACAAGACGATACATAAAATACCGAGAGTTTTCGAGTAGTGACGGTTACCTTGTGATGTGGACGTAGTGAAAGCGGGGGCTGTCAGGAAGCCTCTGATGGGTGAGAGGGGGCTGTTAGATATGGAAAATTAGTTCAAGTTGCAGAATTAATGGAAATGGAGATGTGAGAAAGAAGATAAGTGAGTTTGTAAGTTCAAAGGGATGTTTACCTTAATGTGTTGGAGCTCGATGCAGGCTGGCTTTGAGAGGGCTGGTGTCAACTGCTAAAAGAGCGCAAGAGAGTGAGAAAAAAGGAAGTGTTTTGTAGAGAACGTTTTGAAATTTATAGTGAGGGTGGCGGTTTTTGATGAGGTTCGGCCGAGGTGTTGGGAAGGGGGTTCGGGTCCCACTTCTTAATTGCAGGATTTTCTTGGTTAAAGGGAGATTTTGGTTAGTGGGATAAGTTAGCATGGGTTAAGAAGCTAAGCCATGCATTGGGTGGTTTGGGTGGTGATTAGACAAGTCAACTTCCTTCTAGAATATATTTCATACGGGTGCATGTATTTTATAATTTGTGGATTTCTTTTATTATTTATTAATCACTGCATGTTTGTTTTTAAATTTATATGTGAAAGTATCATGTTGGTTTGTGTTAATAATTTAAAAATATTTAATTTCTATATTTAAAGTTTCAGAATAAATCCAAGGGTTATAATGTATATCCTTTGAAATTTTGGAAGATTTGAATTTGGCCACGGAAGTTCTAAGTCTTGGCTTCGGAAGATTGAAATGCGCATGTACAGTGCTCATGCGCCTGCTTGATCCTTAGTTCTTCCGAAGGTGAAATATGGCCACACAGTGTTCATACGCCTGTACAGTGCTCATGCACCTGCTGAGTAAACAATGCGGATGAAGAGTCAACAAATGCGGATGGAGTTTACAAATGCGGATGAGGAGTCAACAAATGCGGATGGAGTTTACAAATATGGATGAGGAGTCAACAAATGCGGATGGACTTTACAAATATGGATGAGGAGTCAACAAATGCGGATGGAGTTTACAAATGCGGATGAGGAGTCAACAAATGCGGATGGAGTTTACAAATGCGGATGACTTAAAGTCTTAAAGTATTATTTTTGTAGTTTTTGCTTATTAGATTTAAGTGGCATAATGTTTCACTAGGACATTGGGCCTAAGGCCCACTAGTGTTGGTAGCTTACGAACAATTTCATCACATGGCCCATTGGCCCATTAAGGTCTTGTATGTCAAGCCCACTTATCGCTATGGCCAAATGACTAATTCAAAGATTGATGGGCCTAAGCCCATTAGGGTTTGTGTGTATATCCATGTCCAGAAGTTTGATCTTGTTAGGCCCATCACATGGGCTTCGGTTGATCATTGCATGGCCCATTATGGTTTCTAAAACAAAATTTTCTGGGCCCAAAAAATAGGGTTGTCAAAATCTCCTCATGTCACAGAGATCATGTAGAGGGAGGTCAAGTATATTTTGCTAGAAGTATATGTCTTGACCCCCTTGATCTCTAGTGACATGCCATCTATCTGGATTGGTGGCAAACATCCAAGATATGATGGGCCTCTCAACATCAAGAGGCTCTACTTGAATGGGAGTTGGATGAGCAACCTCTTCTTAGTCACCCTCAGGATGTTCTGGCCCATCCTGACATGCATAGTTGGATGCCTTGGACTTCTTCTTCTTCTTCTTCTTCTTGTTCCTTCTGATCGCCATCCTCTTCCTCTTTCTGTACTTTAACTGAGAACGCTGGCCTTGAGTACCATATGGTTCTTGTTTATCCTTCTTAGTTTGCTCCTTTTCCTTCACAGATTCAGAAGGAGATGGATCAGGACCTTGCTGTGGATTAAAAGATGAAGCTAGCTATGATGCAGCACTAGGTCCATGTTGTGTTGTCTCTTGGGGTTCAACCTTGACCTCTACTTTAGGTGCAGCTTGACTTGGTGGAGAATGCAAGTCAACCAGCTCACCCATTTTGATCTTCTTCTTGATCACTCTAATGTGCTCATCCATGGTGGATAGAGACATTGGACCAAGTCTCCTTTCGAAGAATCCATACAGTTTCAAAAAGCTCAACATCTTTTGTCTGTCAGCAGACTTCTTCTGATTGGCTATGATGGTGGCTCTTGACTTTGCAGCCTCTTCTCTCATCTTCCTCTTAGCAGCTTTTTGTTCTTTTAGCACTTCTTGCTCAAGCTGTTTGAGGTATTCATATTCAATGTATTCAAAGGACAAGGAATGTAGGTTTGCTGCCTGATAGAGGCCTGTATGTTTTGCCTGTCTTGTTCCCTACCTACCCGAGTTTGTTGCTCAGTGGCCATAGCCTCTGCCTCAGGGCTTTCCTGAACTGGGGAGAGGGTAGGAGCTTTGTAGAGTCTTTTTCTTCACCTTTCTTTGTTTATTTTAAGGAGCAATTCTGCATCATCAGCTTCCCTCCTCTCCTTTGACACTTCCATGTCAGCCAGTTCATTTAGTTCATCCAAGGGGAGAGAGATGAGTTTATCAATATTATAGTGTTTGGACCCCAGATAGTTTAATGTGGCTGCCCTCAACTCATCTTCTTGAGTGCTTGGCCTGGGGGCAGCCCCTGATAGCAGCTTCCATGATACCAGGGGTCCTACTTAAAATCTCTCCCCTTGCCTTCCTCTTCCTCTTGCTTATCCTCCTCAATCTCCTTATAGGTCAATTTCTTTTTCCCTTTGTCAGTCACTGGCTGTGTGACTCAGGGTGGAAAGAGCTTTGGCCTTTATTGCTTGGTGTTATACTTGAGTTTTGGCAAGAGAAAGGCTGTGAGGCACCTTCACCAGCTGGTGCCTCACTGTGGGTAATGGGTGTTGAAGTAGTTCCTGTCTCAAGGTTCACAGGCTCAACTACTAGGCCTTCAGCCAAGGTTTCCCCTTCAGATCTAATTTTAGGGTCCACCTCAGCATCCAATTGACAAACAGTCTTGCCTACTAGCCTCTTTCTATATAATATGTATCTGTTCTTGAACTCTTCGAGCACCCTTTCTTGAATTCTCTTAGCTAACCTTGCAGCTTGCCTGGATTGACTTTGGTTGGTAAGAGGCAAGTCAACTAGAGAGAATCTCTCATAGTATCTCAGGTTGTGAAAGTTGAAGACTTCTTGCTGTCCCTGAGACCTAGAGATTACCAGGGCTTTCCTATCTGTATCATACCTCCATCCTACTATTGGATTATCAACAGGGTAGGATGGGGTAGACATTGCCTTTTGTATACCCTCCCCAAACAGGCTTTGAATTAGTGAATCCATATCAATATGAGTTTGAGGAGGTTGTTGAGTATGGACAACTGCAAGTGAGGGTAGTGAATCCTCTATGTCCATACTCTGTGTAGAACTCCCAGTTTCTGTGATTGTAGGTAGGACTTTCTCCCCCTTTTTGGTAGCATCACCCTCTTGCACAGGGGAGCTAAGGGTTAGGTCCAACACATCCATAGGTTCTTATGGACCTGGTTGAGTTCGTTTGAAAGGTCTCTCAGCTAACTTGACCTTGAGATCGGTGATCTCAAGTTGCTGGTCGCTGATAGGTTCAAAATGGATCAATCTGTGATGATATCATAATGTAATGATCAGTTCAAACACTAAGTAAACAAATACAAGCCATTACTTCAAAAATTCATAGATTTCATTAATAGGAAAGCTTAGGATACAAAGTGTAAGAGTGAGTTACAGTTGTTCAATCTGTTATAACTGTTTCGTTCTCTAGGTCTACCCTATACAATACATAAAATATTCTATTTATACTATCAAAGAAAAACAAGGAACATATATTTACAAAATAAGTCCCTATACTATGACAAAACGCAAAAGACAAAATGTTAATCTTATAAGAGCTCTAACAATACTCCCCCTAAGATTTACATTGTCTTCAGTCTTCATTGAACTCTTCCGGTTCTTTTTTAATCTTGAACACCAGCTTTTCTTTGTAAACCAATGCTTTCTTTATAGCTGACTTGAATTTCTTTGCAAGTATGGCTTGCTCAGGCTTTGACTCGTTTGTTTTAATCTCCATCTTATCCATTACATCCAAAGTTTCCTTTATTAGACCTGTAATATGTATGTTAGCATAGAACTCAAAAGGTTTATGATGATCATGAGAATGAATTTCCAACACGCCTTTGCTTGAAATTCTCATAAAATCAATAGACTTTATATCCTTCTTCATGATGTTAGCAAATGCTAGAGCTTTACACAATGAAATTCGCTCCATCGCAACATCCATTACCATAATAATTGTCATAAAATATTTTCTATCACCATCTGCAACTTCTGACGCAACACGATCAAACTTCTGATTAGACAAGAATGAGATATAACTTGGATGTAAAAGTTTAAGCTCAAAAACTCCAAATAATGAAATCATATCTTGATCCCAGTCTTCCATTTTTCGAACAAGCTTTAACTGGAAATGAGTCAGCATGATAGAACCTTCTCGAAATTGGTTTTGATGTTTGAGTGCCATCTATAACCTTCAAGCATGGGTTAGTGACCTTTTCAAAGTACTGATCACTATACGCATCCAAAAACTGTTCTTCTTCTTCTGGATGAGCAGCGACTTTTCTTTTACTTTTTAATGACTTGAAATACTCTTTGTCTTCTTGATCACATCTAGTTTTTAGATAAGAGTCCATTCTGGTAATGCCTTGATTTAGAAGTTTAACAAAATTTCACCTCGAATTGACTTGGTAGGGTTGATCAGAGGCAACTTATTTAACTCCTTGAGATCTTGCACCGGCAAAGCTATGACGCTTGTGTAAAAATGATAAACATCACAAATGGCATTTACCCGTTTGATTAGAAAGGCATCAAAAATCTCACCATACTTCCAGGCAACTATCTTAACATTCTTTGTGTTATCCGGCACAATCATTACATTGAGCAATTCAGAAATAGATTGTCCTTTCTGCAGAACATTTCTGACTAAATCTCCAACAGTTCTAGCCTTGTTCCATAGTTGATTCTGTTCAACTTAGACTTTGTATGCTTGTTTCTCAGTCTCTGGAAACATCTCAATCAATTCTTTTCTCTTTTCATGACTACTTTTCACTAATTCCATTCTTTAATTTCTTGAGGCTTTAAGATTCTAGTTCTCTTTGTAATCTCCAAATACTAAGGATTATCCATGTCAAGCAAAATCATTTTTTTGTTTTGCTTTTCTGCCTCTTGAAAACTTTTGACCAAATTTCTTAAAGACTCGGTTTGCAATCTGTTTAATCTCTTTCTTGGATAATTCCTTGATTGTAGGCATAGCCTAAGCTCAACAGTTGTCATGTTTTCAGGATCAGGATGATGCAATTCAGATCTTGTAAGGTCTTCAATGTTAATACTTTCTTGCATCGGATTCCACCCTCCATGTTCCATAACTATTTCATCTGGATCAACCGGAGCTGTTGACTCGGCTATAATGCATTTCTCATACCCTTCATTAATTTGTGAAACTGTTAGACCATCCAAAAATACCCGATTGTATTTCTTCTTGACCAAATAATTATATCTCTCATCAATGTCTAAAGGGATGTCTTCAGTGATAGCTTCCACTGGAGAATATGCAGCTTCAGTAACATCTTCTTCCTCCAATACTTCATCATACCAGGCATCTGAAAACTCTGGATCTAAGTCATCCAGTGCTCTGATTTGCTCTTGTATGTCTGCTTCTACAATTTCCTGTAAAGAAGGATGACCTACATTCACTGCATAAGAAAAACATATTAGATTCAAGCATATAAATATAAAACAACACCTATAATCAAAAATGTCTTTTAATTTGTTTACGAGTTTCAGAAACAATTTTCAGCATCTTTGAAGGAGGGTTGGATGATGATTCAGCCAATACTTGAATATCAGATTCATCTATCTTTCGTTTTCCTTTCATAGCCTCAGATAGTTTCTCAACTTCAGTAGGTTGAACTTTAGGAATAACCTCTATCTCTGAAGTTAAATGGTCTTTTTCTAGTGGTTGTGAAGATTGAGATTTTAAGCTTTCTTTCATAATTTCAAGTTCTTCTTTCAACTTGTCATAATCTTCTTTCAACTTCTTGTATTTTTCTTCCATCAAATCATAATCTTTGAGTAAAACATCAAAGTTCTTTACATTCATTTCTTGAACTTCTTCAAGCTTAGCAATTTTTAAGTCTTTCTTTAAAGCTGATTGATATTCTCTTCTTTCAAAGCTTCTATTATCTGCTTAGTGTTTAATTCCTCAGTAAGAACTGTATCATATTGATTTGATCTTTCACCTTCATCTTTACTTTAGGCTCAAATACATCAACATTTTGAAGATCACACTCCATTTGTTGTCGTACATTGGCTTTATCATTTTCTTCATTGACATCTATTGAATCATCAACATTATAAACATCTTGATTCAGATTATCAACTTCTTCAACTTCTGTAATAACTGCATCATCATTAACTTCTTCAACTTCATTACCTCCAACATTATCATCATCATTATCATCACTTGAAGATGAACTTCCTTCATCTTCAGATCCATCATCATCTTCATTATCTTCATCATCATCCTCAGCTTCAGACTCAGTAAGTCCTTGAGGAACTTCTTCAATCAAATCATTTGGATCAATTGGTTCATCATCAATTAAATGAAAATGATTATATGTTCACATCATCTCTTGCTACTGCTCTCATGTAATCAAACATTTGAACATTCTGAGCACCAGTCATAATAGCAAGTCTTTTGTATACAGTTTCAGTCATGTGCTCCAAAATTAATCTTTCTCCACTTACTCCATAAGTATGAAAATAAGGATACTCTTCATTAATAATCAGCTGAAGAAATCTAGGATACATCAAGTACTTGTTCCTAATTCGTTTCTCGAAATTAAAAATAAAGCCATTCATGATCCATTTTGCCATATTAAAACCTTCTATTTGTGGAAATAGCTACAATAAGAGAAGCAATGTCTATAGGGAATGAATTCTATCCTGTAAGAAAGCACCTTTAACATCCATCTGATACACCTTGAATTGCATGAATGATGAATAAGCCAGGAAGACACGAATTGATTCAAGTCTTGCAACTGGAGCAAATACTTCATTATAATCTATTCCTTCTTCTTGGGTGTAACCATGTGCAATGAGTCTCGCTTTATTCCAAACAATAATTCCCCGATCGTCAGACTTGTTTCTTAACAACCATTTTGTGCCTATGGCATTTTCTCCTTCAGGTAAATCCACAAGCTTTAACATTGCCTATTTGCGAAATTACAATAACTCTTCTTGAATTGCGTCAATCCAACTATTGTCCTTTAACGCTTCAATGACGTTTTTAGGAACAATTTTAGATAGAAAACACGAGTATAAGTAGAGGTTTGCTTGTTCTGATTGACTTCTCATCATTCTCTCATTCAATGGACCGATAATCCGAGACGTAGGATGGTTCTTGTGAATACGAGACGTTGTAATCTCATTTCCTTGAACATTAACATCCAGATTAGATTGGTTCAAGTCGGAAAGCTAATGCAATAAGTTCGAAGTATGTGGATTGAAATTAGGAACTTGAGTCGGTGAGTTGATAAAGTAATCAAGATTATCAGTAACAACTACATCATCAGAAATCAATGACTTTCCGGACTCAGGTTCTACAATTTCAGGACCATCATTAGGAATAGGTTGTGAAACATTGGAATTTTCAGAGAAGGGATGTTCTTGTGCTTGTTGAGAGTGAGATTGATCATGAGATTCAGAACAAAATACAGGATCTTTAACAAATGAGAAGAATGGGTAATTTGGGCTAGAATTATCCATATCATCAGAATCAGAATCATCACTGAAAGATCCAAGTTCTCCTCCTTATTTCTTTTTCTCACCTGGAGAGTCAAACAAGTTAGAATTAAAAGAGCTTGACAAAGAATCTAAATCAAACAACCAAGCTAGACCATTTGCCACTGATGGAAAAGAGTTTTCAAGAAATTTAACATTAGAAGTTTCAAGAATAACATTTGTCCTAGAGTTATAAACTCTAAAGGCTTTTGAAACCGATGAATATCCAACAAAAAATCCATCATCAGATTTTTCATCAAATTTTCCTAGCTGGTTACTTGAATTTAAAATCAAAACTGGACAACCAAAAGATTTAAGAAAATCTATATTAGGTTTCCTGCCAAACATCAACTCATAAGGAGTTTTCTGTTTATCTTTCACAAGCAGTGTGTAATTCTGTACAAAACATGCAGTGGATATGGCTTCATCCTAGAAAGTGATTGGAATCTTTGCATCTGCTAACATAGAACACGTGGCCTCAATCAAAGTTTTGTTTTTCCTTTCAGCAACTCCATTTTGTTGTGGAGTTCTAGGAGCACTGAACTGACTAGCAATTCCTTTTTCTTTTAAACATGCTGAGCAGTGTTCTGTTGTAGGAAACTTCTTTGTTGGAAGACCTACTACATGATTTCCTGCTACAAGCTTGTTCATGTTCTTGAAATTAGAATGCCCTAGACGTCTATGCCATAACTGGTTTTCGACATTTGATGCTTGAGCAATTAGGCATGTTGTTTCTGTAGATGGATCTACTTGAGACATATCTAACTTGTATACATCTCGATCTCGTATAGCTTTAACAACTACCCATTCTTTGCTTATCTGAAAAACTGGCTTCAAAATATAACAAAAAGAATCATCAAACAAAACAGAGTAAGATTTGTCACAAATTTGGGAAACACTTAAAAGATTAAAGTTCAACTGTGAACAATAATTGACTTTATCAAAGCTAATAATCCCATTGGACACTATTCTTTCGCCTGTTATTTTACCACCTGCATCACCTCCGAATGCAACATGAGTACCATCTTTTAACTTAAAATCTTGAAGCAAGGCATGATTGCCTGTCATATGCCGGCTACACCCACTATCAACATACCATTAATAGGTATTCTTGGACGTACCTACATTTCAAAGAGACTTAAGTTGAGTTATCAACCCAAGTCGATATGGTCTTGGGCTTGCCAAATTTATCAACAATGGTAAACTGTTTAAAATGAAACTTATTTAAATCAGGCTTCTTTTGCTGTTTAAATTTACCAATTCTGTTTCTAACAAATTTTTGATTATGATTGATTTGCATAGTCCGTAAAGCATGGTAACGTTTTTCAAGATCATCGTCAAGATAATTCAAACCATCAGAAGAAACATTTTTAGAAAAATTTTGATTACCAAACTTTCCATTGTTCATTCTCACAGATCATGGAATGAATTTTCCTTGATTATAATTCTTTGTTTTCACAGCATAAGAATCATCATAATCAGAATTAATCCTTCGAAAAGATCTAAAGCCTAAGGAAGGTTGTTTTGTCAATCTTTGAAAACCAACACTTTGATATCTTTAAAATTGTGGATTTACATCTCCATTCCTTGGCGAGTTCCTTCAGAAGTAGCAATTCTCAGTTTTGTGATTTCTTTCATCATAAATAGTACAATACTTGTAACAATCAGCTATTGAATGGTTTTTCATATCATAAATATGACAGTACCTGTTAAAGAAACATTCATTAGTCTTATGATTGTACATATCACATATATTACAGTACCTTTGTTGAAATTTAAACAAATGTTGATTAACCTTAGATGTGGAAGCCACATTTGATCTTTGTTTTGATTTAGGAGTTACAAAGTTAATCTATTGTTTTTGATTTGAGAGTTTGTTCTTTTGAAATTTTGGTTTAGACTTTTGTTCATTAATACCATTCCTAGACACCTTAGATACAAATCTTTTGTTGACAGCAGAAGAATTTGGACCTGAACCTGTTTTCAGATCAGAGTTAGATTTGTTCTTTGAGTTTAATTTGATTTCAGGAATTGTGTTCATATCAAAAGAACCCGCAGACACAAACTTCACTGGTTTAAACTGATTAGATTGATTTTTTCTATGAGTTTGATTGTTTTGATTTTTATTCTGAGAGGATTTAGATTTAGCATTTTTCCTTTTCCTTCTCTGGTTTCTTGATCTTGATGATCTCTACTTACTTTGTGATTGAACATCTTCAGAAAAAGACTCTTTTGCATTTTTTTATATTTTTTTTCTTTCTGCCACTTGATGAAGTCTGGATTGTTTAATCCATATGAAAATGAATCCTCAGATGTTACTTCATCTTGTTTTGCTTTCTCTTTATTCTTTGGGTTTTGTTTATCATTCTTTACAATGACTTCTTCAACAACATACTCTTTGGGAACAAACATTTTCTTATTCTTTGGTTATGGTTCATAAGATTTAACTTTCATTGGATGACCATTTTTATTCTTTTCTGAATCTTGTTCCTCAAATATCTCAACATTAGTTTTCACTTCATCACTTTCAGAATTCTTTTTCTTATTTTGAAAGGCTTTTAGCTTAGCTTTGTTTTTAGGTGAGTGATCATGTGTGTTAAAGTTTTTTGGAAAAGTGTTTGTGATAGATTCAGGCATGGGCTCATGTGTAAAACCTAGACTAGTTTTGTTTTTATCTTTCCTCTCACTTACCAACTGTTCTACAATTTTTTAGAACTTTTAACTTTATCTAGATCCACCTGTGTTGCAATATGAGCTGATTTTTCTTCTTTTAAATTTTTAGTCATTTCCTCAAGTTGTTTTTTAACAAGTTCAAGTTCTTGTAGAGTTTTATTCCATGAGGTTTGTAGAGATACGATTTTTTCATCGGAGACTTTGTGATTGTTTGTGTATTATATCTTCTTGTTTAACTTTGTCACAGATTTTAAATGAATATGTTCTATAATGCTCAACTTGATCAAAACATGCTTTTGTGCACATTTTCTCTTTGACTTCAACAGGAATTTCAGGATAACTTGAAGAAGAAGTCTCAGAGTTAGATGATGGATGCTCAACCTTTGGTTGTTCAGACTGAGCCATGAGTGCAATTTCTTCTGAATCCTCTTTTGGGTAAGATTTTTCACTCCAATTATAATCTTTATCATCATTTTCAGAATCATCATCTGCCTTAGGATCATTTTCTTCAGACCAGTCTTCATTTTGAACTTCAACAACAAGAACTAAACTAGATGTTAGATCAGCTGTGAATTGTTCAGCATAAGCACTCCAGTCATAGCCATCTTTTATGCTAAGAACAAGAGCTTTCTTTGGCTCTTCAGATGATTTTGATTCATCTTTAAGTTCTGGCATGGGAAGACTTTGATAAGGCTTTTGAAAAGACTTCTGAGACTGCTGTTGGTATCTTTGACTGCTAGAACCTGCTTGACCATTTCCACCTTGATTTCTAGGAGCTTTACATTCCCTTAAGAAATGACCATAACTATTTCAGTTGAAACACCTTGACTTTGATTTATCGAAGCCAACAGATTTGTTTGCACTAGGCTTGTAATTCCTGTTAACATATGAGTGTTTCTGTGTTTTGTAAGCAATCATTACCATCTACCAATTCAAGTCCATCTCTTCCATATCATCAGGATCCATCTCAAACAAATCCTGCAAAGAAAGATCTAACTGGGTTAGATAACTACCCTGATAAGCATGAAAACTTGCCATGAAAGCAGTAAAAGCAGATTTTGATTCATCATCTTGTAACAGGATATTAATAAAATCTTTAACTTTCCTAGTTTTAACAGAGTTAGAAAATGAAGTCTCAGTTTGAGGTTTAGGAGTTTGAGTTTTAGGAGGAGACTAAGGTTGAGTTGTATAAACAGGAGCACTTCTGTAAGAAGAATCTGTGAAGAAACCAGCTCCAACGAACAAATCACCCTCGTCTTCTGGAGAATTATCATCTTTTTCCAGAAAAGCATTCTTCACTATGTTAGCTGGAGAAGCAACGTACTTATACTGAGACATTGATGTAGCTCTATCATTGTTTCTGGAGCTCTCACCAATTTCAACTGATTCAATTTTGGCAATCAAAAGATCCAGATCCATTGGAAATTTTTTAGTATGCTTCAACAGAGTGACTGTCTGTTTCCATGCAGATGCAATAGCATTTAGAAGTCTATAATTTAGATCTTTGAGATCACTTTTGATACCAGCAGTTGACGTTTCAGTAGTTAATTGCACAAATATGTTCATCATTTGATTGATTGTTTCACCAGAAAGATGCTCAAATAACTCCAATTGTCTCTTGATTTTTGGATTTTTGAGATCTTGTATCTCTTTACCACCTTCACAAATAATCTTCAAAGCTCTGTACATAGTGTAACTAGTTTGATAACCTTCAAGTCTATTCAAGACTTCCAATGGTAACCCCTTGGATATCAATGAACAAGCTTTGATGTCATTCTTAACCTTCTTTAAGTCATCACCCTGTAGACCATCCTCAGGATACGGTTCTGGAGAGTCTTTTGTATAGACAAATCCTCTGTCAGGACCATCAAATGTAATTGGGATATGTGGTCCTTTCTCTATTGACTTCCACAAATCAATTTCAATGGAGTTTAGATGATGCTTCAATCTAAGAGACCAATTTTTGAAATCAGCTCTATTTTTGAGCTTGGGAACCCTGTTCTCAGAATCTTCAGACTTAACCATTTTTTATTTTTGAATTAAAGAAAATAACTTGTTTTTGTTGTTTTTTTTTTTAAATTTTAAAAAGAAACTATGAAATGAAAATATTTTTGGATTTTAGTTTTTGAAAAATTTCTAAGTGTTTGAATTCTCATGCGCCTGAAACTTCTGAAACGCCTAACTTTGAACAAGAAACGTCTAAGGAAATGCCTTAGATGAATTCTGAAACACTTGACTGATGATGCATCTGAGCAGTTCTCAAATGCCCAGACAGTGTAGAAATGCCTGAGGTAAAAACTCCCAAACAGTTCTCAAATGCCTAGAATTAACAAAGTCTCAATGCGTCCCAATAGTTGAAAAACGCCTACTCTAAAAACGCCTTAAAAGTGATGAAACGCCTAAATAGTTGCAAGGCGTCTGAACACTTTGCCAATTTCAGCAGTTTTTCACAACTCAAGCGCCAAATTCATCATCTTTAACAAACTCAGATCTTATGAAATTCTTCAAAACTTGTTCAATTGATCTAAAAACTTCCAATTAGGTAGTAAATAGATCGATTAAGAATCTTCAATCAATGTTTTGATCAAACAACAACAACAAATCCGTTTTCTGATTGAATTACAGTCCGAAAATGAAGAAAAACTTTTCGAACACAAATCTGATCAATACTCAGATCTGAATGGATTAAACACCAAATTGTGATTCAAATCATGTTTCTATGGATGAAACACAACTGAAATCAACAATTAATCGATCAAATTGCAATAAACATAGATTTCAAGTGATTCAAAGAGCTCAATAATGCTGATAAGCTCTGATCACTGAATCAAAAGCTCTGATACCATTTGATAGATTCAAAATGGAACAATCTGTGATGATATCAAAATTCAATGATCAATTCAAACACTAAGTAAACAAATACAAGCAATTACTTCAAAAATTCTAGATTTCATTGATAGCAAAGCTTAGGATACAAAGTGTAAGAGTGAGTTACAGTTGTTCAATCTGTTCTAACTATTTTGTTCTCTAGGTGTACCCTACACAATACATAAAATATCCTATTTATACTATCAGAGAAAAACAAAGAACATATATTTACAAAATAAGTCCCTATACTATGACAAAATGCAAAAGACAAAGTGTTAATCTTTTAAGAGCTCTAACAGTCACTGAGCTGTCTTTGTAAGGTAGTCACATGAAATTCCACCTTAGAAACTAAATAGGTGCAGAGTTTTGACCGTTTTTGCACCTTTAGTTACATACACTCCTCATCTTCATTAGAAGAATCATGGAGAATAAGAGAATAGGACCAAAGTCTTCTTCCTTATAAGTTGCACACTGACAGCTTCAAAAGAAATATCAATAGGTTGGATTGCCATGGTTTTGGGCTTAATAATGTAATCACTTGGAGAAGTGAGAGCCTCTTCCATATGGGCCTCTTGAACATATTCAGGGAGGTTCACCTTAGTTGTGGGTTAGATATGGGAGATTCAGGAGCACTCATCTCTCCTTGGATAGTGGTAGAGAAGAAAGACTCATGGTACTTACTAAAACCCATATCCTTATCATCATAGAATTTGAGGTTGGGGATTGGTTGGTTAAGGTCTAGCGGTTGGGAATGGTAGCTTTCCCTGAAGGTTGATAACTAGAATTTTGAGGCTCAATCTGGTTGAGCATGAGGAACCTCAGCATAGATCAAAGATATGATGGGAATGGCCTGCTCCTCAAGAGAAGTGGGAGCTCTTGTTTCCACTTCTTCCTGCATGGGTGATGATATGGAGGCCTATTCAACCTAAGTAGACTGAGCAGGGGTTCGTTTGGATTTTCTTTTGTAGGTGATGGTATTTTGTGGCTGTGTGGGTGGTGTAGATGCAGAAGGTGTGGGTTCAACATTGACTGGTGCTATCAAGTTGCCACCTTGAGCAATGAGCTCTAACAATTTTAGGACTGGGGCTGTTTCTACCCCTAAGAAGCCAACAGTGGACTTTCTTATAGTTTTGAAGATGTCGGGCTTCATTTGTCCCAATTTAAGAATTTTATCTATTCCCTTTAACTGTGAGTCCAGTTCATAGTTAAGAATGTGTTAAACATATCTAGGGAACATGTAATACTCTAAGGAGTCCAAGTTAGCAAGCAAGTTTGTATAAACAAGTTGGGAGTACTTGAACTTGACCCCTTGAACCATCCCATGGACTATGTAGGATAAGTCCTCAGGAATTTGGTCCCAACCTCCAAGTTTGTTGGATAAGGAGTGGATTACCACATGGAGGAGGTACTTCTATTGGGAGGAAACCTTACCCTTTTTAAAGGTTCTTACATAGTAGTTTCCTTCATAGCCCATCTACTGGAATTAGTTGTTTACCGTAGATTTGAGGAAGGACAACTCGCCTTCTACATCATCCAGCCTCATATGAGAGTTGATGGTGGCTGGAGTGATGAAATTGTCTTCCCTTGCACTGTGACAGACATTGCCTTCTCACCATCCAAGATAACCTCTAGGCAGGTCCTCTAGAACTCTAAGAGTTGATTTTCATACAATAAAGGGGCTATAGTAAGGGCAGTGAGGTAGTTTGTGAGTGATAAGAAGCGGTAAACATCTGAGAAACCTGGATCTTTCTCAAATGATAACAGAGCAACTTATTGTGTTGCCTGTGAAGATGCATGAGAAAATCTACTTGGTTTCAGGGATCAGGGTTGGCCATTTTGAGTAGCTTTGAAGTAAAGAAAGGTAAGAACAATGTCGGTTTGTGGGTGAATTTAGGGTTTAAACTTTTTCAGATGAAGAGGAAGATGAAAGAGGGGTAACCGTTGTATGAATATATATATGGTAAGGATTTGAGACAAAGTTAATGCAAATGGATAAACTTTGATATCCGGATGTCGGTCCCATCTCTGAAAAAATGCCCAAAAAGGTAGTTTTCTTGAAAGTCTAAAATCTTCCGAAGGTAATTTGTATTTGGAAGGTTTGAGAAAACTTTCGAAGCCAATTTATTTTTGGAAGATATTCCTTAGGTTTTTATGAATTTCCTTTGAAAGAAAAATACTTAGAGTATTTTTTACATCTTAGACAAATTTTTCTTCGGAAGATATCAGATATCAGAAATTTTATTCAAAGAAAGAATAAAGCTTTCGAGACTTAATTGCTTTCGAAAGAAAATAGTCCTTCAAGACATATAAGTACTTGCTGACAAATGTAAGCTTCGAAAGATATATTAGAATTTCTTCCGATGGTAAATTTCTCTGAAGTAATTTGTTTTGAAGACATAATTTTCTTCCAAAGACAATTTGATGTCTTCCGAAAGAAAACATATCTTGAATTCTCAAAATTCTAAGTCATATCATTTCGAAAAGTTTCTTCCAAAGTAAACTAGGCTTATATAGGTGATGAAATAGAAAACTTAAGACACATATTTAAAATAATCTTGAATTTAGTTTAAGAAAATCTACTCAAAGGTAATCATCCCAATAGCTGATACAAAATACTATAATCTCTATTCATCAAAGGCTTTTCTAAACAGATCAACATATTGTTCATTTGTGTTAACTTTGACTAGTTTTATCAATCCTTTTTCAAAATTATCTCTAATCAAATGATACCTGATGTTATTGTGCTTTATCTTTAACTGCTACACAAGATTCTCTGTAATAGAAATGGCATTATTGTTGTCGATGTTGATGGGAGTCTCCTTGAAGTTGAATCCATAGTCCAACATCTGATTCTGAATCCAAAGCACTTGAGCACAGCAGTTTACAGCAGTAATGCATTCAGCTTCAGCAGTTGATGTAGACATGTAGGATTGTTTCTTGCATTGCCATGAGACTAGTTTCTTGGATTACCATGAGACTATCCTTCCACCAAGAAATTGACATCCCCCAGATGTAGACTTTGTAGTCATGTTGCAGCCATCATAGTCACTATCTGTATAAGCATATAGATTACAGTTAGAATTCTTTGGATACTAAAGGCCCAATTTGGGAACACCTTTGAGATATCTAAGAATCCTATTGACAGCAACCAGGTGTGACATCTTGGGGTTGGCTTGATATCTTGCACAAATACATGTAGCAAACATGATATCAGGCCTGCTGGTTGTAAGGTACATAAGAGACCCAATCATAGCCCAATAGAGATGTTTATCAACATACTTCCCCTCAAGATCAGGTCCTAGAGAGTGGTTTCTGGCTATGGATGTCTTAGCAACCTTGCACTCAGTCAGATGAAATATTGTAAGTATGCCTTGCACATACTTTGACTGGTTTATGAAGATGCCATTGTCAACCTGCTTCACTTGATTTCCTAGAAAGAAATTAAGTTCTCCCATGACACTTATTTCAAATCTATTCTTCATCGGCTTCTCAAAGTCTCTGCAAAGCTTCAGATTAGTTGACCCAAAGATGATGTCATCTACATAATAAACCAGCATCAAGTCATTTCGTGATCTGTTAATGAAGAGTGTTCCATCAATAGTACCTCTTTTCTATCCATGCTAACAGAGGTACTGTGATAGTGTCTCATACCACTTCCTTGGAGCCTGATGCAGCCCATAAAGAGCCTTGTCAAGCTTGCAGACATAATCAGGTCGATCTGGGTCTACAAAGCCAGGTGGTTGTTTGACATACACTTCCTCATCGATCACCCCATATAAGAAGGCACACTTGACATCAAGTTGGTAGACCTTGAAATCCTTAGATGCAGCAAAAGCAAGGAATATCCTAACAGCTTCAAGTCTTGCTACAGGAGGAAAAACATCGGTGTAGTCAATCCCTTCTTCTTGTGTGTACCCTTGAACAACTAGTCTAGCCTTATTCTTGATGACAAGTCCTTTATCATCTTTCTTATTCCTGAATACCCACTTGGTACCTATAGTAGTCTTCCCTTGAGGAAGAGGACATAGGTTCCAAACCTTTTGTCTCTTGAATTGAAGCAGCTCCTCCTGCATTGCTTTAACCCAACTTTCAATCTTCTTAGGCTTAATCTAGGACAAGAAACAAGAGTATAGATAAACATTTTCTTCATGGATTTGTCCTCTTGTTCTCACCCTAGTCTCAACATCTCCAATGATATTTGTGGTAGGATGGGACTTGTGGATTGTTGGATCATATAAGGCTGGTGCAACCAAAACAACACTTAGAGTATTTTGAAGTACATTTGAAAAAGTCTTCCAAAGACAAGCTGCTCTTCCGAAGGCAAGTTAAAGATCTTTCGAAGATTAAGTACGAAGAACTTCCGAAGAAAAACTAAGTCTTCTGAGACTAAGTATTTTTCCTTCTGAAGTATATGAAGAACTTCTGAAGGTAGAACCAAGTCTTTCGAGACCAAGCAGTTCTCCTTCCAAAGTATTCACACTTAGAAGATCCAAGACAAAGTCTTCCAAAGAATGAAGTCATGAAGACTTGTAGAAGACTCTGAAGAAGTTGATTCTTCCAAAGTATAAATGGCCTCGGAAGAACTTATTCTTCCAAAGCCATTTACCTTCGGAAGAATAAACTATGAACCAGTGGACATAAGTATGGGTTGTCTAACATCCACAGCCAACTCTGATATACTACATGGCGCTTTCCCACACTCATTTAGTTGACCATACTTTAACCCATTGTTCACCTTTATCAGTTAGTACAGTTACCATTCTTTGTTGGTGACAAAAGGTAAGTCATGGACCTGTCATGACTACCTAATCTAGGATAGTATTTTGTCTTAGATACTTTACTTCTAGCAATGTAGTATTTGTCTAGTGGTAAATTCCAACTAGTTTTCCAAGTATAACTGGCTATATATAGTTTCTCAATTGTAACTTAAGTAACCATGCTTGTAAGAGTGTTGTAATACTGAGTTGAGAAATAATATATACAAGTATCTTGAAAACCATTCTTGTGTTCATTAACTTATTATATTATTGTCAACTTAGTTACTGATTCTGCTTCATCAACCGAGTGAGATAAAGTGAGTTTGAGAGGTAAAACTTGTGTTGTGAGACCAACACCTATCCAACAATTGGTATCAGAGCTTTTTAGGCTCTTGATTGTGAGATCTAACCATCCTAAATCACCCTTGTTTCTTTACACTTACTCACTTCACTCATATGGCTCTTAACCAAAAATTTTCTAAGTCTGAGATGGGAACCATGACCAAGGCTCCTATCATCACCCCTGATGATTTTGGAACCTGGTGCAAACGTATTGAAGGTTTCATTAAGTATCAAGATAGCCGCATGTGGAGATCTGTCACTCATGGTCCTTACAAGCCAAAGGTGGCGGCCCTGGCTGGTAATGGCGCCATGTTGAGAAAGCTGTTGAAGACTACTCTGATAAAGACTTCAAAAAGACAGACATCAACTGTAAAGCCATGACCGTGTTGCTTACTCCTATACCAAACTCCAAAATGGTAGGCTTTCAGCAATGCGAGACTGCCAAAGAACTATTTGATGCTTTGAAGATGATGTACTCTGGTTCTACTGAATCAAAGGAGAGCCAAGACTGAAGAAGAGTTGAAAAGGAGAGCAAAGGAAGAAGAAGAAGGAACAACTAGACAAGGAAGAACATTCCTGCAAATGGTTGAAGGTCCAACTTCAGAACCAATAGTTAGATGGGAATATGACTAAAATTCCTATCAACTAACTCTTTTCAGAGGGACGCAGCAAAGGCTGCATGTCATTCAGAGCAACATACTTGATCTATTATCTACGAATGACTTGTATAAACTCCTCACCACCACATCAGGGAAGAACAAGGAGACAGATAAATATCTTCTTTCTCGGGTGTTGAAGACCTTACGGAGCAGAAGGAAGTGAAGTTTTGGTAGCATCAGCCTAGGGAGAGTTTGTTGGATCATATGAGGATGGTGCAACCAAAACAACACTTAGAGTATTTTGAAGTACAATCGAAGAAGTCTTCCAAAGACAAAGCTGCTCTTCCAAAGACAAGTTGAAGATCTTCTGAAGCTTAAGTATGAAGAATTTCTGAAGGAAAACTAAGTCTTCTGACACTAAGTAGTTTTCCTTCCGAAGTATATGAAGAACTTCCCAAGGTAGAACCAAGTCTTCAAAGACCAAGCAGTTCTCCTTCCAAAGTATTCACACTTAGAAGATCCAAGACAAAGTCTTCTAAAGAATGAAGTCATGAAGACTTGCAGAAGGCACGAAAGAAGTTGATTCTTTCAAAGTATAAATGGCCTATGAAGAACTTATTCATCTAAAGCCATTTACCTTCAGAAGAATCAACTATGAACCAGTGGACATAAGTATGGGTTGTCTGACATAAACTGCCAACTCTGATATACTGCATGGCGCTTTCCCATGCCCTTATAGTTGACCATACTTTAATCCACTGTTCACCTTTATCAGTTAGTATAGTTACCATTCTTAGTTGGTGACAAAAGGTAAGTCATGGACCTGTCATGACTACCTAATCTAGGATAATATTTTATCTTAGATACTTAACTTCTGGCAATGTAGTATTGTCTAGTGGTAAATTCCAGCTGGTTTTCCAGGTATAACTGGCTGTAGATAGTAGTATATATAGTTTCTCATTGTAACTTAAGTAACCATGCTTGTAAGAGTCTTGTAATACTGAGTTGAGAAATAATATATACAAGTATCTTGAAAACCATTTTGTGTTCATTAACTTATTATATTATTGTCAACTTAGTTAGAGATTCTGCTTCATCAACCGAGTGAGATAAAGTGAGTTTGAGAGGTAAAACTTGTGTTGTGAGACCAACATCGATCTAGAAATTGGGATAAGAGGTTTTTAGGCTCTTGATTGTGAGATCTAACCATCCCAAATCACCCTTGTTTCTTTACACTTACTCACTTCACTCAAATGGCTCTTAACTAAAAATTTTCTAAGTCTGAGATGGGAACCATGACCAAGGCTCCTATCATCACCCCTGATGATTTTGGAACCTGGTGCAAATGTATTGAAGGTTTCATCAAGTATTAAGAGAGCCACATGTGGAAATCTGTCACTCGTGGTCCTTACAAGCCAGGTGGCCCCGGCTGGTAATGGCGCCATGATTGAGAAAGCTGTTGAAGACTACTCTGATGAAGACTTCAAGAAGATGGACATCAACTACAAAGCCATGACAGTGTTGCTTACTGCTATACCAAACTCCATAACAGTAGGCTTTCAGCAATACGAGACTGCCAAAGAACTATTTGAAGCTTTGAAGCTGATGTACTCTGGTTCTACTGAATTAAAGGAGACCAAGAAAGATATGCTGAAGCAGAAGTTTGATAACTTCACTTATGTTATTGGTGAGACCTTGAGCCAACAATACTTTAGGTACATGGACTTGATTACCTCTCTTCAGACTATGGGGGTAGTTCTTTAGAAAAGAGACATAGTTAGAAAATTCATGAGTGCACTTCCTCATGAGTGGACTTTTTACTGTGTCTCAATCAAGTGAACTAAAAATCTCAACACTCTCACTATGACTGAACTGTATGGAATCCTTAATGGATACCATATGGAGATGGAGACTCAAAAGAGCCACCGGGTGAACAGAGCCTCAAATTCTGCAGTCAACAATGCTCTACATGTTGCTAAAGGATCAAGAACTCCCCAGCCCCAGTTGTACCTGAACCACCCCTAACAGCCATCATCCTCCACTAAGCCATGCATCACATTCCCTGAGACACCCAGGTCTCAACAGGCTCAACAAAATCCTTTCCAGGATAGTTATGCTTTTGTTTCAGGGAGTGAGCACTCTAGAGATTTTTAATTATGTTTTGATGATCTAGAGTGTTTCAGCCCAAATGATGTTGAATATATGGACATTGTCCAGCAGATGGCTCTTTTAACCTATAGAGCAAAGAAGTTCTTTAAAAGAAGCAGAAGGCAGTTCCCTCAGAACCCAACTAATAGCAAATTGGGGTTTCATAAGAGCAAGGCCAAGTGCTACAATTGTAATCAGCTTGGTCACTTTGCTAGGAAATGTAAAGCTCTAAGATTTAATCCTGGAGCAGCTCAAGCCTCCCAACATCCTGCTACCTAAAAAGCTGCAACCAAACCCACTAAGCCGCAAACTGCAGCTGTTGCTCAAGACTTTGACTGGAGCTTCATGGTGCAAGATGTCACCCCTGCTCAAGCTCTTATGGCTGGAACTTAAGACAACAAGGTATATGAACATCTCTGTACCCCAACCTGTATTGCTAAGGTTAAATTGTATCAGGACTACAACATGGAAATTAGATCTGATATTGAGTTCTTAAATAACCTAAAATCCAATTTTAAGAGAGCAGAATCTCACTATAAACTCAAAATAAAAGAGTTAGAGAAAATTGTGTTCTCTTTAAAACATGAACATACCAACTATAGGACTCAAATAAAAGATCTAATATCCAAGTTGACTAAAGCTCAAGCCCAGCTAGTCATAGCTGAGGCTAAAGCAGAGAAGTATGATATTCAAGAGCATAACTTCAACACCATTATAGCAACATCTCCCGCTCCAAGGTATGCTATAAAAAAAAGTGGGTTGGGAACTAATGAAATTGCTCCACCACACTCTCTTGTGCCTATTAGACATCCAAGATGTGGCACTGATGAGCAAGAGGTTCTAATTGCTAACCCGCTACCTAGTGAGCCGAAGAATGATGCAATAATGGAAACCACCACAGGGAAGGATAAGGTAGAAAACCTCATCCGTATAGCTGATAAATCCTTGACCACCAAAGCCAGAAAGAAGAAGATCAGGGCTGCAAGAAAAACTACCAAAAAAGGTGGCTAAGACTAAGATGAAGATAGACCCGAGGCAAAAGGGTGTATTCATCTCAGTTGGATTCCAAATGTTGGAAGTTATGATTTAGGAAAAGTGTGTAGTACCAGCTGAAGGATCAGAAATTGAAGGGAAAGGCTGTTGAAGAAGAGAATATGTGCAAGAAACAACAACGCACATGTCCCATCAAGAATAACATTGAGTGCATAATCTGTGGTTTGCATAACTACATGGCTATAGATTGTTACTACAATCCAGCAAGCACACATTATGCAACCAATGTTAAGAAAGAAGGAGTTAAGGATGGTTTCACATTTGGACCTTACCATATGGTCCAAGTGTTAAGGAAAGGAAAACTTGTTTCCGAAACTAAGTTGCTTTTGGAAGAAACTCATTCTTCCAAAAGGAAAATAGCTTCGCAAGACAAGCCAAAGAACAAACAAAGGAACAAAAGGAATCCTTTGAAACCTTCCGAGAAGAAGACTGCTTCGAAAGAAAAGGTGGTGAAAACCTCTTCCGAGAAGAAAGAAGCCTAGAAAGAAAGTCTTGCTGCTCAACCCTCTTCAGGTTCATCTACACTGATCAACCACAGGATGGAATGGAAGATCAGAAAAGATGCTGCAGCCCAAACCTCTTTTTCACAAACTATAATTGAACCCACATGCATATAATTTGGTTTAGTTATATCATCTACATTGGAAGAACCCAAGACCAACAAGGCTTGGGTTTCCAATAGTAACTAATTATTTCACCTTAAATGTAGAGATATCCACATGACAAGAAAGGAAATGTGTAGATTGTGGACAGTGGATGCTCCAGGCACATGACAGGGAATAGATATCTCCTACAACAATTTGAACATTTTGATGGAGGTCCTGTTTAGTTTGGAGGTGAAGCCGGAGGATTCATTTATGGTAAAGGTAGTGTATCCAATGGTAAGTTAAAAGTTGACAAATTAAACTTTGTCAAACAGCTTGAACATAATCTGTTAATTGTTTCTTAATTCTGTGATCAAAAGCACCAAATGCTTTTCACAGAACATGAGTGCATTATCCTCAAATTCAGGATGACAATTCCTCAAGAATTGATGCTTCTTAGATCTCCTAGGAAAGGGGATATGTACAAGCTGGACATGAACAATGCTTCCCCACTAGGTGAAGTATCATGCTTTCTTTACAAAGCCAATGGTGATGAGTCAACTCTTTTGCATAAAAGAATGTGCCATGCTTATTTTAAAACCATGAATAAGCTGGTTAAAAATAATTTGGTACATGGTGTGCCTAAAAAAGTGTTTTTCTGTAAAGATAATTGTGTTGCTTGCCTGAAAGGAAAGCAACACAAGATTACTCACAAATCCAAAGAGGTTAACTCCATCACCACTCTATTACAATTATTGCACATGGATCTTTTTGGTCCCACAAGTATAATGAGCATTGGAAGGAAATCATATTGTCTTGTGATTTTTGTTGAGTTTACAAGATTTACATGGGTATTCTTTTTAAGAACTAAAGATGAAACGGCTGAAACTTTAAAATCTTTTATTCTTAAAATTGAAAATCTAAAGGATAACAAGGTAAAAATCATTAGAAGTGATCAAGATACTGAGTTTAAGAATCAAGTTCTTGACTCATTCTGTAACTCAAAAGGGATTACCAGACAATACAGTGCTCTTAGAAATCCTCAACAGAATGGTGTTGCTGAGAGGAGGAACAGGACACTTATTGAGGCTGCAAGAACTATGTTAGCTGATTCAAAGCTGCCTTTAACTTTCTGGGCAGAGGCAGTCAACACTACATGCTATGTGTAGAACAGGGTTCTCATTGTTAAGCCCTATGAAAAAACCCTATATGAGCTATGGAACAAGAGGCCACCATTCATTGGCTTTCTTAGGTCCTTTGGCAGTAGGTGTACCATACTTAACACAATGGACAACTTATCAAAATTTGCTAAAAAGTCAGATGATGCTATCTTTGTTGGATATTATTCAACTTCTATTGCTTATAGAGTATATAACATCAAAAATCAACAATTTGAGGAATCATCCAACATTGTTGTTAACGAGCACACTCCTTGTGTTAAGGGGAATGGTCGTGATCATATCTTTAATTTAGAATTGTTTCCAAACCATTCTAAACCATCTTGTGAGAATGTTTCAGCTGGAACAGGAACTCAAAGTGACCCCTATAAAGATCAACTGTTTGAGTTACCCAGACCTATTCCCAGTTCTCCAAGAAGAATTGAAGAACAAGCTCCCACTATTGGAAGTCTTGAAAGCATGACTATCTAAGGAAACAATGGAGCTTTAACAAGCTGTCAGCCAACTGAGCCTCATAACTTAGCAGTTGACAACTCAAGCACTCAACACCAAGCTAATAAAGATAGTGATCTGGAGGAACAGGAAACTGTTGATACTGCTTCTCGACAAAATATCATTGATGCGTGAGACATCAACTAGTCATGGTGTTCAAAATCCTGAGCAAAACTTCTTAAACCTGGATCTATCTATACAACTAGATGTGATTCCTAGGATTAGGATACATAACACTCATCCAGTTGAAAACATCATTGGGGATGTCTTAGAAGGTGTGAGAACAAGAAATCAGACCCACAATAGGAATGTCTGCTTATACTCATGCTTTCTCTCTCAAATGGAACCAAAGAAGGTGGAAGAAGCCCTCAAGGACAACATTTGGGTTGAAGCTATGCATGAGGAGTTGCTTCAATTCAAGAGGCAAAAGGTATGGAACTTGTGTCCATTGCCACCTTGACAAGTCCCCATTGGCACCTAGTAGGTGTTCAGAAATAAGAGAGACGATAGAGGCTTGATCATTAAGAACAAAGCAAGACTTGTTGTTCAAGGATACACATAGGAGGAAAGCAATCACATTGATGTCTTTGCACCTGTTGCAAGACTTGAGGCTGTGAGAATCTTCCTTGCTTTTGCAGCATCCAATAACTTCATTGTTTATCAACTTGATGTCAAATATGCATTTTATATGGGGATTTCAATAAAGAAGTCTATGTGTGTTAGCCACCTGGATTTTGAGACCCGTAGCACCCCAACTATGTGTGCAAACTGGATAAAGCTCTTTATGGGTTGCATCAAACACCTATGCCGTGGTATGAGACCCTATCTTAGTTTCTTCTTAGGAATGGCTACACCAGAGGCACCATAGATAAGACATTGTTCATAAAGAAATCTGGGAAGGACATGTTGCTTGTTCAAGTCTATGTTGATGGCATCATATTTGGTTCCTCAAATGACCAAATATGCAAAGACTTTGAACGCATCATGAGGAAGAAGTTTGAAATGAGTTCCATGGGAAAGATGGACTTCTTCCTTGGAATTCAAGTGAAGCAGATGGAAGAAGGGTTCTTCATTAATAAATTTAAGTATGTCAAGGATATCATAGAGAGATTTATGATGAAAGATTGCAAGCCAGCCAAGTCACCTATACCCAGAAATCACAATCTTTGTTCTGATTTCGAGGATCAGTACGGGGCAATTATTGGATCTCTGATGTATCTCACTGCAAGTAGACTTGATATCATGTTTGCAACCTGCATCTGTGCAAGATATCAGGCTGCTCCTAAGGTGTCTCACCTAATTTCTGCTAAGAGAATTCTTAGATACCTCAAAGGAGCTCCCAAACTGGGTCTCTGGTATCCTAAGAATAAGGACTTCAATCTCTATGGGTACACTGATAGTGATTATGATGGCTGCAACATCAACAAGAAAACCACATCCGGAGGATGTCAATTTCTTGGTGGAAGGATTATCTCCTGGCAATGCAAGAAGCAATCATGTGTCTCTACATCAACTGTTGAAGCTGAATACATTGCTGCTGTGAGCTGCTATGCTCAACTGCTATTGATTCAGAATCAGATGCTGGACTATGGTTTCAACTTCATGGAGACTCCTATCCACATAGACAACAAGAGTGCCATTTCTATCACAGAAAATCCAGTCAAGCACTCCAACACAAAGCATATTGACATCAGGTATCATTTCATAAGTGATATTTATGAAAGACATCTAATAAAGCTAGTCAAAGTGAATTCAAAGGAACAATATGCTGACTTGTTTCTTTGATGAACAAAGATTTAAATATTTAATTACAGATATTGGGATGATTAACATTGACTAGTTCTTGTCTTTTGAAAATCCTTTTTAAATATGTCTTCTCTATGTTGTCTAAATTCAATCTAAGCCCTATTACAAAAAGGCTTTCTTCAAAATTCTAAGTATGAATTATTCCAAAGAAAAATTTACCCTCGAAAGAGATCTTTATCCATCTTCCGAAGGCAAATTCCTCTGCATAAATATTCTCTTCCGATGAGTTTTTAGCCTCGGAAGAATAATTGATCATAGATAAAATCTACTTCCGAAGCTTACTAACTTCTTTTCTCGGAAGAAGACTGTACTCTCGGATGCAAATTTGTCATTAAGACATGATTCGCTTTCGGAAGTAAAATGACTTCAAAAGAAAATATTGAGAAAAACTAGTGTTTCTCTCGGAAGCAATTTTACCTAAGGAAGAAAACCTTACTGTGTAACGGATATCTTTGGGCCCCACTCCGTAAAAAGGTAAGATTTTATTGATAATGTCGGAATATTTTAAATGATTTACCTTACTGACCTAGTCAAATCAAAACCCAAACTGTCCTTTCACCTTATCGGTTTGGCTTTTTACCCCCCCATTTAAAACTTTCGACTCTTTTTCTTTACTTTCTTTACCACTGCAAAAGCCCTAAATTTCCACTATCTTTATCACTCACTCTCAAACTCCTTTGATTCAAAAGCACCTCTTAACAATGGCCCTAAATCCCTAACATAACCAAGTTGCTATCCTTGATTCTTCAAAGGATGCTGACTTTGCCCCTATTGTTGAATTTCTATCCCAATCGGCATACTTCACTGCCCTCACTGTTAACCCCACCATCTACTCTAACCATATGGCCGAATTTTGGACAAATGGTTGAAATGAAACACTAAATGATGAAAGGGTCATCAGATCGAGGATCTGCGGGTAGGAGATCACCATTACTGAATCAATCATCAGGGAGCATTTGGAGCTTCATGATGAGGGCGCCCCTACTGAATTCCCCAAGTCTAAGTTGGAAGACACTTACACTCAGATGGGATATGGTAGAGATGTAAGAAAGTCAATAGTCTACAAGTTCAATTTCATCTACAATTGGAAGTTCTTGCTGCACATCATCCTGTACTGCCTATCCAACAAGTTCGGGGGATGGGATCAAATCCCATATGATTTGGGCTGCCTAGTCCACGGTTTGGTAAAGGGCCTACGCTTCAACTACTCATGCTTTGTACTGAATAACTTAAGAGGCAATCTCACCCGGGATCCATTCTACATGTATCCCTAGTTCATTCAACACATAATCAATTGTGAGCTGGATCAGGACAAATTACAATGTACAGATGTTCTACTGGTCCTTCACATGAGGCCTGGCATCTTCAAAACTCTAAAGAAGGTGTCCACCAACTTCACTGGAAGATTCACTAATCTTCTTCCAGGTATGCTCGAGCCAACGGCTCCTGGTGACATCCCTGCAAGCCCAGCAGGTGATGAACCACACCAGACACCACCACTCAAATGCCAATCACTTCTTCCCACCCAATCAAGATTACTTATACAAGATGCCCCAAAACAAACCCCTGATCAATCTACTCTGATTGATCAAGTCCCCTCTGTTCAAACCAAAAAGGCTCGAGTGGAACTCAGGGCTCCCACTCAGCCAGAGGTCCAACCATCCTCCACCATTGACCTCAATGTCAGCGTTGAGTCTCCTCAGTCTCAACCTGATGAGCCCACAACCCAAGCCATTAGCCCTTAGGGGGAGTCTCAACACTCCTCTAAGCAGCTAAAAAAGGACAGCCACATCATTTGCTCAACTGCTATTATAGAGGAGCCATTAGGTGCTGACCAAGGTCTCGAGTCAGTAGATATAACTTCTCTATCCTTTATTGACCTATTAACCTAACCTGATAGGGACATTATGTTTCATCTGGGCCATGATGTTGATGTACCACACCATTCTCAAGATCAACTGAGCCCTAGGGAACCTCTAATGTCTAGCTCACATCAGCTAAACCTAACTGAGGTGAGTCAAACTTGTGTTGAGGTGACTTATATAGGCTCAGCTGCCACTACTGAGAGTGTTTCACTAACCTCTCAGGATAGTGGTAACATAAGTGAGATTGAGTCTATGGCAACCTTGCCCCTTGATGACTCTGAAAGAGACATCAGCACGTAAGGGTATCCAGGGCGCCAAAAAACCACTACTGGTGGTGATGATGAACATACTAGGTATGTTTTCTCATCTCCTAATGATTCTTCAAAAGAAGTTGAGGGTAGTTTGAATTTGAGGGGTTATGAATTAAAAGAATTGGCTGAGTTAGATTTAATCAACTGTGATGGAATGTACAGGGGTTATGAATTTTAGGATATTCTGAAGATGTTTAAGAGAACCAACAACTTCAAGTCTCTAAAAGCCATCTGTACTAGAAAAGACAAGTCTTTAAGAAATCCCCTTGAACAAAGAAGAAAGAGAGAGGCAGAAGAGGTAGTGTTCCCTGAACTACATGTGAAACCAGCAGAATCATTGAAACGAAAAATGATTGCTGGAACTCACAAAACCAAACCAATTTCCAATGGGTACTATGATGAAGAATCCTATGAGTTGCTGACTGAGAGAAAGTGGGAAGCAAAAGAAGCCCCAGAGATCAAAATTTTCAGTGGTTATGAGGTCAGACTGCTAGATGAGTCTTACATATACTATATCTTCACAAGACACTTCAGAGCCCTCAAAAATAAAGCTGTTGAAGATGATCTGGAGTTTATGTTAAAGTGTGTTAAGATCTTGAAGCTGGCATTTGACAGAATCAACAACAAAAGGGAACAAAGGAAGAAGATAAGCTGGAAGTTGATGTTGATGGTTCACTGGTGATTCATAGAGATGGGTTATCTTCTATTTCAGTTTTGGAACCCATCTCTTTGAAACAAATGCCCATTGCTTCTATTCATACAATGAGTGAGATGAAGATTCATGTGCTAAGTAGAGAAAAAATGAAAGAAGCTAGGGATTTTTCAAACATGATAAAGGCAATCCTCAATCCTTCCCTTGAAGAACCTGAGGTACATCATGAAGATGCTGCAACAATCTCTCCAACAACAATCCAACAGAAGACATCATATCAAGACCGACCAGAATCTTCACAAACACCACCACCATCACACTCTTGAGGAACCTAGGCAGTATAATCCTTAGGGGGAGTATTGTTAGACCCTGAAAGGATCATACTTGCCAACTCAAGAAGTGGTTGGAGGTTATTCTGGTTGGAAAACATCAGTTACAGAAAACAACAGAAAACAGAAGACAAGTATAAAGCACCCCTAATTTGTTAATGCAAATGACTATTGAACAAATACGGACAAGTGTTTGTTCACCCGCATTAACAAATGTGGATCAAGACAACTAATGCTGAACAAAAGTGTTCATCCACATTAGTTCATACGGATGAACTGAAGAAATGCTGACAAGAAGTGTTCACCCGCATTAGTCCATGAAGATGAACAACAGTAAAATGCTAACAAGACTAGTTCACCCACATGAACTAATGCGGGTGAGCAAACACATGTTGAGAAGACTTGTTCACCCGTATGAACTAATGCGGGTGAGCAAACAACAAATGCTGATGAAGACTTGTTCATCCACATGAACTAATGCGGATGAACAACTTACACTTATTTTGTACTTAGACTAGATCTCTTGTATAGATCAGGGTTAGTTTAGTCTTTTGTACAGGCGATGAATACGCCTATAAATAGGGTCACATACCCTAACTTTGTAAGGTTGTTAACTTCAGCAGTAATATTCACAATATTTTACAACATTCACTACGGTTCTTGATTCTCTTACATTCAAGCATTTACTACAGCAATTAATGTTCTTTGATATAGTAATTCCACTGCTATATTATTGACTCAGTCCACATATTCGGTCCTAGGTTGAGTCACATCAACCGAGAATATCATTCTCAAACCCAGTCAATATCAGTTGGCAGGTAAGGATGTTGCTGAGGATGGCACGAGGGTGAGGCTACTTGACGGGCAAAGACTGGCATCCATTCATGCATGATGATTCTGTTGTTTTGTAATACAACTGAATGATGCTTTTATAACTGTAAAAATACAATGATTTATTATTTAGTAACATTAAATATTAATGCATGAATAGTTTTTGATAACTTAATCCGCTACGATGTTTTTATGAAACGTATTTATCTTATATGAAAAATGTTGTGATTGTCCAACTGTGAGGTCTCCAGGAACGGGGCCTTACATCCTTTTCAACCATATGAAGGACTGAACTCTGCTGATTGTTGGAAGAGCTATTTGATGGAATTTGCATGTTCATCTCCAATTGGTAGCCGCAAGGATACCATACAGCTTTGTGAGAGTAAGGGTAGAGAGGTTTTCAGTTTCCTTAATGGCCACATAATAGTGAGTTCATTATCTGAAAAGAGAAAACATGAACTTCCTCACAATGTCCCTATTCTCAAGTTTTACTCCAGCATCCATTAGAGTATCCACAATCTCAACATACCTGAAGTATTGTTGAGTCATGGTTTTACCTGTCTTGTAGGTGAAGTTCTCAAACTGCTGCTTTATGAGGTCTTTTTTGTTCTCCTTGGCTTCCTTAGACCCCTCATACATAAAGCTTTAGTGAATCCTAGAGCTGCTTAGCAATTTTGCACTTCTTGAAACCTCTGTAGATAGAGTTTGGAAAAGCAGTTTGAAGAGCGGTCATGGCTTCCTGATTTACATCAATTTTCTTCCAGTCTTCCTCATTAGTCAATTATTTCTTTCAAAATCATCCCACCTCCAGCAGTGTAAGGCCCCGTTCCCGGGACGCCTACAGTTGGTCAATCATAGCATAAAACATTTAAAATACATCATTTTGCAGCGGAAATATATCTTTTCATTAATAATTAAAATCGTATCAAAACATCATGTCGTTTTGTTTACATTTCAAAAATTATATCAATACAATAACTATCCCACAATATAGATGCCAGACTTGAACTTTCCCCAGTAGCTAATGCAATCATGCCTGCCCTCCTCAGCATCAACCAATACCTTCCAACTATTATGCATACAAAAGTCAACAACGCTGAGTGAGTTCTAGTTTTATAATAAAATACTTTACTTTTCGTTAAAACATTTCCTTTACTTTCGTACGTGATCATACATCATACATACACCTTGATAATAATCGTTTATTATCTTTCATCATCGTTCATCCTTTCATTTTTGTACTTTCATTCATTTACATCTTTCACTTTCATCTGGATCCTGCCATATGCTAAACCCCCAACATTGTGCACGAAGCTGGTACTGTGCCGAGATTTATAAATAAACCCCCAAACATTGTGCACGAAGCAGACTACTGTACCGGGGTAAATCGACAAGGATCCCATATTGTTTTAGTCAATCTCAAGGATTGGATCCCTGAAGTGCATCCTCATGGGCTAGCTAAGCCACACCTCAGTTGAGCTAACGACAACATGGTTATGCACCTCCATTCATTTTGCTTGCAAGACCTTCATTCATTCATTAATTTCCACTTTTCATCATCATTATATTTCACTTTCATTAAATAATACTTTACATACATATACATAACATACCACGTAAAGTCATATCACAAAACATATCATTTTGAAAACCGTTTAAATGTGAAAAGATAACATAGCACATAAACAACAGGTCAACCGAAAACTTCATCTCGCACAAGAACATACCTTTCGTGCAAAAACCTACCACATTCAAACCCTGCACATCAAATTAGTCATAGTCGCGTGAAAACTACAAGTCGCGTGAAAACTACATGTTGTGCGAAAACTATCCTTTCGTGTGAGAACATGCTTATCGCACGAGAACTTACCATATTCAAATTTTGTACCGTACAATCTAACTATTCGCATGAAAACTTATAGTATCCCGCCTAAACATAACTTATCATGTCTAAGGTTGTCCTAAAATGCTTAGCACCATAACATCATCACAAGCATAAACAAGCATTTTAGTATGCATAATAGCCCCAAAACGTAATAACTTGCATAAAAAAGGGGCTAGAAACTCACTTCTTGAAGTTCTAGCACAAACACAACCTTCCCGAAGCCTTTTCCGAATGAAAACTACATAACCATGCATTATATTCATCAATTATTGTTTTTTAGTACATAACACGAGTTACTACACGAGTTACATACCTTAAACATTTCGTTTCTTCACTTTCTCTCTCTACGCAGCCGTTTTCTCTCTCTATCAGCAACTCATCTTGCGCGAATATGCAATCAAACTGGGAGTTCTCAGCTATTTATACCCAAGTCCAACTTCTCGCATGAGGTTCTCGTGCGAGAAGCTCTCTTCGCGCGAGAACTTTATTCTGCCTTCTTTTCTTGAAATTTTCGGGCGTTACAAGTCCCCCCCCCTTATTTAGGTTTCATCCTCGAAACCTGTCTGCTCTCGAACAACTATGGATAATGCTGCCTCATCTCTTCCTCGCTCTCCCATGTAGACTTGGACCCCTTTCCGTGTCTCCACTATACTCTCACAAGTGGAACCACTTTATTCCTTAGCCTTTTCTCCTTTCTATCAATAATGGCCACTGTTTGCTCAACATAATTGAGGCTTTCTAAGGCGAGACCTTTAATATAACTCTATCACCCACCTTGAATTCAATTGGTGTACGTCTCTTGTCGGCATATGACTTCTATCTATCCTTTGCTGCCTTCATAAAGGCCTTGATCTTCTCCAACTTTTTGGTTGTAGCCTCGATCACCTCAATGCTTCCTAACTTCTTCTGCCCGATATCACCCCAACACACGGGATCCTACACTTTCTACCGTATAGCATCTCATAAGGGGGCATACCAATGCTGGCATGATAACTATTTTTATATAAGAACTCGGCTAACGGTAAGTGTTCGTCCCAACTTCTACCAAAATCAATGACGCATGCCCGAAGTATATCCTCTAGCATTAGAATTGTTCTCTCCGACTGACCATCTGTCTGAGGATGGTAAGCCGTACTGATATGTAACCTTGTTTCCATCATGAAATTTCTTCCAAAACTTTAATGTAAACCGAGTGTCACGGTCAGACACGATAGACACCGGTACACCATGACGAGCTACAATCTCCTTGATAAACAGATCTGCCAACCTCTCAAATGAATACGTTTGACGGATTGGCAGAAAATGAGCGCTCTTCATCAAAGGATCACCTATCACCCATATAGCATCGTATCCCCTTGTCGTACGTGGCAGCTTTGTGATGAAATCCATGGTGATTTGCTGCCATTTCCACTCAGGTATATCCAAAGGTTAGATCTTCCGGTATGGTTTCTGATGCTTCGCATTCACTTGCAAACAAGTAAGGCACTTACTCACATACTCCGCTACGTCGTGCTTCATCCCCGGCCACCAGTAATCTTTCTTCATATCCTGATACATCTTTGTGGCGCCAGGATGGATGGAATACTGAGTCTTGTGAGCTTCATCCATAATTCTTCCCCTCAGATCCCCGTAGCAAGGGATCCACATCCTCCCGAATGGGGTTCTAACACCGAGAGTGTTCTCCCCCAAGTTCGATATCTGTCCTTTCATTTGTTCAGAGTTAATCCATTCTTCCTTCAGCACCTCGTCCTAAAACTCCTTGACCTGCTTCATCACATCGGAGGTCATGACCAATGATAAGCCTTCACCCAGATCGGCTCGGGTCTCTCTTTTTTGCGAAGGGCATCTGCCATCACGTTGGCCTTGCCCAGGTGGTAGTCGATCTCGCAATCATAATCCTTGATAAGCTCCAACCATCTTCTTTGCCTCATATTGAGATCCTTCTGCTCGAAGAAGTACTTCAAACTCTTGTGATTAGTGAAGATAATGCATTTCGTCCCGTACAAGTAGTGCCTCCAAATCTTCAATGCAAAGACCACAGCCGCCAAATCTAATTTATGAGTAGGGTAGTTAGCCTCGTGGATCTTCAACTGCCGGGATGCATAGTCAATAACTCTCCCTCGTTGCATCAACACGCAACCCAATCCTGAATAAGAAGCATTCGAATAGACCACCAAGTCTTCGCTCCCTTTGGGCAACGTCAAGACAGGAGCTTGAGTCAATCTCGTCTTTAGCTCTTCGAAAGCATTTTCCTGCTCTACACCCCATATAAACTTCATATCCTTACGGGTCAACTTAGTCAATGGTGAAGCTATCTTAGAGAAGTCTTGATTGAACCTTCTGTAGTAGCCCGCCAAACCCAAGAAACTACGAATATCGGATGGCGTCTTTGGAGACTTCGATTGCATCACAACCATAACCTTTTCTGGGTCTACCAAGATCCCTTCTATGTTGTCCACATGACCCAAAAACTGAACCTCACGTAACCAGAATGTGCATTTGGAGAACTTGGCATACAACTTCTCCCTTCTAAGCGTCTCCAGCACCTCCCGAATATAACCGGGATGTTCCTTCTCGCTCTTCGAATAAATCAAGATATCATTAATGAACACAGTTATTGATTTGTCCAACATCGGCTGACACACCCGATTCATCAAATCCATAAAAGCAGCTAGCACATTGGTTAAACCAAAGGACATCACGAGAAATTCATAGTGACCATAACACGTATGAAAAGTTGTCTTAGGAACATCCTACTCTTTCACCTTTAGCTGATGGTAGACAGATCGAAGGTCTATCCTCGAGAACCAACTGGCACCTTGGAGCTGATCAAACAAGTCATCAATCATCGGTTACGGACACCGGTTCTTCACAGTCAACTTGTTCAGCTCACGGTAGTCGATGCACATCCTTATACTACCGTCCTTCTTTTTCATAAATAAGAATGGAGCACCTAATGGAGAGATACTTGGTTGAATGAACCCCTTATCCAACAACTCTTGCAACTGAGTCATCAATTCCTTTATCTCAGAGGGAGCTAGGCGATACGACGCCTTTGCAACAGGTTGGGCACCAGGTATCAGATCGATCTGGAACTCAATCTCACGGTTAGGTGGCACACCTGATAGATCTTCTGGGAATACATCAGGAAAGTAGCACATAACTGGTGCGTCCGATAATCGTGGTACTGACACATCCACATCCTTCATATAGATGAGACAAGCACCGCATCCATGCCTCATACACTTCTCCACCACAACCATTGAAATTACTTTCGGAATCGTGTGGACTCTATCGCGATAAATCGTAACTGAACTCCCATCGGGCGCGATCAATCGAATCATCTTCTTGCGACACACGATGTTTGCCTTATAGGCTGCTAGCCAATCCATCCCTAGGACTACATCAAACCCGCCTAAGGTCATCATGAACAACCTAGCAGAGAATCTATGGCCTTCCAACTCTATGTCACAATCCTCTATCATTTCAGATATCCTAGAAGACTAACCAATGGCAGTTTCTACATCAAAGGGCTCATCAATCTTCCTACTCCTAATGGGTAACTTATCATAAAAGGTAGCAGAAATAAAACTCCTACTAGCACCAGAATCAAAAAGTACAGAGGCACAAGTTTGATTTACTAGGAATGTACCTAACACAACGTCGGGGTCCACCCTAGCCTCCTCTCGATTCATAGTGAATGCCCTGGCTTTAGCCCTCTGCCCCTCCTTCTCCTTCTTAATCCCCTCTTTGCCCTCGTGCTCTCAGCCCTTGGCTTTGTGTAGTCTCGGCTCAGATGGCCCACTTTACCATAGTTATAACACTTCATCCCTCTACAATCTTTCACCCTGTGGCCCTCCTTCCAACATTTAAAGCAGAGATCTGACCCCACTTACATTCCCCTACATAATCTCTCCCACACTTCTTGTAGGCCTTCTCTCCTCCTATCAACGCCTTCCTATCGTCTACTCTCATCCTTTTACTACCAGCCATAACACCACCACTGTTGTACCGCTTCCCATTCCAGTTCTTGTCATTGCCCCACTTCCTCTTCACATCCACCTCTCGCTCATCATACAACCTCCCTGCCAGATCAACCACCGACATAAATGTACCTGGCCGAGCGGTGATCAGATATCTATGGATAACCTCTGGCAGGCCTTGGATGTATCTCTTGATCTTTCATGACACGGGTGTCACATGCTCTGGCACCAGCCTTGCCATCTCATTGAACTTCATCGTGTATTACTGGTGTGTCATAGTTCCCGCCTCCAACTATAGGAACCCTCTCTCAATCTTATCCAACTCCCTGTGAGGACAGAATTCCTTAATCACTAACTTTTTTAGTTCCGACCACCTCATCCTGCTAATGGCCCTACTACCCTCAGCCTGGACTATGTTATCCCACCAACATAAGGCTGAATCCACAAATGAATGGGTAGCAAACTTCACTTTCTGGTCCTCCCTACACTCACTGATATCCAATACAGCCTCTATTTCCCTCACCCATCAGTGAGCAGCATCAGCATTCCTATTCCCATCGAAAGTTGGGGGCTCGCATCTCTAGAATACCACATAGTTACACCCCTTTGTAGTTTCCTGCATAGCTTCCTCTTCCTCATCGTGATTGGAAACAACCATCTACATCTTTGGTTGCTCCCTTTCCCCTGAACCTCCTTCTTCGCCCTCTCACCCAGTGGCATTCTTCTTTTCCTTCTTCTCCTTCCTCTCGTCTTCCCTTACCGCCCTAATAAGCTCAGTCACCATAGATGGCAGTATCATCTGCGTGACTTGATGAACTTCCTCAACTACTGCCTCCTTCACGTTGGTCCTCAGGTTAGCACTCTCATCCCTACCATCATGTTGATGAAGCTTGGGCTCTTCAGGATCCTTTTCAGCAGTCTTAGCCCTATTCCTTGTGACACGCGGTCCAGCACCACGTCCACCATGACCTCCACCTCGAGAAGCCTTCGAAGACCCTCTACAAGCTATCTCTTAAGCACTATAAGATCCAACACCAACACAGTCATTCAAGGTAATAGCTCAGATTATGTCAAGTATAGTAAGTCCCTAATTACAGTGGCCAGTTGTGATTAGCCACTTACTTTACTCTTCATCCCCCAAGCATTTCCTATCCTAACTACATCAACATCCAAATCTACTAAGAGCACATGATTCACATAGCACGCGCACATAATCCTTTTTCCATTAACTTATATAAAATATTTTCATAAAACATTTCCCTGCAGGCATGTAGCTACCAGGACAGGCATCCCTTTCCTTTTCATCCTATTCTTAGTTTAAGTCTTGATTTAAAATAATTTTATCCAATTCTCTTAAACTTTGGCTCTGTTACTAACTTGTAAGTCCCCATTCCCTGGACGCCTACAGTTGGTCAAACATAGCATAAAACATTTAAAACATATCATTTTGCAGCGGAAATATAACTTTTCATTAATAATTAAAATTGTGTCAAAACATCATGTCGTCTCGTTTACATTACAATAATTGTATCAATACAATAACTATCCCAAAAACTATGGATGCTAGACTTGAACTTTCCCCGGTAGCTTATGCATCCATGCCTGCCCTCCTCAGCATTAACCATTGCCTGCCAACTATTATGCATACAAAAGTCAGTGACACTGAGTGAATTCTAGTTTTATAATAAAATACTTTACTTTTCATTAAAACATTTCTTTTACTTTCGTACTTGATCATACATCATACATACACCTTGATAATAATCGTTTATTATCTTTCATCATCGTTCATCCTTTCGTTTTCATAATTTCATCCATTTACATCTTTTACTTTCATCTGGATCCTGCCATATGCTAAACCCCCAACATTGTGCATGAAGCTGGTACTGTGCCGAGATTTATAAATAAACCCCCAAACATTATGCACGAAGCTGACTATAGTACCAGGGTAAAGCGACAAGGATCGTGTATCATTTTGGTCAATCTCAAGGATTGGACCCCTGAAGTGCATCCTCATGGGCTAGCTAAACTGCAACTCAGTTGAGCTAACGACAACATGGTCGTGCACCTCCATTCATTTTGCTTGTAAAACTTTCATTAGTTCATTACTTTCCATTTTTGATCATTGTTATCTTTCACTTTCATTACATAATACTTTACGTACATATACATAACATACCAAGTAAAGTCATATCATAAAACATATTGTTTTGAAAACCGTTTAAACATGAAAAGATAACATAATACATAACTGCAGGTCATGCGGAAACTTCGTCTCGCGCGAGAACATCCCCTTCACGCGAGAACCTACCATAGTCAAACCCTGCACATCAAACCAGTCACAGTCACGTGAAAACCACAGGTCGTGCAAAAACTATCCTTTCGTGCGAGAACTTACCAGATTCGAATTTTGTACCGTATAATCAAACTATTCGCATGAAAACTTACAGTATCCCGCCTAAACATAACTTATCGTGTCTTAGGTTGTCCTAACATGCTTAACACAATAAACAACATCATCACAAGCATTTTAGTATGCAAAATAGCCCCAAAACATAAAAACTTGCATATAAAGGGGCTAGATACTCACTTCTTGAAGTTCTAGCACAAACGCAACCTTCCCAGGTCCAAAGTGTTATATTCATCATTAATCGTTTCTTAGTACACAACACAAGTTACTACACGAGTTACATACCTTAACACTTCGTTTCTTCACTTTCTCTCTCTACACATCCGTTTTCTCTCTATCAACAACACTTCTTGCGAGAATATGGGGTCAAATTGGGAGTTCTTAGCTATTTATACCCAGGTCCAACTTCTCGCATGAGGTTCTCGTATGAGGTTCTCGCACGAGAACTTTATTCTGCCTTCTTTTCTTGAAATTTTCGGGCGTTACAAGCAATGGCTAAAGAGGTACATGGGATGTTAGGTCCTTCAACAACAGATCTTCACATCATGCTGTCTTGAGACTTGAAAAACCCTTCCATACGTTGGCACCGAGTATCAAAGTCATCAGGAGTGATCAGTGGAGACTTTATCACGCTACCAGTTTCTATATCAGCCTTAGAGATAGCTGCATTTGAGCTGGAAAGTGTTTTATGAAGCTGAAGAGATCTAAGATGGTGAGATCTTACAATAAAGAGCCTAAAAAGCTCTGATACCAATTGTAGGACCAGTAAAAGGAGGTCAATACAGTAGTTTCATAATGTTTGGAGAGTGTTAGAACACTTAACAGATCAAATAAGGAACCAGTTTTATGATGAAACAAAGAACACAAGTAAAGAACAAGCACAAGAATAAGATAAAATGGTTTCCAAGATTGTTGTGTATTGATCTCAAGTTCTTACAAAGTGTTATGAAGCTTATCTAAAGTTACAAGTACTTGAGATACTTTATACTACATCCTACAGCCGGCCATACTTTGAAGGCCAGCTGAAAACACTAATCTAGACAACAAGATCAATGTAGAGTCAAAAGGTAGATTACCTTTTGACTAGTGACTATGACATGACATAGCTCACATCCTAATATATTACAAAAAGGATAAAAGTATAAGAGTAGAAAGTTAAGACAAATGACCTTAATCTACGGTTTGACAAAAGTAAGGACGTTTCACCAACTCATATAAGTTGGTGACTCTTAAGAGATGGCAGCAAAAAGTGGTTCAGCTTTTGTCAAAAGGTGATTCAGAGAAAGCATGTCTTCTCTGTCTTTTAAAGAAATCAGTCTTTGGCTTTGGAAGATTTTGTCTTTGAAGCTTCGGAAGACTTCATCTTTGGCTTTGGAAGATTTGGTCTTTTGGATTCGGAAGATTTGATACTTAGCATAATTCATTGAGTTATATAAAATCTTCCGAAGTGACTTCCTTGTACTTCACATGTGCATGCAGACAGCTCTTTGGTTGCATCAGCCTCTAAGTGTGATCCTTACAGTTCCTATCGTATAAACCACCATTCTTTGTATGGATTCATCTGCCAAATAAGACTCTTGTGTTGTACTTTTGGTAGTTGCATCAGCAGCTGATTTCAAGAGCTCTTCAGTAGCTTTCGATAACACTTTTAGTAGTGGTGCTTTTTCTTCAGCAGATACCTAAGGAGATGCTTCAAGTGTTAGCACAAGCTCAATCTTTGATGATTTTTCATCTGATCTTTTTCTTTTCAGAGAGAGCAAGGAACAGGTGCTGGACTTGTTCATTACAACCATTCTTCTCTTCCTAAGTTGAACCTTTTGGTTCATTATCCTCATCACCCTTCTAGCTTCCATCTCCTTCTCTTCTGAGCTGTCATAGCCATACCTATCTAGAAGCTCATTTAGTTTGGCCTCAGCTTCAGATAGAGGCTCATAATCTTCAGCCTATTTAGAAGACAAAGTGATTGGCTGTGCAGCTTGTACAACTTGATTAGCCAATCCCTAGAAAATATCCTTAGCTTCTTTGGGCTCATCTCCCCTCTTTTTGGTAGCATTATCTGAGATTCTAGATTACACTAAGTGGGTAGATTACACTAGATTCAACCTTAGGTTCAGGGTCTCTTTCCCTAGCAACTAACTGCTAAAGAGTTATGAGTTGTTGTTCAAATGAAGTAATCCTTGTAGCTTTTTATTGGAGAGTCCTGAGTTAAGCCTTAATCTTAAGAACTCTATTTGCTAATGGTTTCAGCAGACAGTGCTCAAATTCAAGGATTGTTGCTCTTTCAGCATAACCTTGAAGTTTTGCATTTTCTACTTGTAAGACATATAATATTTATGCAAGATTAAGGTTATGGGCTATCAATTCTTGTATCTATTTCATGCTTCCCTCATCCATAGTTATGGAATCCTTGGGAGATGAGGTCCTAGGCCAAGCGTATGCACCCTCACCATCAGATGTGGTTTCTTGGTGCCCTGGATTCCTCCCCTCAAAGAATGACTCCAAAGAGACATTCTCAAAGAGAGTTGTCGTGGTTGAGGTTTTAAGTATGCTATCTCTATCCTACTGATCAATTGATGGATAAGCAGTAGGGACAACCTCTTCCACATTGATCATTTCCTCCCTAGGATCAATCTCTTAAGATATTGGATGTGGGTCAAATGCTTCTACAAACACATCAGTCTCCACTATCTGTGGTGTATAGGAAGGGGGAGATGGTGGGTGATGCTGAAGTGTAGTTCGAACATCTTTATACTGGCTAATAGGCATGTCTATGGGAGATTGAGGAGCTAAGTCTAATGACCCAAGATGTGAACTAGTTCCTAATAATACTTCTTATTCAAAAGTGGTCTTAGCAATGTGGGTATCCCTTTTGGTTGCTCAATAGAGTGTTGAGACTCTAATTAAGGGCTAACTGGTTTGGTTTGGGTCTACTCAAAAGAAGGAAGAGAAACCTTCTTATTTGAGCATTGTTTTGGAGTGGCTGACACCTTTGACTTAGCTTGGACTCTTGTTTCCACCCTTGTCTTTTTGAAAGGAGGTGATTTAGGGGCCTGTATCATCTTAGTAGAAGATGTAGGGGTTCGCTTCTTTTTGTACACTTTGGTCTTTGAAATAGAGGTGTGGGATCAGTAGTGGATAGCCCTTGCTAGATCCAATGGTACTTGATCCCATCCACCCAACTTGTTTGACAAGCAATGTACGAAGATATGAAGGATAATTCTCTAGTTTTGATATTCCATGGATTTGGAGAAGGTGGATGTTGGTAATGGTCCTTCATGTCCAATCTCCTTGAAAGAGGCACTCACCACTTCATTGGAGAATGAAGATTCACCATTTGCATCATTCAACTTTTGATGTTGTCGAATCTTTGCACAGGTAATGGTGATCTTTAGTCCTTGCACCGTCATGGTAAGGACTTTTGTTCCATGTTCTCTCTGAATAAAACATGTAGTCCAGAATTGCCGAATATGTGGCTCACAAATCACTGGGTCTATAAAATTTGCAAAAGCATAGTTGCTATTACATAGGAGATAAAGAACAAATCATGGACTGGATCACCAATGGGTTCAAGTGATGCGGTGATGCGCTCTAAACTCTAGGTTTTGAGCAGCCATGGAAAGATTTTGATTTTGAATTTTGGTAGGGTTTAAGAGATATAAAGGTTTTTTTTTAGATTTTGCTTTCAAACAAAGGTTGAAGATGATAATGGCAGGAAGAAGTTCAGATTTAAAGTTTGTGGATATTATATAATAGTATTATTTTAAAGTTTTAACCAAAGTAACGGTAAATCTGAGGGCTTGTGATGATGGGACAGTCTTTTGAGGCAACAACAACGACACCACTACGTATATGAGATAAAATGGGTCCTACTAGATCTTTTAAAAGATACGTGCCGAAGCCTTTGTATCTGCCGAATTACGAAAATCGGCAGATACCCAGGTTTACCCATTTTTGTTATCAATAAAGCATTTTTCACAAATTTTACCAGATTTCATTATGTAAATCGTTTAATTATTCAAAGTTTATCATCCTAATAGCATATACAAGATATTTAAACTTTATTTTATCAAATGCATTTATGAAAAGATCTGCATATTGTTAATTTGTATGGACCTTAATTAATTTAATAATTTTCTTTTCTACATAATCTCTAATGAAATGATACCTGATGTCAATGTGTTTTCTCTTTGAATGCTAAATTAGATTGTTGGTGATTGAGATGGCACTGTTATTGACAATATGAATTGGAGTATTTGTGAAAGTTACTCCATAATCTCTAAGTTGGGTTTGGATCCATCGCACCTGAGCACTGCAGCTAGATACAACAATATACTCTCCTTTAGCATTTTATGTAGACACACAAGTTTGATTCTTGTGTTACCATGAAATCAATCTTCCCCCTAGAAATCGACATCCTCCTGAGGTGGACTTCTTGTTGATGTTACATCCTCCATAGTCACTATCTATATATCCATAGAGATTAAAGTCAACACTCTTAGGATACCATAATCCTAACTTAGGTTCCCCTTTAAGATACTACAAAATTCTCTTGGCCGCCATTAGGTTTGACACTTTTAGAGCAGCTTCGAATCTTGAGCACAAGCATGTGGCGAACATGATATTAGGTCTGCTTGCTGTGAGGTACAGGAGAGATCCAATGATGGCTCTGTACTATTAATGATGAACTGCTTCCCCCTCAAGATCAGAAGTTAATCAACATGTGTTAGACATAGGGGTTTTAGGAGCCTTAGCATTAGTAGCTTAAAATCTCACTAAGATGTCTTGAACATACTTAGATTGATTTATGAAAATGCCATAAGAGGTTTGTTTCACTTGCAGCCATAGAAATAAAGTAAGTTCTCTAGTGAACTCATCTTAAACTAACTTCATGTGACTTTCAAAAGCTTTACACAATGTTTTATTTGTAGACCAGAATATGATATCATCTACATACACTTGTACGAAAATGATATCCAAATCAACTTTCTTGATAAAGAGATTTTTGTCTATAGATCCTATGGTTTATCCATTCTTAAGAAGAAAGGTCGAGAGTGTCTCATACCATTTCCTAGGAGCTTGATGAAGACCATAAAAGGCTTTATCAAGTTTGCATACCTGATCTAAATACTTGGGATCTTCAAAGCCAGGAGGTTGGCAGAGAAAAACTTCTTCATCAATCTCACCATAAAGAAATGCACTCTTGACAACCATCTAAAATACCTTGAAGTCTTTGGAGGCGGCAAATGCTAGAAAAATTCTGATTGCTTCAAGCCTAGCCATAATAGTAAAGACTTTATCATAATCAATCCCTTCTTCTTGGATGTACCCTTATACCACAAGTCTAGCTTTGTTCTTGATAACAATGCCTCTGTCATCCTTCTTGTTTTTGAACACCCATTTGGTTCCTATTGCAGTCTTCCCCTTAGGAAGTGCACATAGTTTCCAAACCTTTTTTCTAGCAAAATAAAAAAGCTCTTCTTTCATAGCTTCTACCCAACTATTATCTCTTAAGCCGTCATCTAATTTCCTTGGTTCTAGCTGAGAAAGTAAGCATAAAAACAAATAGATGTTTGCTTTATTCACCCTACTTCTTTTCTTGACACCAACATCAACAATGCCGGTGACATTAGCAACTAGGTGCTCTTTATGAAGCCTTAGTCTTGGGATCACTTGGTGTTGTTAAGATAGATCTAAATTGGAGAAGTTTTTTTCAGGAGTTCGACAAATGAATTGATTGGATCAACCGCCGAATTGATTCCTTCTTCAGCATTTGTCACACCTGGTTCCTTTTGAAGAGGATGTCTAGTAGAACAATGATCATGAGACTCCTTATCTGATGAGTCATCATGAGCAAGTGATGGTTGACCAATATTGTTTGTGGTACTAACATCTTCTTCTACTAAATATGGATAAATTGGATTAGCATATTACCTTTTATGGCTCAGACCATAAGGTAGATCAACTCTATAGTCTTCAGCACTTGGGACTTGTATGTCTGCATATCTGTTGGGTGAGTCTCCTTAAACATTCTTAATCAAATGGTCAAATGCATTTGTGAATCCATTTAGATCAAACATCCAACTTAGGGTATTCCCAACACTATTTGTGGAATTTTCATTAAATATGATATTTTTAGATTCCTTAATAGTGTGATTAACTTTATTATATACCACTTAAGCCTTAGCTTGTGATGAGTATCGTACAAAGAACCCATGTACTAGTTTCTTAGCAAATTTGGATAAATGATCTTTGGTATTTAGAAAGGTGTATGGACATCTAAAAGGTTTTAAGAACTCCATGAATGGTCTTCTCTTATTCTACAATTCAGTAGAAGTTTTTCCATGTGTCTTGACTATTAACACCCTATTCTGAACATAGCACGCAGTGTTAACTGCTTGAGGTAGAATTTTACAGGAAGTTTGGAGTCAGACAACATGATCCTTGTAGCCTTAATAAGTGTCCTATTTCTCCTTTTAGCAATTCTGTTTTGTTGAGGAGTTCTAGGAGCATTATATTGTCTTGCAATACCTTTGGATTCAAAAAAGAATCAAGGGTGAGGTTTTTGAATTCAGTGCCCTGATCACATCTAATTATTTTAACCTTTTGATCAATTTGGTTCTTAATTTTGATAATAAATGATTTTAATATTTCAGTAGTTTTATATTTAGTTTCTAAAAAGAAAACCCAAGTGAATCTTGTAAAACTATCTATTATTACCAAACAATATGATTTTCTTCCCAAACTCTTTACACCTGTTGGGAAAAACAAGTCCATGTGTAACAGATTTAAAGGAGTTATGACTGAATTCAATTCTCGAGAGCTCTTAAGTATTTTGTCATTTGGAATTTCAAACCTAGGAGATAGAACAATACATTCATGCTCTGTGAAGAGAGTGTTGTATTTTTGATCACACAGATAATACACACTCAGCAGATTATAATTCAACTCCTTCACATAGTTCACCTTATCAAAGCTTACCTTTCCATTTCTGACTGACCCCCTACCAGTGATATATCCTCCTTTTGTATCACTTCTAAAGGAAACAGATCCACCATCATAGGTTCAAAGATTCAGCAGGTATGATCTGTCACCTATCATGTGCCGGTAGCATCCACTATCCATAATCCACAAGTTAGTTTTGGTCTGTGGATGTTCCTTGGTCTGTGGATGTTCCTTCATATAAACAAATTGGTTAGTGATGAATGGGGACCTAAGCCTGTGTAGTCTTAGGTCTTCTGGTTTTTAGTTGTTTTTTATAAATGAAAAATACTAAGGGGGTGATTTTCGGATTTGGGTCATCTAAGGATTCGGCAGATGCGTTTGGTTTCCAGGCTTTTCTTTTGACTTTGTGTGATGCTTTGACATCATCCTTTTTATGATGACCTTTTGAGCTTTTGGAGATGTTGACGGTTTCCCGAAAGTCTTCTTCTTCAAGCTTGTTGTTACTAATTTGTTCGGTAGATCCTTTAGGGGCACCGACTATCTATTAGAGTTGGCACTTGAGGGATTTGGCTTCTGAACAACTTTATAATCACTATCTTTTCCTTTTGATGGTTGATTGGAAGTTGAAGACTTCTTTGAGGGTCTAGGCTGGTTGGGATGGTTGATGGAGTGTGCTAGAGGATTATATTGATATTCTTTTGTAAAGTGATTATCTTCCTCATAAATTAGGCATGTGATCTTAGTATGCTTCTTAGCTGACTTGATCTTCTTCTTGAGCTCTTATAGCTCCTTCTTCATCTCCTCCTTATTACCTCTTCTTATTTGCTCATGATCAATGAAATCTTTAGTTTCCACCTTCTTTCTTGAAGATCTCATCAGCTGGCTTCCCTCAGTTCCACCTATCTTTTTGTTTATTTTTTGATGAGCATGGGTGGTTATATCAATCTTCTTCCATGTAAACCTCTTGTTGTGGATCTTTACTGTTTCAGAAGTAGACTTTCAAATCTGAAGAGTTTGAGGTTCCTACACAGCAGCTTCTGTTATGAGTCTTCTTGTTGCAGTTGTGCTTTAGTGGAGGCTTTGTCTTGATGGAGGGGTTTGACTTAGCTGGCAGTTTGTTGATTTCAGAAATGTCTTTTCTTTGACAAACTTTACCTTTCGATTCACATCCTTCTTTGTCTTAGCTTTAAGTTCTTCCCTCGTCTTCTCCCTCTCTTCGTATTCCTTTTCTCTCTTCTCCTTCTCTTCATCTACTTCCTCAGCTACTCGCTCTTTCTTTTCCTTCTCTCCTATCTAAGATTCTTCAATAGCTGCTCTTATACAAATTGGATCGGCAGATACTTGCTTCCTTACCTCCAGGTTGCACTTAGTGGTATATATGGGAGTATATATCATTGATGGTTCCAAGTATTATACCTTAAACCTATCCTAGTTTGATACAACTTTTGGGAGTTTTCAATAAAAGCAGGCAATTTTTCAAACTTTTCGGTCTGAACATTGTATTTATCATAATATATTTTAGCTATAGCTAAATCACATTATGTTGATTTCGATCTGCTCAAGAGATCATCAATTTGGGTCTCCAAGTTAGTTTGTTCATATTTTAGTTGTGAAATAATCTTTTCTAGCTCTATCATCTTTTCCTTTTGAGCTTGATCATTTTTCTTAAAATTAGTTTTCAGAAGATTGATTGATTCAACATCCTTCATGAGATCCAAATTATGATTTCTGTACAAGTTTACCTTAGCAATGCACTCAGGTGTACAGCAAGGTTCATAAGTTACCTGATATGAGGAGGTTGAGTTTCCGACCATTAGTGCATTGTTGATGGGAGTGACATCTTCTACTTGGAAGCTTCGGTCAATCACCTTTTTTCCTAGCTATTACTACTGTATGTCTTTGGCTGGTAGAAGTAGAGGGACTTTGATAAGTTAAGGGTTGTTTAAGTTTGATAAGCTTAGGGGAGATGAGTTTGACTTAGGTGCTTTGCATTCTTTGGCAAAGTGTCCCAGCTGGATGTAGTTGAAACAATTCACTTTGCTCTTGTCGGACCCAAAACATGATCTTCTCTGCCTTAAGAACTTTCTTGTAGTTCTTTGCTATAACTACTTAGCCCTGAAGGAGATCATGGCTATGTGATAGTTAATATCCATCTCCTAAAGATCATCTAGATGAATGCATTCAAGATCTTCTTCAGAGAGTTGGATGAAGTTGGTTTGTTCACTAACAAAGGTTGAGTTTGAAGTGTAGGTTGATGAAAAGGATAGTGAGGTCTGCTGATTCCATCTACTAAAAGATGGTGATGGCTGAGATTCAGTAGTTGGAAATTCAAGGCAGGTGATCATCGATACTTGATGAGTTACCATATTAAGTTGGCGGGCTTAGGAGTGGGAGTGGGAGTAAAAAAGTTCATGAATAGGTGACATAAGAGCAGATGACTTTGAGGGGTTTGAAGATCTGTAGTGTAATTTTTCATCTGTATCCATTTCCATCTGACAGACACTCAGGATGCCATATAACTCCTCAAGAGTCATTGTCTTTAGATTCTCAGTTCTTCTAATGGACACAGTGAAACTATCCTTGTCTTAGGTAGGGACCTTAAGAATTTTTTGAGAATATCACTATTCTCCATCCCCTTATGAAACCAAAGTTTTTAAACTTCTCCTTTAAGATATCTCTTTTTTTCTCCTTCATGTTTTCAATTCCTTAAAAACTAGCCTTCATTATTTCCCATAACTTCTGAGCAGTTGTGAATTTCTTGAAGTCATAGATGATGTTGTTTGGTATGCTCATTTTGATCAGCCATAGAGCCTTTAAATCCACATCCATCTTCTTCAGATCTTCATATGGGTACTTTGTGAGACCTTTGGAAATCATGACTCCACCTTCACAGTAGCTTGAACCATAGGGACATATGGTCCATTCAATATTGAGATCCAAAGTCTCAGATCTTGATTCCTTAGAAAATCTTCTATTTGGATTTTCCAAGTATCATAGTCATATGGTGTGAACATGGGAGGTTTGGTCTGAGTTCCATTCTCTAAGTCATGCTTACTTGAGATGGCTACAACAGTCATTTTGAAAGGGTAGAGGGGCATGAAGGAGTGTGGTGTTTAATAGTGTGATCGAAAGTTAAAGTGATTTACTGAAAGGTGATTTCAAGCAAATCAAGAACCAAAGCTCTGATACCACTTCTGGGATCGGGTTATGGATTAACAAGGGTTTTCTATTAGATCAGTGATGAACAAAAGCAGAATCTAAGTTAACTACTTACTAACAAACACTAATACTTTGAGTACAGATAAGTGCACAAGTTGTTTTTTCAAAATATTCACTTAATTAATCGAAACTAATTACAAAGAGTTACAATCAGTAGATACACAAGTGGCTTAACAAGATTACCTCTACTATACAAGTATGAGGGTTTTATACTATGAAATGTAAACAATAAGAATAAATCGTTCTATGTTTAGAATGTATAGCAAGATAGACAATCAGCACATTAGAATTAGGCAGCTTCAGTACTATGTGTTAGGAACGGTCTGCCCAAGACACATATTGAATTGATGTGCCTAGTACGTTATGATCCAAGTCGGGTCATACCCAATTACAAGCTAGACAAATACCTACAATATTTATTTTATGATATGATCATGTAAATAGATATTGACACTTGAAGTATTTAGAAATTGGGTTTCTAAATATCGGCACTAGTGTTGTGAATAAATTATATGTATAATTTATTCTAGTGAGAGAGTATTTTGTATTATTATTCAAATGGTTGAACAACAATACAAGTCCTTTTGTCCGCATTTTTTTAGTATTCAGCCGCATTTACTAATGCGGATGTGTTTTTGAGGAAATGCAGATGAATGTTCCTCATCCGTATTTACAAATGCGGATGTACATTTATGGAAATGCTGAAGAAATTTCTTCATCCGCATTTACTAATGCGGATGAGCATTTAAGGAAATGCTGATGAAACTGATCATCTGTATTTACTAATGTGGATGTGCATTTGAAAAATGCTGATGAACTATTCGGCCGTATTAACAAATGCGGATGTGCATTTGTGGAAATGCTGAAGGAATTTCTTCATCCAATACGGATGAGCATTTAAGGAAATGCGAATGAAACTGATCGTCCGTATTTACTAATGCGGATGTGCATTTGGGAAATGCTGATGAAATGTTCGTCTGTGCATTTGTGGATATGCTTATGGAACTACTCATCCGCATTTACAAATGCGGTTAGAGGATGTTCATCCGCATTTACTAATTCGGATGAATATTAGAGAAATACGGATAGGTTAAAGGGATGGGTCCCACCCACTTTTCTCTGTCTCTAAAATTCAGTTTCACAGGACATGCGATAAATGAATGCATTCAACCACTCTCTCTGATAACTTACAACACACACAAAAGGTGCAGATTGGTGTTCCTGTTAGTGCTCTCTCGATCGGTCGAAGAGAACAGTGAACAGAAACTCGTTCAAGTGAAGAAAATCCTAGCAACCTGGTGTTTCGTTGGAAGCTTGGGGTAGACAAGTTGAGGCCTCCTACTTTGGAAGCTGCCATTCAAAGATTTTCTTCCTCTGACCTATTCGAGAGGTAGAATTCTAAACACCCTATGGTTGTTTGTAAGCATGTTTTCATATAACGATCCATTACGGGTTTTTAACAGATATATAAATTGGTTTATATATATTAACTGTAATAAGTTTTTTATCCTAATTTCGCTACGTTTTTTATTTTATAAGGATAAAATGACTCTGATAAACTTGTGAAAACCCCTACAATGGCATCAAGAGCCGGTTATATGGATACATGCTTCATCTGGACTGAAATCTCGGTTTCTTGCTGTTAATTCACCAACATACTGAGAATTATGGTCTGTGTTTCCCCTAAATTTTTCAAGATTCTACTTTACATGCATATTGTAATCTTGAAAAATTTAATCATTTGGATGATTTAGTTGTTTGGACAAGAATCATGATATTTGGTTTGTCTTTACATTAACTAAAAATCAGTGGTTCAAGGGGAAAGCTTTCGGGTTTTTGCTTACATATTTGGATATGTATCTTGATGTTCATAACCTAGCCGAGACCTTGTGTTTGGCTGTGTTGTGATTTGTATTTGATTATTCAAAGGGTTGTAATAATTAAATGTATTTGTTCTTCCTATTGGCTATGCAATTTATTTATTTTCATTTGGTATGTAAAATAAATTGATTAGTTGCATTTCACTTTTACTAGAAAAATGTATATAGGATATATAATTTTGTAAAAGAATATGTAACAATGATGTTTTTTGGTTTGGGCCAATTTTGTACCCAAAGGGCCTTATAGCTCTTAATAGGATTTAAGCCCAATAACCGAAAACATATTTTGAAGGCCTAAAGGAGTTTGGTACAGAAATTTAAGCCTATTTGGAAGCTCAAATCGAATGGGAGAATCACAACACAAAGTGGACACTTGAAGCATTTGGATGCGGGATCAAGTGGGAGTTCACCGACACAAGTGTTACCCTTAGGAAGGACCTAATTAACTCACTTGTTTAGGTCAACAAGTGATGTTAGATTAGTTGGCTATGGTTATGAACTTGTTTTTGTATGTGTTGCTTGTATGGTTGATTTAATTTTATTGTTTATGTGATATTTGGATATGCACTATTAAACAATTTCAAATCAACAACAAGCTGCAAACGGATCTTTTGGAAACATTAACATGGGTAATAAAATGGTTATATTAAAGGTTAATGTTTTTGCAGTAAAATTGGGTTTTATTAAAAGAACCTTGGAAATTGGTTTCACTTATGTACCACGCATTTGAATGCATGCAAATGTAAGGTACAAAATGTTTTCATAACTAGAATTAATGGAAATAAAATCCCTTTTAAACAAGTTTAACACCATCCTTTTATACAACACTCGAATCACTTGGGATCTTTTTATGGGATAAAGGTCACCTAACCACATTTAGGGAACTTGTGTGTTTGAGGTGGGCTTAACATATTTATGGGATAAAGGTCACCTAACCACCTGTATGTGTAAACTCACATGTGTGTGTAAGTAGGACGACTTGAGTTGGAAACCATGTGAATAGGGTCACCAAAGCATGTCATACAATGGTGTTGATGGGATTAAACATGCCAACTAAACATATAGATGTTTAATCGATCCCATAATATTAGAAGTTGCAAAGGGTTGCAATTGTCAAAAGTTGACGACCTTGTTAATTTAAATAATGAGATAAAGGTCACCTAACTATTATTTAAATGTAACATTAGATTCTAGTTTTTTACTTATTAATTGTCTATGAGACATGAAAGGGTATTGATAATTAATATTTCATTTTGTAAATACTAAAATTGAACTTTGTTTATATTGTAGTAATGGCCGCAAATAATAACAACGCTACCTCCTCGACTGTCCATAACCTGTCACTGAGAACTATACTGGAAAAGGATCGTCTTAACCATAATAATTTCATGGATTGGTTTCAAAACTTGAGAATTATTCACAAGCAAGAAAAGAAATCATATGTGTTGGACGATCCTATTCCCGATGAGCCCCACATTGATGATGTTGATGCCTACGAAGATTAGATTAAGCACACTAAGGATTCTGTGCAAGTTTCTTGCCTCATGTTTGGAACCATAATTCCCAAGCTTCAAAAGGATTTTAAACATCACGGGGCATACGGCATGATTACCCAGCTGAAGGAAATATTCCTTCAACAAGCGAGGGTAGAGCGCTTCGAAACGGTTCGAGCGCTTCATGCATGTCGAATGGAAGAAACCCAATTTGTGTCATCTTATGTGATGAAGATGAGAAGCCACATTGATCGCCTTGAAATGCTGAATTATCCCGTCTCAAAAGAGTTAGCCACGGATTTGATCCTCAGTGGTCTAACCAAGAAGTTTGAGACTTTTATCATGAATTATAACATGAGTGGATGGGACAAGAGCATTGGGGAACTTCATACAACGCTCAAAACAGCTGAAGCAGGGATGGGTAAAAGGGTTTTACCGGTTCTCACGATCAATGGGGGTGGCAAGAAGAAAAGGCATCACCCCAAACCCAAGGCAAATGTTGCCAAAGGCAAGGGATACGTCAAAGGAAATGGTAAGGGAAAGACTAAAGCGGGACCACCAAAATCGAGGATTAAGAAGCCAAAGGTTACGGAGAACGATCCATGCTTTGAGTGTGGTGAGATAGGACATTGGAAAAGGAACTATCCAATCTATCTCAAAGAGTTGAGAAATAAGAGGGATGCTAGGTAGACCTCAGGTACAACTTTCATGATGCATATTAAACTTAATGTTATTTCTTCAAACACATGGGTATTAGATACCAGATGTGAAACTCATATTTGCATTTTGTTGCAGGGGTTCAAAAGAAATAAGCATTTTAAGAAAGGGGATACTAGTCTCTACATGGGCAACAGAGCAAAGGTTGATGTCGAAGCCCAAGGAGACTATATCTTGAAGCTTCCAAGTGGTTTGGAAGTCATTTTAAAGAATGTTTAGTATGCTCCTAGTTTGACTAGGAATATAATTTTTGTTTCCCTTCTAAAATAATATGGTTATGCATTAAAGTTTGTAAACGATGGTATTTGTGTTTTTATGGATGATATATTTTATTTTAAGGCTATACCTTTTAATGGTATTTATGAATTGGTTCATGATGACTCATCCTTTAATAACTCGTTATACCAATCAAGCACCAAGAAACTTAAAATGGGTTTAAGTGAATTATATCTTTGGCATTGTCGTCTTGGTCACATAAACAAGAATCGCATTCAAACACTTCAAAAGAATGGTCTTTTGGAAGCAAATGAAGATGGTTCATTTGATAAGTGTGAATCTTGTTTACAAGAAAAGATGACCAAGGAGCCCTTTAGTGGAACAAACCAAAGGGCAAAAGATTTATTAGGAATCATACATTCGGATGAATGTGGTCCTTTTAAAGCAATGACAAGGAATGGTGAAAGATTTACCTTCATCAACAATTATAGTCGTTATGGTTATGTGTACTTGTTGAGCACAAAGATGAAGCTTTTGAAACATTCAAAATCTTCAAGAATGAAGTAAAGAATCAACTCAACAAAACAATCAAAGTTCTTCGCTCGGATAGAGGAGGTGAATACCTTAGTGATGCCTTTCAAGATCATCTTAGGAGTTGTGGGATTGTCTCACAGCTTGCTCCACCCAGAACACCACAGCATAATGGTGTGTCTGAGAGGAGAAACGGAACCTTATTGGATATGGTTTGATCTATGATGGCTAGAAGCACACTACCTCTATCATTTTGGGGTTTCGTATTGCTCTCCACGGCCCATATTCTGAATATGGCCCCAACCAAGAAAGTGGATAAGACACCTTTTGAAATATGGCATGGAAGGGTTCCATCGTTATCATATTTAAAGGTATGGGGTTGTGAAGCTTATGTTAAGCAGAACACCCAAACAAGATAGAAAGCCGATCCACTAAGTGTATCTTTGTAGGATATCCCAAAGACTCGATGGGATATTACTTCAACAATCCAACAGAGCAAAAGGTATTTATTGCTCGAAAGGCTGAGTTCTTGGAAACTAAATTCCTTATGGAAAGAACTATCGATAGAACAGTGGAACTTAATGAGGGTCGAGAACCACAAGCCGATACAAGTTAGGTTGATACTAGCAATCAACAAGAGGTTGTTGATAATGATCAAGTGGTTGATCAATACACACAAAACGTTCGCAGATCTGGTAGAACTAGCTATCCACCCGAAAGATACGGATTTTTCATGAATGGATACTATGTAGTCGACTCTGATGAACCAACTACGTACCATGATGCAATGTCCAATTCGGATTGTGACAAGTGGCTTGAAGCCATGAACGTAGAGATGAAATCCATGTATGACAACCAAGTGTGGGAATTGGTTGTGCCACCACTTAACTCCAAACCGGTTGGATGTAAGTGGGTTTTCAACAAGAAAACCGATATGCATGGAAACTTGGATTCTTATAAAGCAAGACTTGTAGCAAAAGGTTTCACTCAGACTCAAGGGGTTGATTATGATGAGACCTTCTAGCCTGAGGCAATGCTAAAGTCAATTAGGATATTATTTACCATAGCTGCATATTATGACTATGCGATTTGGCAAATGGATGTCAAAACTACTTTCCTTAATGGACATCTTGAAGAGAATGTCTATATGGTTCAGCCGGAAGGTTTTGTCAATCCACAATATCCTAACAAAGTATGTAAGTTAAAGAAATCTATCTATGGATTGAAACAAGAATCGAGAAATTGAAATCAACATTTTGATAAAGAGATCAAGAAATTTAGATTCATCAAGAATGCTGATGAAGCTTGTGTGTATAAGAAGGCTAGTGGGAGCATCATCATATTCTTAGTATTGTATGTTGATGATATACTATTGTTTGGAAATGACATTCCAACCATGGAAGGTGTTAAAACCTGGCTTGGAAGTTTTTTTTCCATCAAAGATCTTGGTGAAGCCGCCTATATTTTGGGAATAAAGATCTATAGGGATAGATCAAGGAAATTGATAGGTTTAAACCAAAGTGCATATATTGATAAAATCTTAAAAAGGTTTAAGATGGAGAACTCTAAGAAAGGTTTGGTACCTATTCAAAGAGGGACAATATTGAGTGCATCTCAATGTCCAAGCTCAAAGGATGAGAAAGAAAGTATGAAGTAAATCCCAAATGCATCTGGTATAGGATCCATCATGTATGCAATGATATGCACTAGACCGGACGTGTCATGCGCTTTAAGCATGACAAGCAGATATCAGTAGAATCCAAGAAATAGCCATTGGATGGTTGTTAAGAGTATATTGAAATACCTTAGGAGGACTAAGGATATGTTCTAATATATGGATCTGGTGAAGAGGAGCTCGTTGTAAAGGGTTACACGGATGCGAGTTTCCAAACTGATCGAGATGATTCTCGAACATAATCAGGGTATGTTTTCATTATGAATGGAGGGGCAGTATCCTGGAAGAGTTCAAAGCAGGATGTGGTAGCATTGTCCACTACAGAATCAGAATACATCGCTGCTTCATTGGCAGCACAGGAAGCTGCATGGTTAAAGAAATTCATTGCCGATCTAGGGGTAGTCTCTACCATTCAAGATCCCCTAGAGATCTTTTATGAGAACGAGGGTGTGATTGCTCAAATCAAGGAACCCCGTGCACATCAAAAGACAACGCACATTGAGTGGAGATTCAACTACATAAAGGATGAAGTTGAAAAAGGAAAGATATGTATTCGCAGAGTTCACAATGATAAAAATATTGCGGATCCACTCACGAAGCTCCTTGAAAGGCCAAAGCATGAGAGTTATAGTTTTGCCTTAGGACTTCGATATTCTAGTGATTGGATTTGATATATTTAGTATTTAAATATCGGAACAATTGTTATTTTGACTCATATATAACTATGAGTTATGTTCCATTTTAGCATGTTTAGATCCATGAATATGTTTATTATTCTAAATGTTCGTAGTCGGTCATATTTGTGAGAACAAATATGAAGGTAAGACTATTATGAACTTGGATTGGTGGATATTCATAAGGTATGAATATAGAGTAAGTGGTTGCTACCAAGGTTCATAGATATTTGTGGGATACAAATATTGAACTGACCCGCTCTCAAATTTTAGTGCATGGAATTATGTAATTGATCATAAGTAAATTTGAGTAAAGGCGAATATCATAGTATCCTCCGACCTGAGATACATATTGGGTTTCGATATTCACCAAATATTATACTTTGATCTAGTTCTTCGCTGTTCTGAAATATGGACAGTACATGAGGTAGTTTCAGGTGTGATACAAGGTGATTGTGAGAAACGTATGTAGTCAAGATGGGATTTGTTCCTCTTATTCGTTGAGAGTATGATGTTTAAGGCCTGATAAAGTTAAATCAATAGGGAATGATCATTCTGTGCCTCTGGATTTAACATGACATCTGTAACAAAAGGATACATGATAGATTCACCTAGACCATTTTCAAGTAAGGGACTTGAGAAAGATGATGTTATTGAATGGCACTTCATCATGCATATTAGGGGTAGTAAACCGTTGTTATGCAGTATTTACTACTTGCATCAATTCTCTATGTATCTTGTGTAAGTGAGAGATTGTTGGGAATGGTCTGCCCTAGACACATATTGAATTGATGTGGCTAGTAAGTTATGATCCAAGTCGGGTCATACCTAATAACAAGCTAAACAAACACCTACAATATTTTTTTATGATATGATCATGTAAATAAATATTGACACTTGAAGTATTTACAAATTGGGTTTTTAAATATTTGCACTAGTGTTGTGAATAAATTATATGGATAATTTATTCTAAAGAGAGAGTATTTTGTATTGTTATTCAAATGGTTGAACAACAATACAAGTCCTTTTGTCCGCATTTCCTTAGTACTCATCCGCATTTACTAATGCGGATGTGTTTTTGAGGAAATGCGGATGAATGTTCCTCATCCATATTTCTAAATGCGGATGTACATTTGTGGAAATGATGAAGGAATTTCTTCATCTGCATTTACTAATACGGATGAGCATTTAAGGAAATGCTGATGAAACTGATCGTCCGCATTTACTAAGCATATTTTTCATATAACGATCCATTACGGGTTTTTAACAGATATATAAATTTGTTTATATATATTAACTGTAACAAGTTTTTCATCCTAATTCCGCTACGTTTTTCATTTTATAAGGATAAAATGACTCTGATAAACTTGTGAAAACCCCTACACTATGCTGATCGGTAGTCATTCGGCTGATTGGCAGTTGATTCAGTACTTGGTAGAATTCGGCACTTGATAGCCAGTGCTGAATTCTTGAGTATTCGATAGCTTTATCCTCTTCATGGATCAACAAGTCACTTGGATAGTTGCATTATATACAATAAATTTCCCGGACAGATGTACTATTCCATGCACAACTGTTAAACAGACGGGCTCACTATACTACACAGTCATCATGCAACAAAAATATTCTCTGATAATATTTAAACGTACAAACAAGGATATTCATAAAAGGAAAGATTGTTTACAAACAATAAAGCTAAAACATTACATAACCGGTCAAACTTCATGAAATAAATAAAGCACTAATCAGGATGTGGGGGCAGATCAGAAGGTCCAACGTCATCATCTTCTTCAGCCTTTACCGGGACTAGGAAATCTTTGAGGGCACTAACGTCTTCATTAGCCGCACAAGCTACCACAACATTCAAACAAGGAGCCTAAGATAGTTAAAGGCACCTCTTGCTTCTGTGAACTTAAGGGACGGATTGGCATCTATAAGCCTAATGACTCAACGACCTTCCTATCCCACTAAGCTTCAAAACGTGCTACTAGGCCTTCTTGACAGCTCAAAGCATTGGAGCTAGCAACCATCCTCGCCATTGCATCCATGAAATCATCACTATTATGGATGGCCTCCACAGTTCGCATGACCCCTTCCGACAACAACCACCGGCAATGTTCCCTTAGCTCAGCCACTTGAGTTCCTAAGGATTGGATGGATGCTGAAAGTCACGTCTTCTCATTTTCCAACTATGCTTGTAACCAGGGAAAAATGAAAGTAATAAGCAACGAATAAAATATGCAGAAGTTCTAATAAAAGAAATACATGAGCGACAAAAAACTCACGTTCCTCCATTAGCTTATCTTTCTCATATGTCCTGGTGGAAAGAAGGCCTTCTTTCTCATATAAAGCATTCTTTAATTTTTCCACATCCTCACCCAGTATCCTGATAGGTTGCTTTGTTCATATGCCTCTTTAAAGGCTTTCCCATCTTTGTTGTGCTTTACCTGTTGCTCTAACAGTTGTTGTGATAGGCGAGTATTTTGTTCCTCCAACTCACTGGCCCTACTCTTCAAGTGGGCAAGCTCCACTTTATCCATACTCTCTTCTCCTACATCTTTTTATATGTTGATGTTAAAAATCCCAATGGCGGAAAATAACAGGCATGAAAGAAAACATGCTAGCGAGACAAATAGTATAATAGTTGGACAAAGCTTCATGATCAGAATTGAGTCGGAAATCCCTTTCATCCGGAGAAATGGCATTTGTTATGATTTCCTAGCAAACTATAGGATTTTCAAGGCAAGTAGAGTGGGTGATCTTCCAATTAGGCACATACTTGGAAGAGGCATGGTGGACCTATTGATTCAAATAGAAGGAATGAGAACTCCCAGTTGTAGAAGGCATCCTTCTTGCCCAAAGGCAAAACTAGAGTGGCTGGGGGAGGTCCTACTAGTGGTTCCAGGTGTATAAAAAGGTACCTCATGCTGAGGATGTTTCCTTTTCTCCATGATGGTTATTCGAAGTTCGGGGTGGAGGAGACCTTGGCGACATCTTTAAAGGGAGGAGGAGTTTCTCCCAACACCTTATCCCCAATTAGAGTGTTCGTCGAGGTAGAACAAGATGTGTTGGAGGGGGCACCACAATCATCTAACTCCCCACCCAATGATGCTCTAAGTCAGCAAGATGGGTTGTTTTAGAAGGAGTAGTCGAAGGAGTACTCTCGGTGACAGGCGAAGGGGCAGCTACAATAATATAAATTATGAGAAAATGAAAATAAGCCAAAACAAAAAGAGTGCAAGGGATAGATATCAACCGGTAGATTGAGGTGATGATGTCAAGCTCGGAGGCATACTCAAGGATTCCACTCTTTTGAGCATCTTGCGGTGTTTTTGTGGAGGTTATTCAAGCTTGAAAATCACATTCTTTTTCATAACCGGAGGGCGCTCGGTAGCTTTGGTTTTCTCTCCCTCATAACCACCTGACTTTTCCACCGCCTTCTAACGGACCAAGCTCGCCGTGACCTCTGGGGAAATCTCTCAACATTAGAGTCAGAGTCTTTTCTCTCTCGGGTTTTCTTCTTATGAACCTTCTTTGCCCGGCTCTCTTGCAAATCCTTCTCTAGTTTTGCCTTCATGATGGCTGCAGTGACTTCAGCATTACTCACAGAAGTAGAGCCACTGGCAGGTATGTTTAGGGAGGAAAGGCTAAACAACTCATCGTACGGTCCAGAATAGGATTATCACCCGATTTCACGTCAAGAAGAGGAGTTAATCTAGGGAAGCACGTAGGGAAAAGAACCCAAAGAAACTTATCACTAAGAAAAAAAGGAAAGCTTAAAACAAAGTGGTGATAATAATAATAATAATAATAGCCGTGAAAAGGAACAAGATTGCTAACCTTTATTACCGACTGTGTAGATTGGAATTTTGTTGTGCCTTCCTCAAATATGACTCATATCCACTCTAACCAAGGCATGCTCTGACAACTCCCAAAAAGGGGCTACTTCTTGGGAAAGAAGAAGGTAGTCCGGCTATCTCTAAAAATCCTCTTTTTCAGGAGGAGTGTCCACCAGCAACTCTTTGAATTCTCTAAAATGCATAGCTTGAGGTATTACATCTTCGCAAATGTACAAATATGTGTTCTTCCAACCTTTGAAGCTTGAGGCAACCTCCCCGGTATGAGGCGTCACTCTATGTCATTTACAAAAAGAGAACCAATCACCCTTCCGGGTAATCTCGTAAAAGGCAGCAAACAACCTCACAAACGGCTCTATCCTCAACACTCGGCACTAGTATTCAGAATGAGTAATGCAGCACATACCCATAGGATGGAATTGAGAAAGGTGAATTCGATATAACTGAAAAAGGCTCAGAATAAAAAAGGTTATGGGAAGGCGGTAGTTTGTGCAAGTAAAAAAATCGGCATATGAAGTCATCTTTCGCGGAGGAGCATCGGGCACTGTATGGTCAACACTAGGAAGTTATGGCTCCCATAGAGGGTGGCTTTAAGAGCGGTTTATCAAGCGATTGAAAACCTAATAAGATAGTCTAACCATGCAGGTGTTGCAGTCCTTAAGGTCAGATTTGGACCCTTTCACTACCTTCAATTTCTCTTTGGAAGTGGTAGATTTTTTGACATGATAGCGGTATGAAGAAAGAAAGAGAAGCGAAGGATATTCTCAAGTAAAGCAAGATGAAACAAAAAGAAACACATGCCCTCCCCTTTTATAGGCATCCCTCAAACGCATTTAATGTCACTAAAAAGGGGAGGGGTCGCAAAATGAATCTTTATGAAATAAACCAATAAGAAAGTAGAGCCTCAATCGGGCGGGAAAAAGAATGACACCACCACTACCCGGTCGTGTCAGAAAAGGACTGTCCGGATAACCCTATGGTCTTGTTTCATAAATGCAAAGGATAAGGTGATGATCACGTAAAAAGGGATGTATTGAGTCTAGCATATTAAAATAAGCTAGACTAGGGGGAGTTATAGATGTAGGCCCCAGATTCTAACCAGGGCCTAGATCCAACCCAGAAAAATTACGACCAACACATGAACACTTGACCTGGAGTAATAATTGACACGTGTCTCACATCCAATGGATTACAATTATCACCGATCCTAGCCATTGATTGAACACACCCTAATTCCCATGAGGGGTAGGACCCAATGGCGTAACAAACTCGTTTGGGACCACTCCCACCATCATACATGACATCTACACATACATCATAGAACACTAGAAATATAAGGTAAGGGGGATTAATCTCCCCATGCATAAATACACCCTAGGCTCTCTTTTTTTCCCTCCTAACTCATTACTTATAATTTCTAGTTACTTATTCTCACGTCGGAGGGTTGTTACATAGAGACTTTCCCCCTCTGTAACACCTTAACTGGTGTTGTCTGATTATGTGTAGGCTTGGATCGACGGAGACTATTCAGTGGATCAAAATTCAGTTGGAACGGATCAAGTCCGATTGAAGTATGTTTTTACAATTTTTAATATTTTGATGATCTATGTCTTATATAAATATGATATCAGAATATATTCACTTTTTCTTTTTAATTTTAGGGTATTGGTTTGATTGTATATCCGGATGTTTTTAACACCCTTCTTGACAAGAAATTTGCATTTAAATTTGACATCACAAAACTACAATGTTGAGAACAATTTTAAATTCTTTGGAGTTTCAAAGATGACTGATGACCCGCTTATTATATCTGAGCTTGAAAAGAATTATCATTTTGAGCATGTATCAATAAAAACTTTTTAATGATAAAGTTATTTTTGTTAAGCCTTTATTTCATTTCCAACTGATTCCACTTAATACAATATCGTAATCTATGTCAAAACTAGGGACCTGCCTGTGACTCACTTAAATTGTCATCTCAAGATTACAAATCACCAGACACTAACAACTACAAGGTTTGCATTTTATAAATATAGTTACATCTTCATTACGCTAAACGCCATAGATTTTAAAAAACATATTTGCCCCTGTCTGTTTTCTGACTTCCATTTCTTAGCAGAATTCTTTTTGCTGGTGATAACAGTACTCTGATGTCTTACCTATATTTATGCATCTCAAAGGGAAAGAGTTAGTTGATGAGCATGGTATTTGTGACTACACGTCAAATTCGTTCAAGCGTAATCTCATTGAAGAGTATGATGTTGATGAAATCGGAAGCACTTTAGGTTCTAATTCATTTACAGTGGCTGCTGAATATGTGAAGGCCGAGAAGAAAGTTGTTCTCGTTACTCCAAAGATTCAAATATGACTTCCTTCAAACAATTCCCACTTCTTGCTAGAAGAAGTTCTTATTTTGTGGTTTTTGTTTTTGCTACATTAACGTTTTTCATGCATATGTTATTTTTGGACAATGATGTTCTGGAACGGTTATTATAAATTTCCAGTTTAATTATATATTATTAAGTGCCCCATTAAAAAGTTCTATTATTATGCCGGTACCATTAATCTTTGTTCATTAAATAGAATGGGATTCGTTAACCTCAAAAGAATCTTTATTTCATGACTCTTATATGAAATAAAGTCCAAACATAATCTATTAAATAACATCATATATTAGATTTGAATTTTATTTAAATTTCACTTAAATTAAAACTTCCGGCTTCTTTGATTTTCAGCAATATAATAAATTTAAATTTAAATTTGTTACTTAACACAAACCAAATTAAGTATACATGACGATTTGTTTCCAAAATTAAAGCATTTCACGTATTTACTTTCCATAATTATAAATTAGCTTGTAACTTTAAAAAATTAAACTCATTTGCAATATCCCATCAACTTAAGAATCAAGCAAGCAGGTTAAACAAGAATATAACACAAACTAATTTCAACCTACTATTAAAATGTTTTATGCTTACCAATAGTTACATACAAAGCCTTATTGTTAAACCTTGTATAAAATACCTACTATTTTAATGTACATAACACCTAATATTTAACCAAATAATACATAATCCTTAAATATACTTTACTTTACTTTATATAATTACCGTTCCTAATTTAAACTTTCCAAATATAATTTCATTTATTTTTACATTATTAGGTTATTTGATCAAAATTTTTGTGAAACTTTCAAAGATTCTGATTAACATACTTTTTTTTATTGTTTCCTTATTCGAAATTAATTATTAAACTTTCAAATATCCTAACTAGTATAGAGTTTATTTATTTATTTCCTTATTCGATAAAAACTATTTAAACTTTCAAATAATCAAATTAATATACAATTTATTTAATTGTTATTTTAAGATATTTGTAATCTGTAAGAAAACTCTCGATCATCTTAATTTTGGAAATAACAAAACATTAAATACTATTAATTAATATACACTATTTTATTCAAACTTTTCTTTTTTATTATGAAAGTGTATTTTAATTTAAACTCATATTAAATTCTTAGTTAATGCATATATAAAAAAAAAGAACATTTATAAATACAGATTTAAGAAAAAACAACTTTCCTAATTCCTAATAGTAAAAAATGCTTTCTGATTTTACATTAATTTTACAAATCATATTCAAAAATAAATTCTCCTATACAACCCATCATATCATATCATAAACATTTGTTCATCAACCAAGATTTATTGAAATCGATCAATGGGACACCTTCTTAGGAGCCTCCGTCACGTACTTATTACTATTTATTCAATCTAATTTTCTTATTTACGTTGAAAATATGGGTGTAATGTGATGTATCCTCCAACAACATATTAGTTAATTTTATGAACAATATTAAACTTTGAAATCATCATTAGAGAACAACTAATATCCTTGAAATTAATATCCACTTACATCATTATTATTAACTTTAATAACCATCTGAAAGTAGACGTCCGAAACTTACCTCATATTTTTAAAGTTTCATACCAACTTTGATAGCCCTTTTGTCCGGTAATATGCCTATTTATAACCTAAACTTATTCAAACTTATATTATTATATGAAATCCTAGGATTTTGTGATTTGTGTTGATGCCTTGTTCTATCACTACCGTTAGTTTTACACTTTCATTCTCCTTATAGATACATGTTTTGAGGGACGCTTTTTGCAAAAGATTTAATCTTAGCCTAGATTTTATCAAGAATGCCCGCCAAACCAGTCGCTTGCTCCAAAACTGTTTGCAAGGAGTGGTTATTAGTTATATCATCATCAACTTTCATTAACATGCATGCTTGGGGTATGACAACATCATAATCCACGAATGATTACTGTTACCAATTCAATCGTATCTATCAGTCCCATTAGTCTAGGTCCTGCTGAACCAATATTTCAGATTCGTTGAGCTTGAATCTTAGGATTCATCAGTTTCAGATCCAAAAATTCAAAATTAAAGACGGGTGGAAGTGTGTGAATCGAGGAACAAGGATGTGTGTGTAATGTATAATGTTATGATTTCATTGATATTGAATAACAAACTACAATGAAGAAATATATACAAAGATGGATGAACATCAAATCCCACCCAAAAGAGAGAATTTCTCCTTGGGTGATGATTTACACCATGAAAAACATACACTTAAGAACTACAAGCCATTCACACACTTTGCAAAAACCACGCATTACAAGTGGCACTAGTGGTTCTATTTATAATGTTTTTACATCATGACCTAATTTTGACTTTTCTTGTGGTCTTGATGTTGACTTTGTCTTGTTGCTTTGTCTTGTGTTTGTTTTGTTCTGTTTATCAACTTGGTCTCTGAACTTTTACAATGAGATCTTCAGTTGGCTTTGATTGTGTTTTGGAAAGCTTCAGTTTATCTATTGTTGAACGCAACAGGTCCGCTACATCCAACGTCTCTCACTGTTACTGTCCCTTTCCCAATGAATCCCCAAGATCTCTTCATATTATTTAACATTCATAGCCTTTGTGTGTTGGTATAAAATCAACATGCGAACTATTCCCGTGGAACCTAATTCTAATCTTTACAAAAACATAGCGACACAAGATGGTAATGGCTTTTATAAATACCTTAACCATGCTATTAGGATGTGCATCGAAGGTGATGATAATTATAAGCTTTTGCACATAAAGCGTTGCAAACAAAAACTAGATGCTTTTATTTACTCTAGAAACAAAAATATCTGGAGAAAGATTAAGTTCTTAAGAAAAAATTAAAACAATACAAGTTCGTTCAATTGGTTGACTGGCACCTTTTGTAAGTATCCTTTGTTCTTCATCGTAAAGGAACCATGGAATAGTGGTTTTTAGGTTGTTATTTCTTTCAATGTGAACAACGAGGTGTTTAAGGAGATATGTTTCCCTCATCATCCTTGAAACATGTTTTTCCAAGGATATCTAATGGCTGTAAAAGATGAACTATTGATGTTTCTTAGCTATGGATTTCCTACTCTTAGTGCTGACCTTTTCAAACTACAAGATGAAGTTTGGCTGAATATTTCCAACTTTCCTGGATTTCGTCAGTATTTATTGACTGATTGGTGTGGCATTAATCATGTGATGACCAGGAGGAACTTATTGGTTACAACAGAATGGGGAGAGGCTTATGAGATTCAAATGCCAATTGGGATGTTTTGATACATCCCGATGAATACTTTACGTGATACGAAGGGAGCCGTTTTCTTTGAGAGTATTTTTTTGCCAAATGTTTAGAGGGAAATTTTATTTTTTGTCTCATGTTTCATTGAATTGTTGATGTTTTTTTCCAAATTTGAATTTTTGGATCAAAGTAGTTTTGTTATTATACCTTCTGTTGTTGTTTTTTTATATGTCACTAATTTCATTATCCACTACTATTAATTAAAATTTACAAACATCAATAAGTGGTTATAAACTCCAACAGCTTAAAGAAAATATAAACTTAATAAACCATCGTAATTCAAGTATAAATATAAAAAAGTAATCCTTAACCATTCATAAAAATAAACATTATTTAAGGTAATTCTTTACTAGACATACGTTACCTGGTTGCTTTGGTATTTCAACAATCAACATGACTGCATCATATTACTTAATTTATATGCACCATTTATTCTTAAATTGCGTTCTATAGCGAATATTAATTTGTCACGATTTCATATTTCAATAATATCATTGTAAGGATTAAACTTAGAGGTTGATGGAACCAAAGAGCTCTTAACATGCACATATGAAGTATAAGGAAGTTACTTTGGAAGATTTGATATAACTCAATAAATTACACTAAGTATCAAATCTTCCGAAGCCAAAAGACCAAATCTTTTAAAGTCAAAGATGAAGTCTTCCGAAGCTTCAAAGACAAGTCCGAAGCTTCAAAGACAAAGTCTTCCGAAGCTTCAAAGACAAAGTCTTCCGAAGCCAAGAGAGTGGTTTCTTTCAAATACAGAGAAGACATGCTTTTTTTGAATCACCTTTTGACAAAAGCTAAAAAACTTTTCACTGCCACCTCTGAAGACTCACCAACTTATATGAGTTGGTGAAAAGTCCATAGTTTTGTCAAACTGTAGATTAAGGTCTTGTGTTGTAACTTTTTACTTTTGTACTTTTATCCTTTTTGTATTAGATAAGGATGTGAGCTATTGCATGTCATAGTCATTAGTCAAAAAACAATCTGTCTTTTGACTTTACATTAATCTTGTTGTCTAGATTAGTGTTTCCAGCTGCCCTTCAAAGTATGGCCAGCTATAGGATGTAGTATAAAGTATCTCAAGTGCTTGTCATTTTTTAAGCTTTGTAACACTTTGTAAGAACTTGAGAGCAATATACATCATTCTTGAAAACCATATCAGTGTATTCTTGTTTTTGTTCTGTTCTTTACTTGTGTTCTTTTTTTCATTATAAGCTGGTTCCATATTTGATCTGTTAAGTGCTCTAACTCTCCTATAGTGTGAAATTATTACATTGACCCCCTTCACTGGTCCTACAATTGGTATCAAAGCATTTCAGGCGATCTCACCATCTTAGATCTCTTCAGTTTCACAAAACACTTACTAGCTCAAATGGTAGCTATCACAAAGACTGGTATGGAAACCGGTACCATGATAAAATCTTCACTAATCACTCCTGATAACTTTGATACTTGGTGCCAACGTATGTAAGGGTTCATCAAGTCTCAAGACAACATGGAGATCTGTTGTTGAAGGACCTCACATCCCAAGCACCTCTTTAGTCACTGCTGGAGGTGGGATGATTCTTAAGGAAATGGCTGACTATTCTGAGGAAGATTGGAAGAAAATTGATGTAGATCAAAAAGCCATGACCACTCTCCAAACTACTCTTCCAACTCTATATACAAAGGCTTCAAGAAGTGCAAAACTGCTAAGATGCTCTGGGATGCACTTAAGCTTATGTATGAGAGGTCTGATGAGGCTAAAGAAAATAAGAATAACCTCATGAAGCAGTAGTTTAAGAAATTTGCCTGGAAGTTAGGTGAAACTATGACTCAACAATACTTTAGGTGTGTTGAGATTGTAGATACTCTCATGTATGTTGGAGTTAAGCTTGAGAATTAGGATATTATGAGGAAGTTCATGTTCTCTCTTCTAAGACAATGGACTCACTACTATGTGGCCATTAAGAGAACTGAGAACCTCTCCACCCTTACACTCACAAAGCTGTATGGTGTCCTTAGTGGCTACCAGATGGAGATGAACATGCAGAATCCATCAAGCAATTCTTCCAGCAATCAACAGAGTTCAGCCCTCCATGTTGTTGAAAGGGATAGTAGAGAACCACAACATCATCTTATCTGCTACACTAACAACTCACAAAAGGGTCCTCTCATCACCTTCCCTAAGATACCAAGGTAGAGCTACATCCAAAGAAGCGCATTCCAAGAGACAAGCTCATCTCAAGCCTTTGGGTCTACTGTTGAAAGTTGTGGCAACTTTCTCTTCATTCTTGAAGACATGGATTGTATCCATCTAGATGATCTGGAGTATATGGAGATAGTACAGCAAATGGCTCTTCTCACTCATAGAGCCAAGAAGTTCTACAAGAGAACAGGAAGAAAGTTTCGCAACAATGTATCCAGTGGAAAGTTTGGATTAGATAAAAGCAAAGTGAAGTGTTACAACTATAACCAGATGAGACACTTTGTTAGGGAGTGCAAGGCACCAAGGACTAATGGTAGCCAAGCATAATGCAGGCCTAACTACACTAATGCTGCTTCCAGAACTGAGATGCCAAGCCAACCAAAACAACAAGCTGCTTGTAACACCCAAAAATTTAAGAAAAAGAAAAGAAAAGGAGCAAACAGGATGTTATTTCAAAAGCAAGGAGTTAAAAGTATGCAAGGGCCAAACCGGCCCATAATGGGTTCAAAAAGGTGATATGGCCACCCATACCCCCTCTGTCAAGCGCAACTTTCGGCTAGAGTGAGAGAGAAGGAAGCTTCATCTGATTTTAGTGAGAGAAAGTGGAAGAGATCTTCAAAAGGTAAGATTTTAAGATGTTTTTTCTCAATTTTAGTTGGGTTCCAGCTTCTGGACTAAGTTCCATGTGTTTAGTGCTTGTTTTCGTATGTTTTAGGTGCTAGAACTCCAAGTTGGCTCTCGGGTCTGTGGTGTTTTACTCGAAAGCTGTTTAAGGTGAGTTCTAGATCCCATATTTAACTTGTTTTCTACTTGTTTGGGGCTGTTATGCGTAAGAAGGTTTCTAAACCAAACTATGATTTTCCATGAAAAGTACGACTGTTTATGAAGATGTATGTTTTTAAAGGGGTGTCCATGTAGTTGTATGGTTGTTTATGGTGTTCAAAGTGTATAACTGATAGATTTAAGCTAAGGATATGATTAAAATGATGTATGGGATTAGAAACTGCGTAAGTTGGAATGCAGGTGGAACATGTTGTCCGCTGTGGGCTTTGTATGTCAGCTTTGGACACTTAGAGAATTATGCATGCCATCCGCTGTGGATACTAAGTGTCCGCTGTGGACACTTGTGATCTAGACCGTCCGTTATGGACACTTTAGGAATTCATGCATGTCCGCTGTGGACCCCTTTAAGTATGCATGCATGTCCGCTGTGAACCATTAACTGTCCGCTGTGAACCATTAACTGTCCGCTGTGGACTTTGCATGTCCGCTGTGGACTTTGCATGTCCGCTATAGACACTTAGAGAATATATGTTGTCCGTTGTGGAGTTGGCTATCCGCTGTGGACTTTGCATGTCCGCTGTGGATACTTGGAGATTTTATGCTGTCCGCTGTGGACTTTAGACTGTCCGCTATGGACACTTAGAATGTTTTAAGTCATACGCTGTGGAGACTTAGTCATGTGCTATGGAGAATAGTCATGCGCTGTGGATTTTAGTCATGCGTTGTGGACTTTAGCTGTCCGCTATGGGCCTTGGTTGTCCGCTGTGGACACTTAGAGCATTTGAGCCGTCCGCTGTATAACTTACTCATGCGTTGTGGACACTTAGAATTATTTTGAAATTTTGAGAATAGAATTTAAGTGCTACGTATTGATATTTTATGATGGCCTATGCTTGTTTATGTTATGTATGCTTGTGGGCTGCTATTATAATGATGATGTTCTATGTTATGTATTATGATGTGACTTTACGTGATGTGATATGTGCTTATGTATGTAAAGTATTATTGTAATGAAAGTGAAAGATAAAGATAATGAAAAGTGGAACGTAATGAATGAATGAAAGTCTTACACGCATGTTAAAAGGGGTTCATAACTCATTATGGGTTGTCAACTCGACAGTGTGCCATATGCACACAAAAGGGTCAGTCTTCGTGATTGATTGAAAAGTACAAAACGAGATCCTTGCCACTTGACCCCAAGACTGTAGTCGCTTTGTGCATAAATGATGGGGCTTAGCATAAGGCAGGATCTATATAAAAGTGAAAGATAATAATGAAAGAAAGTATGAAACGAATGTTTATGAACGATGATGAAGATAATAAATGATTATTATCAAGATGTACGTATGATGTGTGACCACGTACGAAAGTAAAGGAAATATTTTATCAAAAGTAAAGTATTTTATTATAAAAACTAGAACTCACTTAGCGTCGCTAACTTTTGTATGCATAATAGTTGGCAGGTAATTGTTGATGCTGAGGAGGTGCAGGCATGGATGCATAAGCTACTGGGGATGATTCGAGCCTGGCATCCATATTTTGTGAATGTTATTGTATTAATACGATTTTTGGGATGTAAAAGAAATGATATGACAATTTGACATATTTTTAATTATTAATGAAAAGCTATATTTTCACTACAAAATGATGTATTTTATATGTTTTATGCGATGATTGACCAACTGTAAGCATCCCGGGAATGGGGCCTTACACTGCTGTTGCTGTTGAAAAATGAGGCTTTGACTAGAGCTTTCAGCTACAAGATGTTTTTCCCAACTAAGCACTGATGGCTGACCATGAAGAAGCCAAGGTATTAGAACATCTCTGTACTCCTGAATGCATTGCTAAAGTAATTATGTATAGGTCCTATAACCTGGATGTGAGATCTGACCTTGAGTCCTTTAATATTTTAAAAGCTGATTTCAAAAGAGCTAAAAATGACTATAAACTTAAAATAGATGATTTAGAGAAAACAATTTCACCTCTTAAGGATGAGCACACAAATTATAGGACTCAAATCAAAGATCTCATTACCAAGTTAAGTGAATACAGGCTGAGCTTGTGATCAGTAAAGCCAAAGCAAAAAAGTGTGTTCCTGAAGAGGAAACCTTCAAGAAAATCATATCTTCATCCATGCATGCAAAGATTTTTTTATCAGAACAAGCCGAGATTGGGTTCAAGTGAGATAGCTCCTCCACACATATTACTATCTGTAAGACCTCCAAGGTGTGGAACTTGTCAAGATAAGCTGCCCCTTATAGACCCCATCCAAGAAGAGGATGAAGAGGAAGAGGAGATAGTGAAGGATGGATTTGAAGTGAGTAAAGAAGATCATCCTAAGAAGGGTCACTATTCTCCTGAAGAGAAGAAAGAACAAAGAATGACCAAGTCTGCTAGGATGAACTTGATCAGGCGGGCAAAAGAAAAACAAAGAAAGCCCAAAAGATCAAGACCACCTTTAACTTTAAGAAAAAACAAGTTTTTATCTCTGCTGGATTTGAAATGGTGAATATTGAAGACTAAACCATGGACTCTAGTACCAAGAGTCCTAGTTCATGTCCAAATCATCCTGCTTAAGAGAAGAAAGTTGATCAAATGTGCACCATTGCTACACAGCCTGAACCATCCAATTCCAAGAGCAAGCCTCACCCTAAAAAGCCTGTTACATCATCTGTGAAGATGAAGAAGAAAGTGGAAAGAGATGAAGCTTAGCATCCTGCTTAGAAGAAGACTCTTATAAGTATACCAAGTGAATGGATCATGTGTGGTGGTACCTATCACTTTGCTAAGGATTGCATCTGTAATCCCAAGAGTACCATCCACATGACCAAGAAGAAAACTTCTGAGAAGAAGAAGAAGAAGATAGCTTTGAAAGGAAAATCTCTTCTTTTCGGAAGCTTCAAAGTGAAGAAGAAGATAGGTGAAAAATTACCTTCGGAAGAAAATTTGGTCTCGGAAGAAAGGAATGCTTTTGAAGTACTGAAGTTTGCTGCAGTGGATGCAAAAGCTTCTGAAGGTCTAGTCTCTAAAACTTCCAAAGTCATCGAAATTTTTGATGTCTTGAAGGCCAAGTCTAATCTTCCAAAGATGGTGTGGAAGATGAAAGAAGGCCATGTAACTGAAAGTTCTTCCTTAACAACAACAAATGATCCTCAGAGCTTGCATATAGGATCAATAACTGTTGAATTATCTTCAGTTCACTTTGACAAGCCCAAGACCAACAAGGCTTGGGTTTCCAAATATAACTAATCATCTCTTTCTGTGCAGGAATAGCTAAAGACCAAAGGAAATGTATGGATCATTAATAGTGGTTGTTCTAGGCACATGACAGGCAATGGCTCTTTGCTTCAGATCTTTGAAAGAATTGATGGATGGCTAATTGCTTTTGGAGGAAATTAGGTTGTTATATCACTAGAAGGGGTAAAGTCGTAAATGTATCTAGATGTAGCTTATTAACAGGAGATTCTGACCTAAGATTTGAGCTGAGAAAACTAGTCACAAAACTACTTCATCTCTAGTGATAACAAACCATGCACTTGAAAATCCTGTCAGCACCATAATGACAAACTCTTCAGCTAAAACATCTGAGGTTCCTACAAATTCCAGCACAGAGGCACAAAACACAAATGAAGGGGTTTCCAATGATAGTGATCAAGAATTTCTTGATGCTGATAACCACTCCATAGAAGACAACATCAATGATGTCACACACTCATTGGATAAAGTTTCTCTTACTAAGTGTGGTGATGTGTTGGTTGATACTCAATCACCAGATTTGAATTTCACAAATTTAGATCTATCCAACCAGCTTGTTGTGATTCCTCAACTAAGAATCCATAAGTCATATCCCACCATAAACATCATTGGAGATGTTAAGACAGGGGTGAGAACAAAAGGACAAACCTATGACAAAAATGTTTGTCTACACTCTTGTTTCTTGTCCCAAATTGGGCCAAAGAATGTTAAAGAGGCTCTAAAGGATGGAAGTTGGGTTGAACCAATGCAGGACGAGTTGCTTCAATTTAAAAGGCAAAAGGTTTGGAACCTATGTTCTCTTCCTCAAGGGAACACCACAATGGGTACCAAGTGGGTTTTCAGGAATAAAAAAGATGATAGAGGACTTTTCATCAAGAATAAGGCAAGACTAGTTGTTCAAGGGTACACACAAAAAGAGGGGATTGACTACATAGATGTTTTTGCTCCTGTAGCAAGACTTGAAGCAGTTATGATATTCCTTGCTTTTGTTGCATCTAAGGATTTCAAGTTCTACTAACTTGATGTCAAGTGTGCCTTCTTATATGAGGTGATTGATGAGGATGTGTATGTCAAACAACCACCTGGCTTTGCAGACCCAGATCATCCTGATTATGTCTGCAAACTTAAAAAAGGTCTTTTGGGCTGTATCAAGCTGCAAGAAAGTGGTATGAGACACTGTCATAGTACCTTGTTCATCATGGCTACAAGAGGGGTACTATTTATTGAACACTCTTCATTAAAGGAACATGAAATGACTTGATGCTGGTTCATGTTTATGTAGATCACATCATCTTTGGGTCAACTAATCCGAAGCTCTGCAAAGACTTTAAGAAGCTGATGAAGAATAGATTTGAAATGAGTGCCATGGGGAACTCAATTTCTTTCTAGGAATTCAAGTGAAGCAGGTTGACAATGGCATCTTCATAAACTAGTCAAATTATATGCAAGACATACTTACCTGATTTTATCAGACTGAGTGCAAGGTTGCTAAGACACCCATAGCTAGAAACCACTCCTTAGGACCTGATCTTGAGGGGGAGTGTGTTGATGAACATCTCTACAGGGCTATGATTGGGTCTCTTATGTACCTCACAGCCAGCAGGCCTAATATCATGTTTGCTACATGTAGTTGTGCAAGATATCAAGCCAACCCTAAGAAGTAATATCTGGTTGTTGTCAAAATGATTCTCAGATATCTTAAATGTGCTCCTGAACTGGGACTTTGGTATCCAAAGAATTCTGACTTCAATCAGTATGCTTATACAGATAATGACTATAGTGGTTGCATCATGACTACAAAGTCTATATTATGGGGATGTCAATTTCTTGGGGGAAGGATAGTCTCATGGCAATGCAAGAAACAATCTTGTGTGTCTGCATCAATTGCTGAAGCTAAATACATTGCTGCAGCAAGCTACTATGCTCAAGTGCTTTGGATTCAAAATCAGATGATGGATAATGGATTCAACTTCAAAGAGACTCCCATCAAAAGGGATTGATAAAACTAGTCAAAGTTAACACAAATGAACAATATGCTGATCGGTTCATAAAAGCTTTTAATGAAGAGAGATTTAAGTATGTTGTATCAGCTATTGGGATGGGTAACTTTGAGTAGATTTTCTTTAATTAAATTCAAGATTCTTTTTTCAAATATGTGTGTCTTAAGTTGTCTATACTATCTCCTATATAAGCCCAGTTTATCTTGGGAGAAATTTTTCAAAATGATATTTGTTAGAATTTTGAAAATTTAAGATATATTTTCTTTCGGAAGACATTAAGTTGACTACAGAAGAAAATTATTTATTCAAAACTAATAACTACTTATTAAAAAATTTACCTTCGGAAGAAATTCTGATATATCGTCAGAAGCTTAAATGCGCTTCTAAGTACTTATTGTTTTGAAGGACAACTTTCTTTCGAAAGCAATTAAGTCTCGAAAGCTTTATTCATCCTCTGAATTTAACTTCTAAAGTTTAATATCTTTCAAAACCAAATATATCTCTGAAGCAAAATACTCAAAGTATTTTTCTTCCGTAGCAAATTTTTATCAAGCTAAGGGATATCTTCCAAAGTCAAATTAGCTTCAGAAGTTGTCTCAAAGACTTCCGAAGACAAATTACTTTCAAAAGATTTTAGACTTCAAGAAAACTACCTTTTTGGGCACTTTTTCAGAGGTGGGACCGACATCCAGATTTCAAAGTTTATCCTTTTGCATTAACTATGTCTCAAATCCAACCATATAATTATACCTTCAAGGGTTCCCCCTCTTTCTCCTTCCTTTTCACCTACAAAAGTTCATACCCTAAATTCACCCACAAACCGACTTTGTTCTTAGCTTTCTTCACATCTAAGCTTCTCAAAATGGCCAACCCTGAACCCCGAAACCAACCAGATTTTTTCATGCATCTACACAGGCAACATAATCAAGTTGCTCTGTTATCATCTGAGAAAGATGCAGGTTTCTTAGATGTTTTCTGCTTCTTGTCTCACTCAAACTACCTCACTGCCCTTACAATAGACCCTCCACTGTATGATGAACAACTCCTAGAGTTCTGGAGGACCTGCCAAGAGGTCTTCTTGGATGGTGAGAAGGCATTGTCTGCCACAGTGCAGGGGAAGACAATTTTCATCACTCCAACCACCATCAACTCTCATCTAAGGCTGGATGATGATGAAGGCGAGTTGTCCTTCCCGAAATTTACTATCAACAACTTATTCCGGTAGATGGGCTATGAAGGGGATTACTCTGTCAGAACCTTAAAAAAGGGTAAGGTTTCCTCTCAATGGAAGTATCTCCTCTATGTTGCAATCCACTCTCTATCCAACAAACATAAAGGTTGGGACCATATTCCTGAGGACTTATCCTATATAGTCTATGAGATAGTTTAAGGGGTCAAGTTCAAGTACTCACAGTTTTTTTATACAAACTTGTTTGCTAACATGGACTCCTTAGAGTACTATATGTTCCCTAGATATGTTCAACGAAACTATGAACTGGGCTCACAGTTAAGGGGAACAGGTAATACTCTTAAATTGGGAAAGATGAAGCCCAATATCTTCAAAACAATGAGAAAGTCTACTATTGGCTTCTCAGGGGTAAAAACAACCCTAGTCCCAAAAATGCTAGAGCTCATTGCTCTAGGTGACAACTTAGCAGCACTAGCCAATGTTAAACCCACACCTTTTACATATACACCACCCACATAGCTACAAATAATCATCACCTACACTAGAAACTCCATACGAACCTCTGCTCAGTCTACTCAGGTTGAGCAGGCACCCATACAACCACCTATGCAGGAGGAAGTGGAAACAAAAACTCCCACTTCCCTTGAGGAGCAGAACACTACCATTACTTTTTTAATTAGTGCTGAGGTTCCTCATGCTCAGCCTGATAAGCTCATTGCCCAAGCCTTAAGCCATCACTCTGTGTCTCAAAACTCAAGTGATCAACCTTAAGGGAAAGCTACCATCCCCAACCGTTAGACTTAAACCAACCCAACACTGACCTTCAATTGTATGATGATGAAGATATGGGATTTAGTGAGTACCATGAGTCTCTCTTCTCCACCCCTACTCAAGGAGAGATGAGTGCTCCTGAATCACCCATATCTAGCCCATATTATCCACCCTCGATTGTGGTGGACCTCCCTGAACATGTTCAGGAAGTCCATATGGAAGAGCCTCTCACTTTTGCAAGTAATTACATTATTAAGACCTCAACCATGGCAACCCAGCCCATTGACACTTCTGTTGAAGCTATTATGATGTAGGGGAAATCTAGCAGCCAAGAACCCCAAGTTAGTGGTGATAAAGAAGACTTTGGTCCTATTCTCTCATCCCCCCATGATTCTTTTGATAAAGATGAGGGGAGTCTGCAACTAAAGGTGCAAAACTGTCAAAAACATGCACCTATTTAGTTTCAAAGGTAAGTCACCTGGAATCTCAAGTGGCTATCTTACAAAGATATGTCCTTAATCAGCAACTTGAGATCCCTGATCTCAAGGTCAAGTTAGCTGGGAGACATTGTCAGGAAAACTTAACCAGGTCCACAAGAACCTGTGGATGTAGTGGACCTAACCTTTAGCTCCCCTGTGCAAGAGGGTGGTGGTACCAAAAAGGAGGAGAAAGCCCTACCTAAAATCACAGAACTTGAGAGTTCTGCCCAGAGTATGGACATAGAGGACTTACAACCCACACTTGTAGTTATCCATACTCAACAACCTCCTCAGGCTCACATTGATGTTGAAGACCTAATTCAAAGTCTATTTGAGGATGGCATACCAAGGGCTATATTAACCCCATCCTACCCTGATGAAAATCAGATAGTGAGATGGAATTATGATGCTAATAGAAGAGCCCTGGTACTCTATAGATCTCAGAAGCAACAAGAAGTATTCAACTTTCAAAACCTGAGGTACTATGAGAGAACTTATTTGGTTGACCTGCCACTTACCAACCCAAGTCAAAACAGGCAAGCTGCAAGGTTAGCTGAAAGGATTCAAGATAGGGTGCTTGAAGAGTTCAAAAAAAGAACCATGTTATATAGACAGAGGCTAGCAGGCAAGACAGTTGGTCAACTGGATACTAAAGTGGACCCTAAGCTTAGCTTTGAAGGGGAAACCTTTATTGAAGGCATAGTAGTTGAACCTGTGAACCTTGAGACAGAAACTGCTTCAGCACCTAGCACCCTCAATGAGGCACCAGCTGGTGAAGGTGTCTCACAGGCTCTCTCTGGCCAGAGCTCAAGTGCTACACCAAGAAATGAAGGCCCAAGCTCTCTCTAACCCAAGTCATACAAGCTAGTGACTGACAAAGGGAAGAGGAAGATGACCTTTGAGGAGATTAAGGAGGAGAAGATAGAGAGGAAAAGGAAGACAAGGGGAGAGAGTTAAAGTAAGACCCCTGGCTTTATGGAAGCTGCAATCACAGCTACCCCCATGCCAAACACTCAAGAAGATGAGATGAGGGTAGCCAGATTGAATTATCTAGGGTTTAGGAACTACAGCATAGATGAAATCATCTCTCTTTCCTTGGAAGAATTAAATGAACTGGCTGATATTGAGGTGTCAAAGAAGAGGAAGGAAGCTGAGGATGCAGAACTGCTTCTCAAAATCAAAGAACAAAGAAGAAGAAAAAGATTATATAAGGCTCCTACCCTCTCCCTAGTTCAGGAAAGCCCTAAAGCAGAGGTTGTGGCTACTGAGCAACAAACTTAGGTAGGTAGGGAACAAGATAGAAAAAATATGATAACCTACCTGAGTGCCATATGCCTCTATTAAGCAGTAGACCTACTTCCCTTATCCTATGAATACATTGAATTTGAATACCTCAAGCATCTTGAGCAAGAAGTGCTACAAGAGCAAAAAGGCTGCTAAGAGGAAGATGAGGAAGAGGCTACAAAGTCAAAAACCACCATGAGAGTAAATCAAAAGAAGTTTGCTGATAGACAGAAGATGGTGAGCTTCTTAAAGCTGTATGGGTTATCCAAAAGGAGACTTGGTCCAATGTCTCCATCCATTATAGATGAGCACATTAGAGTGATTAAGTAGAAAATTAAGAAGGGTGAGCTGGTAGACTTGCATTCTCCACCAAGTCAGGTTGTACCTGAAGCTGAGGTCAAGGTTGAACCCTAAGAGATAACACAACCCGGACCTAGTGCTACATGTCAGCCAGATTCATCTTCTGACCCACAACAGAGTCTTGATCCCTCTCTGTCTAAACCTGTAAAGGAAAAGGACCCAACTGAGAAGGACAAACAAGAACCATCTAGTACTCAAGGCTAGCCTACTCAGTTAAAGTATAGAAAGAAGAAGAGGATGCCCATCAGAAGGGACAAGAAGAAGAAAAAGAAGTCCAAGGCATCCACTTCTACACCTCCGACGAGTCAAAACATCCTGAGGGTGATCAAGAAGAGGCTGCTCAACAAATCCTACTCATTATAGAGCCTCTTGTTGCTGAGAGACCCATCTTGTCTTGGGAATTTGCTATTAACCCAGACAGATGGAATGTCACTAGAGATCAAGTGGGTTAAGACATGTACTTCTGGCAGAACTTACTTGACCTTTCTTTGCATGATCTCTATGACATGAGAAGGTACTTTGAAAGTCTGAGGAATCCTGACAAACTAATGATGAAGGGAATGGTCTTGATTTTGATAAGGACTGTGAACTGATGAAGATGAAGATTCAAAGTGCTCCTTCAGTTTTGGTAGCATCAGCCTAGGGGGAGTTTGTAAGGATTACACTTAGGGGCTGATGCAACCAAAGAGCTCTTAGCATGCACATATGAAGTAAAGAAAGTTACTTAGGAAGATTTGATATAACTCAATGAATTACACTAAGTATCAAATCTTCCGAAGCCAAAATACCAAATTATCTGAAGCGAAAGATGAAGTCTTCCGAAGTCTACAAAGTCTTCCGAAGCAAAGAGACTGATTTCTTACGAAGACAAAGAAGACATGCTTTTTCTTAATCACCTTTTGACAAAAGCTGAATAACTCTTCACTGCCACCTCTAAAGACTCACCAACTTATATGAGTTGGTGAAAAGTCCATACTTTTGTCAAACTATAGATTAAGGTCTTGTGTCTGTAACTTTCTGCTTTTGTACTTTTATCCTTTTTGTATTAGATAAGGATGTGAGCTATTACATGTCATAGTCACTAGTCAAAATCTAATCTAACTTTTTTACTTTACATTGATCTTGTTGTCTAGATTAGTGTTTCCAGCTGGCCTTCAAAGTATGGCCGGCTATAGGATGTATAGTATAAAGTATCTCAAGTACTCGTTATTTTTTTTAAGCTTTGTAACACTTTGTAAGAACTTAAGAGCAATATACATCATTCTTGCATATTAGTGTGTTTTTGTTCATGTTCTGTTCTTTACTTGTGTTCTTTGTTTCGTCAAAAGCTGGTTCACTATTTAATCTGTTAAGTGTTCTTACTCTCCTAACACTGTGAAACTGCAATTATTTGTTCTATATGATCTTAATCATAAATCATAATCATAAATCATAAATCATATCATTTTATTACAGGTGAGACATTAGTTATGGATTATAATGAAGCTACGAACAGACGTAAACTTAGAAAAATTATTTGGGATGGTAAAAGAAATAAATCCACTCCAACGTCCTTCAATCCTTAAATATCTATATGATACAAGTTTAGCCATAATATACAGCATAAAAGGTAAACACTTTATTTTGTTATAAAAATAGATCGTAACACTAATCACTTCTCAACTAAATATGTTATAGAATATTCTTATTTTTTGAATTTCATTTTTTAGGCGGTAGTGTTCAAAATAAAATCAATATAATACCATCTTCTTGTACATGGAATTTTCATCAACCATAAAGAAACGCCATTGCTGGACATCTTCATCGTCTTAAACAAAATTTCCTCAAGTTTTCTCTCCATCGATACATATTAGTTCTCCTTCATCTAATATTACAAATGATATGTGTTTTTCTAAAATATAAAATGTAAAAAAACTAACAAACATTTCTTTATTAAATATTATATTGTTTTAACATAGTATTGTTATCTTATTTTAAATTAGGGACACTTAGATGCAACCTTCAGTCCTTTGCCACCTATTCTTCCACAAACTTACATATGTAATTTACATGTCATCCAATTTACATGGAATTACGTGTGTCTTCGTTTCGGACATAATGCTGAATACGAGATTCCAAAATCAATTGGAACTTTAGACTGCAAACTTCGTCTATTTTTTAGCGATTTTCTAATGACCAATTTTAGCATGCTAATATGTAAATTACATATTTCAAGACTAATTGAAATAAGTAATCATAGATTAAACTAATGTTGCAAAAAGTTACATATGTACCTTATAAAATTATCATATTTAAGTATAATATTTATTCTTATCATCATTCGTAATTCATAGTATTTTTTTTTCAAGTGAAACTTTATTTTTGGATAATAATGAGGCTGTGAACAGAGGTAAACTTAGGAAAATATATTTGGAAAATATATTTGGATGCTAAAAGAAATTAATCAATTGAAATGTCCTTGGATCGTCAAATTTCTGATACCAATTTAATTATACTCTCCGACTCAAAAGGTAAGCACTATTTTTATTAAAATATTTATATTTTACAAAAATAAACTTGCTACTCTATATCTGATGTAATCATCTAATTATTTATATTTCATTATACAGGCGGTCGTGTTCAAAACCAAAACCATATAATACCATCATCTTCTACATGGAATTATAATCAACACGGATGAAATATCAGAGCTGCAACATCATCATCGCCTCAAAATAATATTTATGAAGTTTAATCTCCATCAATACATATTAGATCTCCAGTAACCGATATTACTAATAGTAAATGTAACACCAGAAAATTTATTACGAAAAGAATAAAGACAAAATGAGAAGTTGCAAAAGTGGAGAGGCGAAAGTGTACAAAATGACAAACATTATTATTTTAAATTTAAAGTGGGCATGGCCGCCCACTACAATGCTGCACCAACTGCTCCAACTGCTAGAAAGAAGAATACAGAGTTTCCATCGATTCTAGAGAGAAGAAGAAGAAGATTCGGCTTGAAGGTGAGTTTTCATGTGTTTTGTTCGGTTTTAGCTGAGCTTTCAGCTTCGGGACCGATTCTTATGTGTTCTTTTGTGTTTGATTTTGTGTTTTGGTGTGTTTAAGCGTTTGAACTCCAGGTTGCTCTCTGGTTTGGAGGAGTTTTACTCGAAAGCAGTAGAGGTGAGTTTTAGATCCCCTCTTTATAATGTTTTCTGCTTATATAGGGCTGGTTTGCATATTTGACTGATGTTTTCGAAACAAATTATGATTTTTCATGTATGGTGCGAACGGTGTTGATGATATGGTTATGTTGTGTGATTCCCTTGTTGATCGTTTTAAGTTTGTGATGTTCAAAGTGTTAGATTGATAGATCTAAGCTGTGTTCATGTTAGAATGATGATTGGGAACTGGTAATGGTATAAGTTGCATTGCAAGTTAGTTTTTATGTTCATCCGCATTTAACAGTTAAAGTCTTTAGTTCATGCGCATTTGTTATGTCTTCATGCGCATTTGTTACATCTTCATGCGCATTTGCTAAGTCTTCATTCGCATTTGCTAAGTGTTCGTCTGCATTTGTTTTGCTCAGGCGCATTTGCTAAGTGTTCATCCGCATTTGTTTTGCCCATGCGCATTTGCTACAGTGTCCATATGTATTGCTTTAGTCATCCGCATTCGTTTCATGCGCATTTCCTAACACTTAGAAAATATCCTGAGAATGTCCTTCTGCGTTTGTTGTACTCATCCGCATTTGTCTAAGTTCATCCGCATTTGTCTAAAGACTTGGGATTTTCTAGAAATTTTAGGAATAGAATTTAAGTATGGAGAACTTCTGTATGAGGAAAGATTATGCTTGTTTGAGGAATATTATGCTTGGTTCTTTCTTATGTGATGCTTTTTCTATGTCTATAATATTTTCATGTTATGTGATTGTGTAATGTGCATCTTATTAAGTATTATCCATAACAAGTGGACACGAAAGAATAAAAGAGGAACAGTGAAACTTAATTAATGTTACCCCAGGCCCTTACGATGAATGAAAAGCCTTGCAAGCAAAATGAATGGAGGTGCACGACCTTGTTGTCGTTAGCTCAACTGATGTGCGGCTGTATAGCCCATGAGGATGCTCATCTGTGGTCAATCTTGGGGATTGACCAATGAATGAATGGGATCCTAGTTCATGAGCAGGCTTCGTGCCTTGCAGCGTGGATCAACTGTCGATGGGTTAGCTACCATGATAAACGTTTGCTGACAGGGGTTCGGTATCTGTTGCAAAACAATAATGTAGGCTATTTCTTTGTGTAATCCTAGTTAATGATAGAGAAAGATAATGAAAGAAAGAAAGATAATGAATCACTTTATGATTGATTATGTATATCGATGAATGATCACCAAATGAAGTTTACAAAGTGTACTTTTCTATATTATTAAACTAGAACTCAATCAGTAACGCTAACTTTTTATATTTATATCAGTTGGCAGGTAAGGATGTTGCTGAGGATGGCAGGCGGGTGAGGCTACTTGGCGGACAAAGACTGGCATCCATTCATGTATGATGATATTGTTGTTTTGTAATACAACTGAATGATTTTATTTGTAACTATTAAAATACAATGATGTATTATTTAGCAACATCAAATGTTTATGCATGAATGGTTTTTGATAACTTAATCTGCTATGATGTTTTTATGAATGTATTTATCTTATATAAAAAAATGTTGTGATTGTCCAACTGTGAGGTCTCCGGGAATGGGCCTAACAGTAAACAATTATTCTCATAACAACATCCACAGAATAACAAACCCTGTTAATATTACATATTATACTGTTTATTAGTGACAGACACACATACTGTAACATCCTACATCTGTTGGGAAGGGGAATGAAAGTCTCTTTATAAGGGGCTGGATACGTTCTCCTATCAGACGCGTTTTAAACCAGTGATGGGGGTATCTCCGTAAGTAGCGGACAATATCCGATGCAGTTTCCTGCTTGTTGCAATTGGTATCAGAGCTAGGGCCTAGCCGGTGTGCCAGCGAGGACACTTGTCTCCCAAGTGGGGGAGGATGTAACATCCCATATTGATTGGAAAGGGGAACGAAAGTCTATTTATAAGAGGCTGGATACCTTCCCCTATCGGACACATTTTAAACCCGTGATGGGGTTATTCTCCCCAAGTAGCGGACAATATCCGGTGCGGTTTCATGCTTGTTACACGTACATGCAACCTTCATTCGTTTGCAAACCATTCATGCAGTAGCTTTGTTGGGTTCACCAATAGATAAACTGAAGCTTTCCAAAACACAATCAAAGCCAACTGAAGATCTCATTGTACAAGTTCAGAGACCAAGGTGATCACAACAAAAAACAACAATACAAGACAATTCAACATGACAAAGTCAACATCAAGACAATTAGAAAGTCAAAATTAGGTCATGTTGTAATAATAATATAAATAGACCCACTAGTGCATTTTTGCAAGTGTGGTTCTTTTGTGTGTGTTTCTCATGGTGTAAATCACCACCCAAGGAGAAATCCTCTCCTTTGGGTGGGTTTGATTTCATCAGCCATCTATGATTCTCATTGTAACTTGTTTATCAACATCAATGAAATCATAACATTATTATTATCCATCTCTTTGTTCTTTGATTCACACACATACACCCATCTTAATTTTGATTTCTAGATCTGAACGTGATGAATCCTAAGATCCAAGCTCAATGAATCTGAAATTATTGATTTAGCAATATGGTATCAGAGCTGTTGGTTGCTGGATTTATCTAGTTTTTAGATCTGATTTCATCTTTAATGATGTCAAGAACAATGAAGAAAAGAAGAAAAATGAAGAACAAAGTCCCTGTTCATCAAAACCTATCTGTTCATACCGAAAATCAGAAGAAAAACCAACAAATCTGTTCAATTATGGTAAGATTTGAAGAATCGTGAACATGTTCATGATTATTCCTTCAAAATTTGATGCAAATTGAACATGATTATCATCAAAAAAAAAAAAAGGAAGAAAACCCATCTGTTCATCTCAAAATCAAGAAGAAAAATCATCAGATCTGTTCTAATATGGTACTATTTGAAGAAATATAATCATTCCCTGGATTATTCCTTCAAAATTCGATGCAATTGAACATGATTATCATTAAAAACGAAGAAAAGATGAAGAAATAGAAGCTACTGCTGATTTCTAGACCTGCACTGCAGTGTGAAATCGAATTTTGTTCAAGTCTCAAAACAAATGCGGATGAACAAAAACAAATGCGGATGAAGCTTGATCAAATGTGGATGAATTAACCATAAATGCGGATGTGTTATACACAAATACGGATGTGTTATCCATAAATGCGGATGTGTTATACACAAATGCGGATGTGTGACAACAAATGCGGATGTGTTATACCCAAATGCGGATGACTTGTCACCAAATGCGGATGACTTGTCAACAAATGCGGATGCCTTGTCACCAAATGCGGTTGACTTGTAAACAAATGCGGGTACTTTAAGCACAAATGCGGATGCATTGAAAACAAATGCGGATGTTGGTTAACAAATGCTGATGTTGAACATACTAATGCGGATGTTTAACATGCCAATGCGGATGAGGAAGCACAAGACCACACTGCACAAAAATGGACATAACCTGGGCTACGAGCCTCCGTTTCCGACGTGCTACCAGTCAAAACGACCGTGGAAACGAGGGCTACGTCATGGTAACCAGCCGTAGGCGGGTTATCCCGTTATTTTTCCAAAATAAGGCCTCTAAATGGGTTTTTGGGCCACTTTTGTGTTTTTGAGCTTTGATTTCATTCCGTGCACAACATCATCATCAACAACAACATCATCAACAACAATAATATCGATGAACAGATGACTACAACAAACAAGAAAACAAGAAACATGATGAATACGGATGATTGCAACCAACAGGCACATCTATTTTCACATTCAATAGAAATGAAGAAATCAACCTTGGTCACATAATCACTGATCCAATCAAGGATTTGTACAACTGTTAGACACTCTTTCTGAAGTACTTGAAACCATCCATTATCAAGTTAATTCAGAGATTCAAAGAGTTGAAGTATCTTCAAGACTGACTTATGTTCCTGATGCTGTTTATTGAAGTTCAAAGCCTCATCTTATGCCTAATACATTCTAATCCTTTGAGTTCGAGAGATGGAGGCAGTTCTAGACATTAGTGAGTGCAGGGAGGATCAAAAGGTGAAGTTTGCCTCCTATTCTTTTGTTGACTCCGCATTATGTTGGTAGGACAACATTGTCCAAGCCGAGGGGAAACGGTCTGTTGCAAGGATGAGGTGGTCGGATTTGAAGGAACTGGTACTAGAGGAGTATTGTCCATATCAGGAGTTGGACAAAATTAAGAAGGAGTTCTTGCATTTTGAGGCTGGAAAAATGACTCATCAAGAGTATACCTCCTCCAAGTTCAATGAGCTTGCAAGACTCGGGCCGGATCTAGTAACCCCAGAGTCCAAGAAGATCAAGAGATACATGCAGGGTCTGCCCGTGGATATCAGGAGTAACATGATAGCTGCTAGACTAAGCACTTTCAGGTCTGCAGTAGATTTGGCCGGAAGGTTGTATGATGAGAGAAATTCGGTGCCAATTCAGAGGAAGGTTGAAAAGAGTTGGAACAAGAACGGTAATGGGAAGCGATTCAGGGGTGACCATTATGGGATCGGGGAAAAGAAGATGAGAATTAATGATTGCCGCCAGGATTGAGTAAAGGGGGTAACAAGAGGGAATGTAAGAAGTGTGGGAAAGTTCATTTGGGTGGTGAGTGTAGAGTGGGGACGAACCGGTGTTTTAAGTGTGAAGGCGAAGGCCATTATGCTAAAGAGTGCGGGGTACCACGATGTTATCGGTATGGGGAGGTAGGCCACTTGGGTCGAGATTGCAAGAAGGGTGGAGCAGGGAGCTCAGCGACTCAGACTATGGACGAAAAAGGGAGGAGTGAGAACACAAAAGCCAAGGCAAGGGCATTTAATATGACTTGGGAAGAAGCCAGAGTGGACCCTAAAGTAGTTTTAGGTATGTTTCTGGTAAACCAACTGTATGCTTCTATGCTTTTTGATTCAGGTGCTAGTAGAAGTTTTGTATCTGCTACCTTTTTTCGTGATCTGTATGGTAAGAATAAGAAGATAGACGTGCTCTTCTATGTAGAGATAGTGATAGGAAAATCTACCAAAGTGACTGATGTGATAGACGATTGCCTCGTAGAGTTGGATGGTCGTAAGTTTCCTGCTAGATTGTACGTGATGGCCCTAGGAGGTTTTGATGTGGTGTTAGGGATGGGTTGGTTGGCGGCCTATGAAGCGAACATCATGTGTCGAAAGAAGACGATTGGTGTGACTGCGCCTGATGGCAGTTTGGTTACGATACATGGAGACAAGGAGTGCATTACACCATGTGTAATCTCGATGATCATGACCGAGAAGTTTATGAGACGCGGGCGTGGTGCTTACGTGACCTATGTGAAGGATATGGATGTTACCATGCCTCAACTGTCAGGCGTGCCAGTAATATGCGTTTTCCCTGATGTCTTTCCTAAAGACCTACCAGGGGTACCACCTGACCGCGAGATCGAGTTCCAGATTGATCTGATACCTAGTGCCCAACCTATTGCAAAGGCGTCGTATCGTCTCGCTCTCTCCAAGATGAAAGAATTGATGACCCAGTTGTAAGAGTTGTTAGACAAGGGGTTCATCTGACCGAGTATCTCTCCCAGGGGTGCTCCGGTCTTGTTTGTAAAGACAAGGATGGTAGCATGAGGATGTGTATCGACTACCGTGAGTTGAACAAGTTGACGGTGAAGAACAGGTATGCACTACCGAGAATTGATGACGTGTTTGTCAGCTCCAAGGCGCCAGCTGGTTCTCAAGGATAGATCTTCTATCTGGTTACCATCAGCTAAAGGTCAAAGAACAGGATATCTAGAAGACCGCGTTTCGAACTTGATATCAGCATTACGAATTCCTTGTTATGTCTTTCGGTCTAACCAACACGCCAGCTACTTTTATGGATCTGATGAATTGGGTGTGTCGGTCGATGTTGGATAAATCAGTGATTGTGTTTATTGATGATATCCTAATTTATTCGAAGAGTGAAGAAGAGAACGCCGGTCACATTCACGAGGTATTGGAGATGCTTAGAAGGGAGAAGCTATATGCTAAGTTCTCTAAATGCACGTTTTGTTTGTGGGAAGTTCAGTTTTTGGGTCATGTGGTGAATTCTGAAGGGATTATGGTGGACCCAGCAAAGGTGGAGGCGGTTATGCAATGGAAGACCCCAAAGACGCCATCCGAGATCCACAGTTTTTTGGGTTTAGCGGGCTACTACAGACAGTTCATCCAAGACTTCTCCAAGATAGCTTCACCATTGACCAAATCGACCAGTAAGGATGTGAAGTTCGTATGGGGTCAAGTGTAGGTGAATGCTTTTGAAGAGTTGAAGACATGGTTGACTCAAGCTCCTGTATTGACGTTACCTGAAGGGAATGAAGACTTGATGGTGTATTCCGATGCTTCCTATTCAGGATTAGGTTGTGTGCTGATGCAACAGGGAGGGTTATAGTCTACGCGACCCGACAATTGAAAATCCATAAGGCTAACTATCCCACTCATGACCTGGAGTTGGTGGCAGTGGTTTTTGCATTAAAGATTTGGAGGCACTACCTGTACAGGACGAGGTGCACCATCTTCACTGATCATAAAAGTTTGAAGTACTTCTTCGAGCAGAAGAATCTTAACATGAGACAAAGAAGATGGTTAGAGTTGATCAAGGATTACGACTGTGAAATCCACTATCATACAGGTAAGGCGAATGTGGTAGCCGATGCCCTCAGTCGAAAGGAGAGGCTGGAGCCGATTCGGGTAAAGGCTTGCCAGCTGGTTGTGATGCCAGATGTTATGGGTCAAATCAAGGAATTACTAGATGTGGCGTTAAAGGATGATAAGATCAACTCCGAACGAATGAAGGGGCAGGCGGCAGATTTATGGGAAAACACCCTTGGTGTTAAAACCCGTTTCGGGCGGATGTGGATTCCTTGCTATGGGGAGCTGAGGGGAAGGATCGTGGATAAGGCTCAAAAAACAACATATTCCATCCATCCTGGTGCTACAAAAATGTATCATGATCTGAAGAAGGATTATTGGTGGCCGGGGATGAAGCGTAAAGTGATGGAGTACGTGAGTAAGTGCCTGACCTATTTGCATGTGAAGGCAGAACATCAGAAACCATATGGAAAGATCCAACCCTTGGATATACTAGAATGGAAGTGGGAACACATCACCATGGACTTCATCACAAAGTTGCCTCGCACTACGAGAGGATGTGATATTATTTGGGTGATCGTAGACCGCCTGATGAAGAGCGCAAACTTTTTGCTAATCCAAGAGACTTACTCGTCGGAAAGGTTGGCGGAGCTGTTGATCAAGGAGATCGTAACTCGTCATGGCGTGCCGGTGTCTATTGTTTCTGATAGGGACACCCGGTTCACGTCCATGTTCTGGAAGACATTTCATGATGCCATGGGGACGAGGTTACACATTAGCACAGCTTATCACCCTCAGACAGACGGTCAATCAGAACGAACCATTCAGACCTTGGAGGATATGCTCCGGGCATGCATTATTGATTTTGGTGGAAGTTGGGATGAACACCTACCGTTGGCAGAGTTCTCCTACAACAATAGTTATCATGCCAGTATAGGCATGCCACCATTCAAAATGTTGTATGGGAGGAGATGCAGAACCCTAGTGTGTTGGGGTGACATCGGGCAGAAAAAATTGGGAAGCATCAAGATCATTGAAGCCACGTCAGAAAAGCTAGAAAAGATCAAGGCATTTATGAAGGCGTTGAAAGACAGGCAAAAGTCCTATGCTGACAAGAGGCGTAGGCCGATTGAATTCTAGTTGGGTGATAAAGTGATGCTGAAGGTTTCACCTTGGAAGGGGATCATTCATTTTAGAAAGATGGGTAAGCTGAGCCCAAGATATATAGGAGCTTTCCGAATCATTGCACGAGTAGGAGAGATGGCCTATAGGTTGGAGCTACCCGATGAGTTAAGTGGAATTCATCTAACATTCCATGTATCTCATCTGAGAGCCTAGCTGATGAAGATATGATTGTACCACCAGGATACATTGAAGTGGATGAACGGCTCAATTATGTAGAGCAACCAGTGGCAATCATTGACCGAAAGGTGAAGAGATTACGGAATAAAGTGGTTCCACTAGTGCGAGTATAGTGGAGGCACAGGAAAGGAACTGAGTCTATGTGGGAGACTGAGGAGGAGATGAGACAACATTACCCACAACTATTCAAAGAGTGATAGGTTTCGGGGACGAAACCTCTATAAGGGGGGTGGACTTGTAACACCCAAAAATTTATTAATAAACGAATAAAGACAAAAGGAGAAGTTGCAAAAGTGGAGGGGCTAAAGTGTACAAACAGACAAACATTATTATTTTATATTTAAAGTGGGCATGGCCGCCCACTACAATGCTATACCAACTACTCCAACTGCTAGAAAGATGAAAAACAGAGTTTCCATTGGTTCTAGAGAGAAGAAGAAGAAGATTCAGCTTGAAGGTGAGTTTTCGTGTGTTTTGTTCGGTTTCAGCTGAGCTTTCAGCTTCGGGACCGATTCTTATGTGTTCTTTTGTGTTTGATTTTGTGTTTTGGTGTGTTTAGGCGTTTGAACTACAGGTTGCTCTTGGGTTTGGAGGAGTTTTACTCGAAAGTAGTAGAGGTGAGTTCTAGATCCCCTCTTTAAAATGTTTTTTGCTTATTTGGGGCTGGTTTGCATATTTGACTGATGTTTTCAAAACAAGTTATGATTTTTCATGTATGGTGCGAACGATGTTGATGATATGGTTATTTTGTGTGATTCCCTTATTGATCGTTTTAAGTTTGTGATGTTCTAAGTGTTAGATTGATAGATCTAAGCTGTGTTCATGTTAGAATGATGATTGGGAACTGGTAATGGCATAGGTTGCATTGCAGGTTAGTTTTAATGTTCATCCGCATTTAACAGTTAAAGTCTTTAGTTCATGCGCATGTTATGTCTTCATGCGCATTTGTTACGTCTTCATGCGCATTTGCTAAGTCTACATGCGCATTTGCTAAGTGTTCGTCCGCATTTGTTTTGCTCAGGTGCATTTGCTAAGTGTTAATCCGCATTTGTTTTGCCTATTCGCATTTGCTACAGTGTCCATGTGTATTGCTTTAGTTATCCGAATTCGTTTCAAACGCATTTCCTGACACTTAGAAAATTTCCTGAGAATGTTCATCCGTATTTGTTGTACTCATCCGCATTTGTCTAAATTCATCCGCATTTGTCTAAAGACTTGGGATTTTCTAGAAATTTTAGGAATAGAATTTAAGTATGAAGAACTTCTGTATGAGGAAAGATTATGCTTGTTTAAGGATTATTATGATTGGTTCTTTCTTATGTGCTGCTTTTTCTATGTCTATAATATTTTCATGTTATGTGATTATGTAATGTGCATTTTAATAAGTTTTATCCATAACAAGTGGACACGAAAGAATAAAAGAGGAACAGTGAAACTTAATGAATGTTACCCCAGGCCCTTACGATGAATGAAAAGCCTTGTAAGCAAAATGAATGGAGGTGCACGACCTTGTTGTCGTTAGCTCAACTGATGTGCGGCTGTATAGCCCATGAGGATGCACATCAGGGGTCCATCCTGGGTATTGACCAATGAATGAATGGGATCCTAGTTCATGAGCAAGCTTCGTGCCTTGCAGTGTGGATCAACTGTCGATGGGTTAGCTACCATGATAAACGTTTGCCGACAGGGGTTCGGCATCTGTTGCTAACCAATAATGTAGGCTCTTGCTTTGTGCGATCCTAGTTAATGATAGAGAAAGATAATGAAAGAAAGAAAGATAATGAATGACTTTATGATTGATTATGTATATCGATGAATGCTCACCAAATGAAGTTTACAAAGTGTACTTTTCTATATTATTAAAGTAGAACTCAATCAGCAACGCTGACTTTTTATATGCATATCAGTTGGCAAGTAAGGATGTTGCTGAGGATGGCACGCGGGTAAGGCTACTTGGCGGGCAAAGACTGGCATCCATTCATGCATGATGATACTGTTGTTTTGTAATACAACTGAATGATTCTTTTTGTAACTATTAAAATACAATGATGTATTATTTAGCAACATCAAATATTAATGCATGAATGGTTTTTGATAACTTAATCCATTGCGATGTTTTTATTAATGTATTTATCTTATATAAAAAATGCAGTGATTGTCCAACTATGAGGTCTCCGGGAACGGGCCTTACAGTAAACAATTATTCTCATAACGACATCCACAGAATAACAAACCCTATTAATATTACATATTTTACTGTTTTTAGTGAGAGGCACACATACTGTAACATCCTACATCAGTTGGGAAGGGGAACGAAAGTCTTTTTATAAGGGGCTGGATACGTTCCCCTATCAGACGCGTTTTAAACCAGTGATGGGGGTATCTCCCCAAGTAGCAGACAATATCCGATGCAGTTTCCTGCTTGTTGCAGTTGGTATCAGAGCCAGGGCCGGGCCGGTGTGCCAGCGAGGACACTTATCTCCCAAGTGGGGGAGGATGTAACATCCCATATCGATTGGAAAAGGGAACAAAAGTCTATTTATATGGGGCTTGATACCTTCCCCTATCGGACACGTTTTAAACCCGTGATTGGGTTATTCTCCCCAAGTAGCGGACAATATCCGGTGCGGTTTCATGCTTGTTACACGTACATACAACCTTCATTCATTTGCAAACCATTCATGCAGTAGCTTAAATATGGAATCTTCCGTTGCGAATTTATATTCTACCCATGGCCCTTCTCAACATTCAACTCTAAGCAGCTTAAAAACCAGAAAATATAAGCTATTCAATATGTCTTGCCTATACCAATGGTTGATTGGTTGTTAGATGAAGACGTTTCTGTTGACGAGATTCCTCATATCATTTTCATAGGCACCTCGAAAGGTATTTTATAATAACTACTTTTACCACCCACATTTGTTTGTTTATACTTCCTTTCATTTTTTGCATGTTCTTTAAATTAGAGATTAGATAGATCATGTAGATCAAAATGTCATATTATCAACATGCCACGCAAAGTTATGGAAATACAAAGTTTGAGAGGAAAACAAAATCATGCAAAACATACATATTATCTTTGTTGCAAGTATGGAAAATGTCAACTTCCAAATTCAAAGGAACCTAATGATGAATATAGGAACCTATTTACTGCCATTAATGACAAAAGCAAGTTTTTTCTAAAAAATCATTCGTCAATACAACTCAATGTTTTCATTTACGTCATTGGGTGGAAAAATTGATTCAAAAGTTAACAAAGGTTCAGGTCCATTTGAATTAAGTTTAAGCGGCCAGAATTATCATAGTAACGGTAGTCTTCTACCGCGTTCCGGATCAAAGCCAAAGTTCTCTTAGCTTTACATATGTATTATACTAAAAATGAGAAATTGAACAGACAAGGAGTATTGGGGTGCATCATCATTTATGGAAGTTATATACATTCATATCTTACCTTTTTACACATTATATATTATGTCTTTTATTTACATAAATTTTATTATATTTTGTATTTTAACTCATTATATTACTAATAACCAAGTCAAAAAATGTTGATGATTTTAATTTTCAAGAACAAGATCTGGAGCTTATCCATCAATTAAAGGCTATGTTAGATTTTGAAAACATCTTAGTGAAATATTATAGTATGGCCAGAGATACTTTTCAAAATCATCCACATATGGAATTGTCACACCCCGACTGATGGCGGAATCATCGGGGCGAGCAAATGTGAATCGATTGCTCGTAGCACATTGTAGTAATTGCGTTAAAATAATATTAAATGTCATTTTTATTGAATAATACTATTCAAACAATACATTACAAATCAAATAAAAACTCATATAAATATACTAATATTGTCTTTAAATTTTGACTAAGTCCAAGCCCTAAATATTCACTTAGAAGTCCACTAATCTGCATTAGTAAAATCATATGAAAAAGTAACGAGTCAGCTAAAAAATTAGCCAGTGAGAAACACATGTTTGCATACATATATAGATTGATTACAATGATTAGAAACAATTCAATTCACATGGCAATGTCAAGACTTATAAATGCAATAAGGTAACATAAAAGACAAACCAACAAAATCAAACCTAATGACTGAATTGACTCGGTCCGTGGATGAAGCCTTATAGAATGAATGATTCCGGTTTCAATCACCACATGAATAAACAAATGGGGTGGGTTTATCAAACCAATAGACCTATCATTGTTACCATGGTTGCATGAATTAATGATTGTGTTCTCATCAAGTTTATCTAACTATGCACATAATATTGCAAGTAATAACATAGCATGTATTGAATTGAATTTTAAAATATAATAAAAATAAATATCAATGATTGAATATAAATCATATGATTTTTCCAAAATAATAAAACATGAAAAATAAGCTATGAATACTCACATTGATAATTATAAGATTTTTGAAAATGATAGAATGCAGGACTTGACGCCAAAAATTCCTCACAATTCATCCTAATGTTTGAGGTCTTTTTGTTAGATTAATAATGATTGAAGGACTAGGTATGAATTAGGGTTTTAATAGGGATTTGGGTTTATAATAAATTGTTAAGAAAAATAAAATTAATTTATATAACTTGGTTAAATAAAAATAAATTGATTAAATATTACTCAAATATTTAATCCATAATAATTGACTAAATAAATGTTGAGTATTGAAGTATGAAAAGTAATAATTAATGTAATAACTAATTATTTAAAACTTGTTAAAAAATAATTGATTGGATAATTAAAATAAACTGTAATATAATTTGTTTGATTCAAAAACAATTTGTAAAGCTAAAAATAAACCTTCAAATAATTTTTGTCATGGTTTTATAATATTAAACCCTTTTAATAAAAAATAGAAAATTATATTGTTAAAATTTTCAGAATTTAAATAGAAAGTTTCTGAAATAAATTTAATTAACAAAATAATTTTTAATTTTAATTTAATAGAATAATAAACATTTCTGGGATTTAGTTTATATAAAAAAAGGTATAAAAATGGATTTGAGGGTTCCCGGGGTCGAACCCGGGACTTCATGTATATATGTAATGCGTGTTACTAGTGGGCTGAAGCCCATATTCTGGGATAATTTCAATTTAAATTTTATTAAACTATTATTTAGCAATTTCTCAATTCATTATAAACCCTAATTCCAAATCAAAACAATTGATCAAGAGATTGAAATCGATAACCAAATCAGACTTAGGGCTTTTGTTCAGAAGGTTAATACGAGTATTGTTGGATCATATGAGGCTGGTGCAACCAAAACAACACTTAGAATGATTTTGATGTGCTAAATGAAGTGGTCTTCCGAAAATAAGGTTGCTCTTTCGAAGACAAGTTAGAGATCTTCCGAATCTTAAAGAATGAAGAACTTTCGAAGGAAGAACTCAGTCTTCTAAGACTAAGTTGTTCTCCTTCTGAAGTATACAACTTAGAAGATCAAAGGCAAAGTCTTCCGAAGAATAAAGTCCTGAAGACTTGCAGAAGTTCGGAAGAAGTTGTTTCTTCCAAAGCCAAAATGACATCGGAAGAATGTATTCTTCCGAAGTCATTTACCTTCAGAAGAACTAACTATGAACTAGTGGACATAAGTATGGTCTGTCTGACAGTCCGCTACCACTCTGATATACTTCATGGCGCTTTCCTACGCCCATGTAGTTGACCATACTTTATCCATTGTTCACCCATTATCAAATTAGTACAGTTGCCACTTTTAGTTGGTAACAAAAGGTAAGTCATGGACCTGTCATGACTACCTAATCTAGGATATTATTTTATCTTAGATGCTTTACTTCTAGCAATGTAGTATTTGTCTAGTTGTAGATTCTAGCTGGTTTTTCAAGTATAACCGACTGTAGATAGTAGTATATGTAGTTTCTCCATGTAACTTAGTAACCATGCTTGTAAGAGTATTTTAAAACTGAGTTGAGAAGTAATATATAAAAGTATCTTGAAAAATGTTCTTGTGTTCTTGTGTTTTTGTTAACTTATTATATTACTTGTAAACTTATTTGAGATTCTGCTTCATCAACCCGAGTGACACTAAGTGAGTTTGTGTGATTATCCTGTGTTATGAGACAAATACCGATCCTGCAGTTGGTATCAGAGCTTTTGATTGTGAGATCTTACCATCCCAAATCACCCTTGTTTCTTCATACTCACTCACATCACTCCAATGGCTCTCAACTAGAAGTTCTCTGAATCTGAGATAGGAACTATGACCAAGGCTCCCATCATCACTCTTGATGATTTTAGGACTTGGTGCAAACGTATTGAAGGCTTCATCAAGTATCAAGACAATCGCATGTGGATATCAGTTACTCATGATCCATACCAACCAAAGGTGGAATCCCCAGCTGGTAATGGTGCCATGATTGAGAAGGCCATTGAAAACTACTAAAATAAAGACTTCAAGAAAATGGACATTGACTGCAAAGCTATGACTGTTTTGCTTACTGCTATACAAACTCCATAATGGTAGGATTTAAGCAATGCGAGTCTGCCAAAGAGCTCTTTGATGCTTTGAAGCTGATGTACTCTGGTTCTGCTGAATTCAAGGAGTCAAAGAAAGATGTGCTGAAGGAGAAGTTTAAGAACTTCACATATATTGTTGGTGAGACCTTGAGCCAACAATACTTCAGGTACATGCACTTGATCACCTCTCTTCAGTCTATGGGAGTGGTTCTTGAGAAGAGAGACATAGTAAGAAAATTCATGAGTGCACTTCCTCATGAGTGGACTTTCTATTGTGTCTCAATCAAGAGATCTGAGAATGTCAACACCCTCACCATGACTGAACTATACGAAATCCTTTATGGATATCGTATGGAGATGGAATCTCAGAAAATCCATCAGATGAATAGACCCTCCAAGCTTCCAGTCAGCAATGCTTTACATGTTGCTAAGGGTTCAAGAACTCCCCAGCCCCAGTTGTACCTGAACTACCCCTAACAGCCATCATCTTCCTCTAGGCCATACATCACATTCCCTGAGACACCAGGTCTCAACAGGCTCAACAAAATCCTTTCCAGGATAGTTGTCCTTTTGTTTCAGGGAGTGCGCACTGTGGAGATTTCAATTTCATTTTGATGATCTAGAGCGTTTTAGCCCAGTTGATGTTGAATACATGGACATTGTCAAACAGATGGCTCTCCTGACCTACAGAGCAAAGAAGTTCTTCAAAAGAACTAGAAGGCAGTTCCCTCAGAACCCAACCAACAGCAAATTTGGGTTTGACGAGACAAAGGCCAAGTGCTACAACTACAACCAGCTTGGTCAATTTGCAAGGGAATGCAAAGCTCCTAGATCTAATCCTGGAGCAACTCAACCCTCCCAACATCTTGCCACCCCTAAAACTAGAACTAAACCCATTAAGTAACAAACTGCAGCTATTGCTCAGGAAGTTGATTGGAGCTTCATGGTGCAAGATATCACTCCTGCTCAAGCTCTCGTGGCTAGAACTGAAGACACTAAGGTATATGAGCATCTATGTACACCAGCCTATATTGCTAAGGTCGAATTGTATCAGGACTACAACATGGAATTAAATCTGATATTGAGTCTTTAAATACACTAAACTATGATTTTAATAGAATAGAATCTGACTACAAACTCAAAATAGAAGAGTTAGAGAAAACTGTGTCCTCTTTAAAACATGAACATTCAAATTACTGGGCTCAAATAAAAGATTTAATCTCTAAGTTGACTGAGGCTCAAGCCCAACTAATGATAGCTGAGGCTAAAGCTATGAAGTATGCCATTGAAGAGCATAACTTCAACACCATCATTGCATCATCCTCCCACTCAAAGGTGTGTTATCAAAACAAAAATGGCTTGGGAACCAATGAAATTGCTCCACCGCACTCCTTTGTGTCTATTAGACAGCCAAGATGTGGTATTGATGAGCAAGAGGTTCCAACTGCTGACCCATTACCCAAAGAGCAGAAGAATGATGCAATAATGGAAACCACCACAGGGAAGGACAAGGTAGAAAACCTCATCCCCACAGCTGATGATCAACCTTTAACCACCAAAGCCAGAAAGAATAAAATCAGGGCAGCAAGAAAAACTGCCAAGAAGGTGGCTGAGACTAAGTTAAAGATAGACCTAAGGCAAAAGGGTGTATTCATATCAGCTGGATTTCCAGTGGTTGGATATCCTGATTCAGGAAAGGAGTGTAGTACCAGCACTCCTATCCAGATGAAGGATCAAAAATTGAAGGGGAAGGCTGTTGAAGAAGAAAAGAAGTGTAAGAAATAACAGTCAACATGCCCCATCAAAATTAACATTATGTTCATAATCTGTGGTCTGCATAACCATATGGCTAAAGATTATTACTACAATCCAGCAAGCACACATTATGTATCTAATGTTAAGAAAGAAGGAGTCAAGGATGGTTTCATATTTGGACCGACCTTACCATATGGTCCAAGTGTTAAGGAAAGGAAAACTTGTTTCCGAAGCCAAGTTGCTTTCGAAAGAAACTCATTCTTCCGAAAGGAAAATAGCTTCAGAAGACAAGCTAAAGAACAAACAACGGAACAAAAAGAATCCTTTGAAATCTTCCGAGAAGAAGGCTGCTTCGGAAGAAAAGATGGTGACAACTTCTTCTGAGAAGAAAGAAGCCTTGGAAGTAAGTCATGCTGCACAAGCCTCTTCAGGCTCATCAACACTGATCAACCATAGGATGGAATGGAAGATTAAAAAAGATGTTGCAGCCCAACCCTCTTCTTTACAAACCATAATTGACCGCCCATGCATACATTTTGGTTCATTTATATCATCTGCATTGGAAGAGCCCAAGACCAACAAGGCTTGGGTTTCCAATGGTAACTAATAATTTCACCTTAAGTGCAGGGACATCCACATAACAAGAATGGAAATGTTTGAATTGTGGACAGGAGATGCTCCAAGCATATGATAGGGAACAAATCTCTCCTATAACAATTTGAATATTTTGATGGAGGTCCTGTTTAGTTTGGAGGTGAAGCCGTTTCTGGTAGAGGTAGTGTATCAAATGGTAAGTTAAAATTTGACAAAGTAAACTTTTTCAAACAACTTGAACAAAATCTCTTAAGTGTTTCTCAATTCTGTGATCAAAAGCACCAAATGCTTTTCACAGAACATGATTGCATTATCCTCAAACCCGAGATGACAATTCCTTAGGAACTGGTGCTTCTTAGATCTCCCAGAAGAGGGGATATGTACAAGCTGGATATGAACAATGCTTCCCCACTGGGTGAAGTACCATGCTTTCTTTCTAAAGCAAATGGTGATGAGTCAACTCTTTGGCATAAAAGAATGTGCCATGTTAATTTTAAATCCATGAATAAATTGGTTAAAAATAATTTGGTACATGGTGTGCCTAACAAGGAATTTTTTTGTAATGACAACTGTGTTGCTTGCCTGAAAGGAAAGCATCATAAGGTTTCTCATAAATCCGAAGAAGTTAACTCTATCACCGCCCTATTACACTTATTGCACATGCATCTTTTTGGTCTTACAAGTATAATGAGCATTGGAAGGAAATCATATTGTCTTGTGATTATTGATGATTTCACAAGATTTACATGGGTTTTCTTTTTAAGAACTAAAGATGAAACTGTTGAAACTTTAAAAAATTTTATTCTTAAAATTGAAAATCAGAAAGATCACAAGGTAAAAATCATTAGAAGTGATCAAGGGACTGAGTTTAAGAATCAAGTTCTTGACTCATTATGTAAGTCAAAAGGGATTGCTAGGCAATATAGTGCTCCTAGAACTCCTTAACAAAATGGTGTTGTTGAGAGGAGGAACAGGACACTTATTGAGGCTGCAAGAACTATGTTAGCTGATTCAAAACTGCCTCTAACTTTCTGGGCAGAGGCAGTTAGCATTGCATGTTATGTGCAGAACAGGGTTCTCATTGTTAAACCCCATTGAAAGACCCCTTATGAGCTATGGAACTCTGACCACCGTTCATTGGCTTTCTTAGGTCCTTTGGCAGTAGATGTACCATACTTAACACAAAAGACAATTTAGCAAAATTTGCTGAAAAATTCTGATGATGCTATCTTAGTTCGATATTCCTCAACCTCTATTGCATATAGAGTATAAAAAATCAAAAATTAACAATTTGAGGAATCATCTAATATAGTTGTCAAGGAGCACACACCTTGTGTTAAGGGCAATGGTCCTGAATATATCTTCAATTTAGAATTGTTGCCAAATTATTCTAAACCACCTCATGAGAATGTTTTAGCTGGAACAGAAACTCAAAGTGACCCCTATAAAAATCAAATGTTTGAGTTACCAAGACCTATTCCAAGTTCTCCAAGAAGAAATGAAAATCAAGCTCCTTCAACTGGAAGTCCTGAAAGCTTGAATATCTTAGGAAACAATGGAGCTTCAATAAGTTATCAGCCAACTGAGCCTCATAACTCAACAGCTGACAACTCAAGTATTTAACACCAAGCTAATGAAGACAGTGATCTGGAGGAACATGCAACTATTGATGCTGCTTCTCAGCAAAATACCATTGATGCTGTCACACATTTATTGAATCAGTCCTCATTGAATGAGTGTTAGACTTTAGTTGGTGATGGTGTTCAAGATCCTGAGCAAAACTTTTCAAACTTGGATCTATCTATGCAACTAGATGTGATTCCTAGGCTCAGGATACATAACACTCATCCAGCTGAGAACATCATTGGGGATGTCTCAAAAGGTGTGAAAACAAGAAGTGAGACCCATAATGGGAATGTCTTGCTTTCTCTCTCAAATGGAACCAAAGAAGGTGGAAGAAGCCCTCAAGGACAATAACTGGATAGAAGCAATGCAAGAGGAGTTGCTGCAATGCAAGAGGAGTTGCTGCAATTCAAGAGGCAAAAGGTATGGAACTTGTGTCCATTGCCACCAGTCAAGTTCCTACTGGCACTAAGTGGGTGTATAGAAACAAAAGAGATGATAAAGGTTTGATCATCAAGAACAAAGAAAGACTTGTTGTTCAAGGATATACATAGGAGGAAGGCATAGATTACACAAATGTATTTGCATCTATTGCAAGACTCTAGGCTGTGCGAATCTTTTTTGCTTTTGCTGCATCCAGGAACTTCACAGTTATCAACTTGATGTGAAATGCGCATTTTTGTATGGGGATATCGACAAAGAAGTCTATATGTGCTAGCCACCTAGATTTGAAGACCCACAACACCCCAACTATGTGTGCAAACTTGATAAAGCACTTTATGGGTTGCACCAGGCATCTAGGCTGTGGTATGCGACACTGTCTCAGTTTCTTCTCAAGAATGGCTGTACCAGAGGCACAATAGACAAAACATTGTTTATAACGAAGTCTGGGAAGGACATGCTACTTGTACAAGTTGATGACATCATATTTGGTTCCTTAAATAACCAAATATGCAAACACTTTGAAAGAATCATGAGGAAGAAGTTTGAAATGAGTTGTATGGGAAAGATGGACTTCTTCCTTGGAATTCAAGTGAAGCGGATGGAAGAAGGGTTCTTTATCAATCAATCTAAATATGTCAAGCACATCTTAGAAAGATTTGAGATGAAAGATTATAAGCCAGCCAAGACACCTATACCCAGAAATCACAATCTTTGTCCTGATTCTGATGGGGAGGATACTAATCAGCATCGGTATAGGACAATTATTGGATCTCTGATGTATCTCACTGCAAGTAGACCTGATATCATGTTTGCAACTTGCATCTGTGCAAGTTATTAGGCTGCTCCAAAGGTGTCCCATCTAATTGCTGCCAAAAGAATTCTTAGATACCTCAAAGGAGCTCCCAAACTGGGTCTTTGGTATCCTAAGAATAGGGATTTTAACCTTTATGGTTACACTAACAATGATTATGGTGGCTACAACATCAACAAAAAATCAACATCTGGAGGATGTCAATTTCCTGGTGGAGGGATCATCTCCTGGCAATGTAAGAAGCAATCATGTGTATCCACATCAACTACTGAAGGTAAGTATATTGCTGCTACAGGTTGCTGTGCTCAACTACTTTGGATTCGGAATCAGATGCTGGATTATGGTTTCAACTTCATGGAGACTCCTATCCACATAGATAACAAGAGTTCCATTTCTATCACAGAAAATCCAGTCAAGCACTCCAAGACAAAACACATTGACATCAGATACCATTTCATTTGAGATATTCATGAGAAAAATCTAATCAAGCTAGTCAAAGTCAATTCAAATGAACAATATGCTAACTTGTTAACAAAATCCTTTGATGAACAAAGATTTCAATATTTAATCACAGCTATTGGGATGATTTACATTGATTAGTCCTTCTCTTTTGAAAACCGTTTAAAATGTGTCTTGTTTATGTTGTCTAGATACAATCTAAGCCCTGTTACAAAAAGATTGTCTTCAAAATTTCTAAGTATGAATTCTTCCGAAGAGAAATTTACTCTCGGAAGAGATCTTTATTCATCTTCCGAAGGCAAATTCCTCTGCATAAGTATTCTCTTTTGAAGAGTTTTTAGGCTTGGAAGGACATTTGATCATAGATCAAATCCACTTTCGAGGCTTACTAACTTCTTTTCTTGGAAGAAGATTATACTCTTGGAAGCAAATTTGCCATTAAAACGTGGTTTGCCTTTGAAAGTAAAAATGGCTTCGGAAGACAATATTGAGAAACACAAATGCTTTCCCTCGGAAGCAACCTTATTCTTGAAAGGAAACTTTTACTGTGTAACGGAAATCTTTGGGCCCCACTCTGTAAAACGTAAGATTTTATTGATGATTTTTGGAATATTTTAAATGGTTTATCTTGCCGCCCAAGTCCAATTGAAACCTAAACCGTCCTTTCACCCATCTTTTCACCCTATCCGTTTGGACTTTTACCCCATTTAAAACTTCCGACTCACTTTCTCTACTTTTTTTACCGCTGCTAAAAGCCTAAATTTCCATTATCTTCTCCACTCACTCTCAATTCCTTTAGTCAAACAGTACTCTCAGAACAATGGCCTTGAATCCCCAACACAACTAAGTCGCCATCCTTGATTTTTCAAGGGATGCCGATTTTGCCCGTATCGTCCAATTTCATTCTCAATCAACATACTTTACTGCCCTTATTGTTAACCCCACCATCTACTCAAACCATATGGCCGAATTCTGGGCCAATGGTTGAAGCGAAACGATCAATGATGAAAGAGTCATTAGATCAAGCATCTGCGGACAGGAGATTATCATTAGTGAAACAACCATCAGGGAGCATCTAGAACTCCATGATGAAGGCGCCCCCACTGATTTCCCCAAGTATGATTTGGAGGAATCCTACCTTCAAATAGGTTATGGAGGTGATGTGAGTAGGTCAATGGTCTACAAGTTCAACTTCTCCTACAACTGGAAGTTCCTGCTTCACATTGTCCTGCATAGCCTCTCCAACAAATCAGGGGGATGGGGTCAAATTCCTTATGATCTAGGCTGCCTAGTCCATGGGTTGGTAAAAGGCCTCTGCTTCAACTACTCAAGGTTTGTACTGAATAATTTGGTATGCTTCTTCCCACCAAATCAAAATCACATACAAAAGACACCCTAAATGAAACCTTGATCAGTTTACTCTTATTGATCAAGCCTCCTCTGTTCAAACCAAAAAGGCTATAGTGGAATTAAGGGCTCCCACTCAACCAGAGGTCCAACCATCCTCCTCAATTGACCTCAATATCAGTGTTAAGTCTCCTCAGTCTCAACCTGAGGAGGCCATTACCCAAGCCATAAGCCCTCAGGGTGAGACTCAACACTCCCCTGAGGATATCATGTTTCATCAAGGCTATGATGTTGATCTACCTCACCACTCTCCAGATCAACTGAGCCCCAGGGAACCTCTGATATCTAGCCCACATCAGCTAGACCAAACTGAGGTGAGTCCAACCGAAGTGGAGGTGACTCGTGTAGATTCAGCTCAACAACTGAGAGTGTTTCAATAGCCTCTCAGGATAGTGGTAACATCAGTTTGACAGAATCTACGACAACCTTGCCCATTGATGCCTCTGAAAGAGACATCAGTATGCAAGGGTATCCAGGGCACCAAGAAACCACAGCTGGTGATGAGGATGAACATACTAGGTATGTTATCCCATCTCCTGATGATTCTTCAAAAGAAGATGAGGGTAGATTGCAACTCACTATCAAAGACCTACTTTCTAAAGTCTCAACTCAAGTGGAACCCCACCTTTCCATTTCTACCCTTGATGCCATTTCTTCATTCTATCCTATATAGCAACACCTTGCAACCAATTTTCCTCAACCCCCTCCTGTCACATTTCAAGTGGACCCAAGGATGCTTATCGACCTTAACAGATTTTTAACATAATTTCTAATAAGCTCCTTGTTGGTCCTTGTGATCGATATAATAGTGCAATTAATGAATAAAGTTAGAAATCCCACTGAATAAACACAATACTCATAATAACATAATGGATAAGTTTCGAATCTATTCAATAATCACCAAACAAAGACTCAAAAGTAATGACAAATACGCTTCCAGCCGAAAACAAAGAGTTGCA